>CM063508.1:15236736-15326736 GCA_032207245.1 Pardosa pseudoannulata
TGCTCAAAAATGTTGGCGGCAGACAGCATGAAACCTAATAAACTTAAACGACATTTGGAAACACTTCATAGTGAGTACGTAAACAAACCCAGAGAATTCTTCGAATTAAAATTAAAATCATATGAAAAGCAAAAATCATTGTTTAAAAAAACTTTGTCTGTGAATGAAAAAGCTTTAATTGCCTCTTACAAACTTTCATATAAAATAGCCAGATGTAAAAAGCCTCACACCATTGGTGAAGAGCTTATTTTGCCAGCCGCAATTGAGATTGTAGAAATTATGTTTGGAGATAATTTTGCAAAACAATTGCAAATACAAAAGACAATTTAGTAATAAATCACTCTTTGAATTTTGGGCAGGAGTGGATGATGAGTTTTCTGCACTAAAAACAAGGGCATTTCGCATTCTACTACCATTTTCAACATCTTACCTTTGTGAAACTGGATTTTCTGCGGTGGCTTCTTTGAAGACAAAATATAGATCTCAGCTAAATATAGAAAAAGAACTGAGAGTGTCTATTTCTAATATTAAACCCTCCTTCGAAAAACTTTGCTCTGAAAGACAGGCCCAAGGAAGTCACTAATAATTATTAAATTTGTTTTTAATTTAGTAAGTTGTTTTAATTTAATAAGTTAATTATTAAATATGTCGAAATGTATTTTGTTTTGTATGTGTGTGTTCTTTCCTTTCAGTCACTTAATCAATTTTTTTAAATAACATTTTCTCTTGGATATGCTCGCGCCCCCCCATTAGTGTGCTTGCGCGCCCCACAGGTTGAGAATCACTGGTATAAAGAGTATCGAAAATTTTCCTCCACCACTTTTATTATATATATATATATATATATATAGTGTCAGAGGGCAAAATTGACTCTCCTACCTGCAACTGCGGCGGCCCACACCCCGCTAGTTATCAGAGATGTCCTAAGTTTCCGAAGCCGAAGACCGCTGCTTCGGCCTCCGTTCCGGCTGCTCCAAAACCAATGACAAAATCTTTTGCTCATGCACTACCTACGATCGTGACTTCAGCCTCAGTTATGATCCCCACTCTGCCCACCCCCCTCAGGCTCCCACTCAAACAAATACTAATATAATCACTAGCTGCTCTAATTAATTAAGTGAAATATCTGCCCTCCTAAATGATATAAAAAAACTTATGGGAATCAATGACTTTGAAGAAATCCTTTCTAAACTTGGGAAAATCAAATCCTACATGATCAAAGTAAAGACCTCGGAATAACGTGTTTTAGTGTTCTTCTCTGGTCTTCTCCAAGACCAAGACCAAGCTTTTAACAGGTTTCTTACAGTCTTCCCATGGGATTGCAAAGGTATTAAATCTCGGATGAGTTCAGGGAATTGGTAAACGAGCGCTCTCCTGATATCGTACTCTTACAAGAAATTCACCTTCGACCAGAGGATAAACTCAACACTAAAAATTACACTACATATAGAAATGATTACCCTAGTCTGAATTTACCAATGAGAGGCACTGCTATCATAATTACACAAACCATTCATCATCATGTTGTAATTCTTCCTACTCTACAGACTATTAACGCTACTGCTATCAATGTTAAGATCAACAATGGATGTCCCTATATTATAATTTCTACTTATATCCCCCCTTCTTTAAATCCTCTTGAAATACTTGCCGATCTCTTCGCTTTGAGCAATATCAATGACACAATTCTCTTCGGAATAGTTGGTAGAGCCTCCACGAGAGGCAATTACAGCGTGAACCCTCCAGGGCATACTTTCCACAAGTCTTTGTACTACAGTTAGTGGTATTGTCTTCTAGTGGTCAGCTAGTGATGTTGCTTGGAGTAGACATACAAGTTTCTTCACCAATTTTGGACGGGTAGTGCACCTCTTAATTCGGCGATCCAACTGCTCTCAGAGGTTCTCGATAGGGTTCAGGTCTGGGCAAGCCAGTCCATTCGATGAATTCCATTGCCACCATATAAATCTTTGGTTAACCTCGAAACATGACAACTGGCATTGTCGTCCTGAAAGTAACAGAGGTCCAACCCGTAAAACTGTCACAACGTAGGAAGCACATTATCATCCTAAATAGTGCAGTAGGCATCGGCTCTGAGCTTACCATGAATGGGGACCAAGGGTTAAAGTCAATACCAGGAGAAACACCCCCAAGCCATAATTCCACCTCCGGCGAGCTTGACTGTTGGCACAATACATTCTGCCAGGAGACGTTCTCCAGGTAGACCCAGACCCTGCTATCCAAACGGTAAAAGGTGAACCTTGATTCGTATCTCCAAAGGACCCATTTGCACTAATCTACGGTCCAATTTCGATGTGCGTTGCACCACATTAACCGAGCAGTGCGGTTGGACTTTGTGATCAAAGGCTTATGGGCAGCAGCAAGACCACGAAAATCAAGTATATGTGCTTCCTTACGGATGGTATTCATTGAAACAATACTCCCGGATGTCTGTTGAAACTCCTTGCGGATGAGGGTCATCGGTCGGGTGCGGTTCTTCTGAATTTCTCTGGACAGCACTCGTCGGTCTCTATCTCCCAGTTTCGTTGGTCTGTCGACTCAGGGAACATTCCGACAATCACCGCTCACCTTCCACTTCTTAATCACATAGGCCAATGTCGATTTTGGGTACTTCAGATCACTAGATATGTCCCTTAAGGATCGGCCACATTTGTGATACCCGATAATTATACCTTTCTCGAAATCAGAGAGCTCCGAACAGTGCTGCATCTTGCATGCGACTAGTTCCGATGCTGTTTCCTACACAATGTATACCGGCGTAGGCCGTGAAGTACCTCAGGACCTCTGATATTGTTATTTGCATAGGTGTCCAAATACTTATTGGTAGACAGTGTAATAATAACTCATATGGACAAATCATTAATAATTTCTCAGATAATTCTGATATCCTTGCATCTAGCGAACCAACACATCACAAATCATGGCAGTAGCGTTATTGATTTCGCATTAATAAAAGGTATTCCAAATTCTGTAACTATCGAAACTATTTGTGACCCCTCCTGAGATAGTAATCCAGTTTTATTAAAAAAATTTATTAGTAATAAAACTTATCTTTCTAATCCAAAATAATTTATTAACTGGAAGCAATTTAAAGATCATCTTAATTGTAAAAATTTCATCCTCCCTAAAATTAATAAAGCTAATGATTTAGAATATTTTATCACTAAAGTTACTCAAGATATTAACGACAGTATAATTTTTGCTTCTACTATCATTCCTGACGCAGACAAACGCCACTCTGACAAACATCTTAAAATATTAATTAATAATAGAAATCGGACTAAGAAAACCTGGCAAAGGAATAAATCTCCTCTTAATAAAAGAATAATGAATAATACACAACAAGACCTCAAGTACTATATACAAGATAAAGCTTATCGTGACTGGGATTACTTTTTAACTTCTCTTGACACTACTGACAATTCCGTCTGGAAAGCTGCCAGACGCTTCAAAAATTCTTTGAGTTTAATCCGCCACTTAAAGATCCTAACACTAATTATATAATCACATAGCTGAGGAAAAATACAACATAATTGGCAGCACACTGGCTCAGAATTTTATCCCAAATCAAGGTTCTGACGTAAACACGACCAACGATGTTCACAACCGTATTACTACTATTCAAAATTTCAATTCCTTCAACACTAACGTCAATATTGATTCGGCCCTTCTCATTAAAATTATTAAAAATCTTCCAAAACATAAGTCTCCTGGAGAAGATAATATCACTAATACTGCTCTTAAGCATCTCCTGATTCAGTACATTTATTATATTTATACGATTATTGATCACATTTTTTATTTTTGCCACTTTCCTTCTAATTGGAAAAATTCTATAATCGTCCCTATTACAAAACCTAACAGGGTCACTCTTCTCCAAATAATTACCTCCCAATAAGTCTTTTAAATACTCTCAGCAAAATTATTGATTAATTTATTCTTCTCGAAGTGAATAGTCATATTGAAGATAATAATATTCTAATTCCATATCAATTTGGCTTTCGTAAAAACCTTTCGGCTTCTCATCAGGTCTATCGCATCGCTGAAATTCTTACTAAAAATAAATTAAATAAACTCTCTACTGCGGGCCTTTTTGGTGATGTTGCTCATGCTTTCGACAAAATCTGGATACACGCCCTCATCCACAATTTAATTCGTTATAACTTCTCCAAACATCTAATTAAACTTCCAATTTCTTATTTAAGCGGTCTAACATTTCAAGTTAAAATTTATCAGTCTTTATTTTAAAAATCTCTTATTTATTGTGGCGTTCCACAGGGATCCCTTTTCAGCCCTACATTATTTAATATTTACATCAATGCCATTCCTGTTCATCCTTCGACCGAACTTGCAATTTATGCAGATGACACTGCTATTTTTTAATCAAACAAAAATATTAGATTTGCTGTGCATGCCATTAACAAACATTTAGTCAAAATTATTGAGTGGCTCGACAGATGGAAAATTAGGATCAACACATCTAAATGCGAATCCGCAGTGTTTACAAGTGTAAAAATTTGTGTGTGTAAAAAGTGTGTAAAAATTTAATTCTCAGAGAAATCGGTAATACTCCCTGGTACTTTAGAAATAGTACCATTCATGGAGAATCAAAAATTCTTCCTATTCCAAATTTTATTTATAATCTCCCCACTAAATTTTATAAAAATCTAAACAATGACTTAATTAATAATCTTGTCAATTATGACCCCGCTGATGCTCGCAATAGAAGAAGGCCTTTGGCCATTCTTGCCAAAGATCTTTGATTTTTTGTGTGTTTAGTTCTCTAAAAAAAAAATAAATAAATAAATAAATAATAATAAAAAAAACTGTTAAAATGTAAGAAAAAAGCTTTAAAACCTTAAAATGGTTGTACATAATCTTTTCGTACTTTTATCATGCTCTACATTAAGATTTCAAACTTCTGTTTTCGCTTTACTTGGCTCTCCTCACGGTGGTCGAATGATTAGGGTGCTAGCCTTCAGTACCGGAGTTCGTAGGTTAGAATCCCACATTGCATGGGTGTTTGTAGCTGTTCAGAATCGGCTTTAAGCTGTAGGTCCCAGTCTCATTAGCCCTCGTGTTGCAAAAGGTAGACCATAGCACTTCAAACCAAACCAAACCTCACTTTGGTGGGGGAAGAGCAATCGGCAGGTTGATGGTTTTGTCCCCCGCGATGAAGTATTTTCTAATTATTATTTAATTTGTAATTTAAGCTTATTTTCAGTTACCTTAATATTTTTGAAGCTATTTAAGTCCTTTTCTGGTTTTTAAACTTTTATTTTCTTATTTTAATCAATTTTTAAACATTTTTTTATTATACGTCAAATTTTAATTTTCATTGATGTTCTGATGTCCCTAGCCAAAAAATATTTTGTGTTTTCTATTCCTAAACTTTCTACTCCATAGTTACTGTGTTTTGAACATGAATCCACCATCTTATCCCCATCTTTTATCTTTTAGTTGTTTTTATGCTGTGCTCGTTGTCAATTTCTTTGCTTACGGTAAGAAATCTCTGGATAAGAGGGCTAAGCCCAGGCAATCCAGTTGCCCTACCATCCTGAAGGTCCTGAAGGTGACATACTCTATTATATTTTTAATGTGAAAGCGGTGCCAATTTACTACAGATTTAAGATTTCAATAGATTTTGCAGATATCAGTATTCTTTGTGCAATTCTATGATTTCATTGAAGACTAATGATTAGTATTTATTTATCAAGCCATAAACGGAGGAAATGATTAGAATATGGTTCATAGAATATTTATTGTGCAATGAAATTTAATAGAATGATGAATTTAAGATTAATACGAATTATACAGTTAAATAATGTGGATTTACACCACTTTCAAAGTTTTATATTTGGAATTTCATTAACTACATAAATTATATTGACAGAAGGATGAAAATTGTGAAGGAGTTTTATGGGGAACTGTTTATAAATAAAAAGCTCATAGCAGATTGAATTCATTGTCCTCATCAGCTAACTTTTTGTCAAAAATGGACTTGTTATACTTTCAGAGAAAATGGTTCATTTCTTTTTTCGCTTGTTGCTCTCTCTTGCCGTTGTTAGTAGGTCATATGATCATTTTTGAGAGAACACCTTGTTCGCAACCTCCAAAAACGGACTATCAGATCGTTCAAGAATAACAAGAGAAACAATTTAAATCAAACAGAACAATAACACTGAAAGACGCTCTTAAGTAAACCAAATTTTATGGTATTGACATACTTTAAATCTTAAGTAGATACTATCCTTTGTTGCATTTCGTATAATCTACCAATACTCGAACGTTGCATAAATGATGAAATATACTGTTAAAAAGGTGTAGATATATATCTTCATCGAAATATATCGGCAGAGTTAAAATATCAAAAATTATTTGGAAGAATTAAGGTTAGTTTTGATGTAAATATAAAAAATGGCGAAGTTAGGAAGACGTGGAATACATATGATGCAATCTAAACTCGCACCATTTTAACGTCTTTATCACAGTGAAAGTATAAATTTTTGTTGCAAACTCATGAAAAATGCTGTTCGGGTTCTATTTCATGAAAGATTTTCTGTCTTGCATTGAATATCCAGTTAATATTTTACAAACGAAATATACTTAATAATTAATAACTCGTGATGGTTTTAATTTTGCAATGTTTGTATTTCATAGTTTTTCTTTGGCTGTAAGAACATAATTTCCTGCAAAACCTGGTAATACTGATTTACTAATTTGGGAATGCCGAGTAGTATAGATTGTGTGCTTTTAAATACAGCTTCGTGAATTGACTGAAAGTAAATAAAAGTTCTTAAAGCAACCTCCTACCTTCAGGCACTGCCAAATATATTGTAAATACATATTAAATTTGTGTTTTAGATGTTCTGAAGCCTATTGTTTTCATAAAATATCAATTATTGTGTTTAGTATAGTAAAAATTTAAGATTAAAACAGCAAAATCAAAAGATAGTATATAGTCAGTGTAACACACCACGGATATTTCAATAAATGCTCTCTGATGGAAGCTCTCTGATTTCGAGAAAGATATAATTATCGGGTATCACAAATGTGGCCGATCCTTAAGGGACATATCTAGTGATCTGAAGTACCCAAAATCGACATTGGCCTATGTGATTAAGAAGTGGGAGGTGAGCGGTGATTGTCAGAATGTGCCTCGAGTCGGCAGACCAACGAAACTGGGAGATAATGACTTACGAGTGCTGTCCAAAGAAATTCAGAAGAACCGCACCCGACCGATGACCCTCATCAGCGAGGAGTTTCAACAGGCATCCGGGAGTATTGTTTCAATGAATACCATCCGTAAGGAAGCACATCTGCTTGGTTTTCATGGTCGTGCTGCTGCCCATAAGCCTTTGATCACAAAGTCCAACCGCGCTGCTCGGTTAATGTGGTGCAAAGCACATCGAAATTGGACCGTAGAGTGCAAACGGGTTCTTTGGAGCGACGAATCAAGGTTCACACATTACCATTCGGATGGCAGGGTCTGGGTCTGCCTGGAGAACATCTCCTGGCAGAATGCATTGTGCCAACAGTCAAGTTCGGAGGAGGTGGAATTATGGTTCGAGGTTGTTTCTCCTAATATGGACTGGGACCCTTGTTCCTCATTCATGGTAAGCTCAACGCCGGTGCCTTACTGCACTATTTTGGATGATAATGTGCTTCCTATGTTGTGGCAGTTTTACGGGTTGGACCCCTGTTACTTTCAAGACGACAATGCCAGTTGTCATGTTTCGAGATTAACCAAAGCTTGGTATGGTGCCAGTCGAGTTCATCGAATGGACTGGCCTGCCCAGTTCACGCTGTAATTACCTCTCGTGGAGGTTCTATCAACTATTGATTTTCAATAAAGCTAGTTTTTCTTTTCTATCACTGGTGTCCAATTACTTATTGGTAGACACTGTATGGCTCTATATAAAATCATTTGTGTGCACGTATGTGAGTGTGTATGTTCACTCTGCATTCCGAATTGGCTGGCTCTATCCTGACGAAATTATGCACAGTGATTCAGGTAAATGCTGAGAAGGTTTTGGAGATGTCAAATTGTTTGGTGGTCAAGGGTGTGTGTGTGTGGAGTTAGAAAGCTTTTTTAATCTATATTATGTTTGGCGCCATTTGATATAGTCTCCTTCTGATTACGGGCTAAAATTATTCTAATCCTTTAAAATGCTCAATTCGATTACGTCAATTCAGTTGATGCAGTTTTCTACGCTCTTTGACCACAGTTACTTCTTTCTATGAATTTTCGTTTGGAATATTTCTTCCATTACGAAATCAGTAGCGCGAATTTCTTTTACCCAATATTAAGACGCTGATTTTATTCCACTTACTTTAAATTGGGTTTGGCGACTCTTATTTGATAGATATTTCTTTTCTTTACCTGTTAAAACATTAAAAATATTTTAAGTGCCTCAACTCATAACATATCGTTTAAAAGCGCGCTTTAATATAATACAAGATTTTGCGATTTTTGACAAGATTTACTTAAAGAATAATTTTAAATAATCTTATTTCTCTTTCAATCAAACCATTTTTTCAAGTGAAAATATTTTGTTGTGGTAACAAAGTGATTGTTAAGAGAGAGAGAACGCTCTTTTTTAAATCTAAATAGTGTTTGCCGACTATTTTAACTCCATTTGATATTTTTTCCTTTTAATTACGTGCTAAATTAGTTAAAATCTTTTTAAAACATAATTTGATAACGTTTACAAATGTCTTTTCACATAATGCAATTTTCTACGGTCTTTGACTATAGATACTTATTTCTTTTTATCAATTTTAGTTTGGAATATTTCATTTCGAATTCAGTTGTGCCATTTTAATTTATCCAATTTTTAGATTCATGTCTTATTCCTTTAAACCTAATGGGTTTGTCGACTTTATTTCACATATATTTCTTTTAGTTTCTTGTTAATATATTTAAAGTTTTTTTAGATGACAACTCATGAGATGGTGTTTACAAACGTGCTTTAAAATGATACAAGTTTTAGGGAGAGATCTACTTGATGAATTATTTAATTTTGATTATTTTTATTTCTCTATCACTTCAATTTAAAAAAAAAATACAAAAAATCTATTTTTTTGCCATGGTAACTGGGTCATTGCTTGGAAATTATTAGAATTTTACACTTCATTTTTTGTCACAAAAGTAGATCAGAGCTAATAGATGATTATTGGCTTTACAAATCAAGCAAAATTTTGATTATCTTTGGTGAGATCGGACCTTAATACTTTTATTTGTATATGCACTTTGATTCCCTTTAACCTATTGCCCAGTATCGCCCGACACCGACATACAAACATATGTATATATATATTATATAAACTGAACCAGTTTATTAACAATACATGTCCGATGATTATTCAGAAGGTTACTAACTACTAAATTTATTTTTTCCCTTAACGGCCAGAAGAACCGAATACAAATGCTTTCCCTTTCTTGCTTTCCAATTCTATGACTTGTCTGGTTAATGACAAGGGCACACTTGTATAACTCTCAACAGAGAAAAACGTAAAAGTAATCGATGTGTAAAATAAAATTTGTTTTTTTTTCCGGTTGAATTTCAGTTCCTGTTATTCTGCTGTTACGTAAAGGTAACTGATCTCTTTGGAAATTTATAGAGCTGTGACTGCATGACAAAGGATGTATTACAAATACGCAACAACAAAAAATGATGCAATATTTTAGTTTCAAAATAATTTAAGATAAGAAAAAGAATAGACGATGATTATAACTCTAAAAAGGAGTCAATTTTATGATGCGTATGAAAAAATGAAATAGAGGTTTATGGCAACAAAAATCCAAGTATCATGAACATTTGTAGACATATTCTTTATATGTTATGTTCTTTAAAGAATATATACTTTTCAGAACTAGAGTTGTTCAGTCGGTAAAAACATCGACTTCGTAACTGGAGGCGGATTGTGAGTTCGAGGTTTAAACCGGCCAAAGATCAGTTATATACATTAACGGCGGCTGGGGCACGTAAGGTAAGTTGATGGTTGCAAGGTCTTCCAATTCCCAAAGGTACTTCTGAAGGTGGCAAGTCAAGCCTGGGGATTTACTGCTTTGTCCCTGCTTCTAAATTAACCTGAGGAGGAAACATTACTCACATCTGTAGCCTTCTTTTAAACTACATGCGTTTCAAAGATGGTCCTAAATGAGTAACAGCTTTGCAGTCATGTCTGGCATAAAGATACCTGTATGTATTGAGAAAAGAAAAACGAATACTAATTTCTACCTCACTTTGAATGCAATGTGATTGCCCTTCAACTAGGACAAAAGACCAAACTTGCTTATAATAGTCTGGTTTCAAGTTGATTTTAACTTTAAATTATGATTAAAATATTTTAATATAAAATTAGTAAATCTCCCCGAGAACCCCAAAATGTTAAGGTGAAACTTTTGAATCTGTAGAATACAAGTAGTGTGCAATAAATATCAAATAACTTTTTGTAAATAAACACAAACAATATAAATGCAAGGCAATTTACTGTACATATAAAGGGATTTCCAGTATAATATATATATATATATATATATTTGATTAAAAACATTTTCATAATTTATAACACTCCAACAATAATAAATGCAACATAATACATTGCAAATAAACAACTGCAAAATTTCAATTTAACAATAAGAAACATTCATTCATGAGGGAATGTTAAATAAAGTAACATAACAAACAAGTTAAAATCAATAAGGTTTTCACATTAAGAGAGGAACATACAGTGCCTTCAAACTCAAAGTTAAAATATTTAAAATAAGCAATAACAAACCAAATATACAAATAAAGGAGTAAAAAGTTAGAATATAAAAAGTGAAAATATTTCATTGTAAACAGGACTTAACAGTAGAATGCCAGTGGGTGTCATTTTGGCCGAAATCTATGTATACTGTAATGTAAAATATGGATATATGTATATACCATTTAGTGTTCATAATGAAGTTGGTGGATTTTCAAGAGGTAGTTAAAGGTCACACTTTCTCGTTTACACAGTCACAGATTACTATGGTAATGACTAAAAAAAAGGCATATTTATTTTCAACCCTTCAGCTGAGGTTCTATACTTTCTGAAAAAATTGTCCAATTTTGACATCTTTAGAATCAATGATTAAGAAATATTTAGATATAACAAATTCAAAAACTAATACAAATTTGGAGAAAAATAGAAAGAAATTGCAACTATAATTAGTCATTAAAATTAGCTAAATATTAATTCTTTCTATACAATGTATGCTATGTATGCACAGAAATAAAATTAAGTTCCTTTATTTAGAATTTTTAAATCTTACTGTTCTTACAGATCATGATATGCCATACAATTTTAAATTCTTCAGTAAATTAATTAAAAGAAATATTTTCTTTATAAAAGTTGAATCAGGTCTGAAATGGCTCCTAAATTTCCTATAATTTTATTAAGTATTAAAAAATTAGTCTAATCAGACATACTATCGTCATGCACCAAAACCTATTTAAAATGTATGTAAATAAGTGACTGTTTATTGAAAATACACCGACTTTTAGTAGCAAGATTTCTGGGCATTCTAGTGTTCACGTACTTCCCAAAATAGACAAAAAACAGTTTATTAAGAAACTGACAATACGTGACATTTTCTTAATTTACATTTGTATGAGTCATAATGGTCAAACATTTGAGAAAAGAACTCATGCATTAAAGAATGTATATTAATTTAGTTTTTGAAAGGAAAAAACTATTTTAGGAGTTTGTGCTACAGAATAATTATATTAGATTGAAGAAAGAATTTAATTTTTAGACTTTTTGTTAAAATACTGTATTACTTGATTTAGATTTTGATAACTAATGATTAATAAATACAAAGTACACCATTTTTTTCTCTCTTAAGTACTATATTTTATGCTTGAATTTTTAATAAAATGACTAAAATTAAGACTTAAGGATAATTTTATGACTCTTAGCTGAAAATAATTTAACTTTCATTATAATTAAATAACAATTAAGAATATAGGAAACTCATTTCATTTATGTGTTTTCAATGCTTTAATCAGTTATACATCCTATTATTAATTAAAAATAAAAAAAGACTCTAAATAAACATTTTATTTTGAAATGTTGAATTGCAACGAGAAAGTTAAATATTTTTACTGATTCGAGTTAATACAACCATATGCCAATATTACACGAGAAATCTATATCATCCGTTTTAAATATACCTCATGATAAATCACAGATGCAACAGAGTACTAAATTCTTCTGGTTGCTAAGTATGGAAAAAAATATACATCAATATGACATTCTTTTCTAAATGTTTTAACAGTTATGTATAATTAAAAATTTTTATCCTCTCAGAAAATTTTCTAATGTCTCTAAAAAAGAAAAGCATTAAAATTAAACACTCATAGCTTTCAAATGAAATTAGGTAAATTATAAAAATGATATGTTGAAAGGGAATGGTAATATAGCAGGGAACAAGTAAATTGCACAACTGCCTATGGTTATTTCTTATGGTTTTCAGATATCATAAGACAGCTTGTCAGAAACCTAATATATTATTTTAAATTTAAAATACATTATAAGATAGTCAATTTAATTATTTTTGAGAAAAATGAAACAAATTTGTGCAGTAAATTAGATATTTATACTATAGTGACCAACAATACGAAGTTTAAAATTTTAAGCTTCCTTATGGCATCCAATTTCTTTTTTTCAAACTTCAGTAGAACCCACTTAAGTTTTCCCAAGGAACCAAGAAATTAAACCTCTTTTCAGGGAAAACTTTCTAAATGGAAAAAGGATAAATGATTATAAAAACATACTAATCTTGTGATATTTTGTTTTTCACCTCTAAATGTGTTCTTGAAAGATATATAGTACTATTTCACACATAAAATAAATTTTCAAAACATTTAAAACACTAACCTAATTAAGAATAATTCGTATTGTTTTCATATTTAGAAAAGTTTTAAGGTTCAGATATGTTAAAGAAACTAGAAACGATAAACATTAAATTAATTTGTCTTAATCTATTTCATTCCTAAGAATTGGAATTTTATTTCTAAAGAAATTTACTCTAATTCATAAATCTTTATCCCATTTGGGATGGTTTGTAAAAGAAACTGAATTAACTCAACTCTACTTAC
The DNA here is from genome assembly GCA_032207245.1 of Pardosa pseudoannulata. NCBI lineage: Eukaryota > Metazoa > Arthropoda > Arachnida > Araneae > Lycosidae > Pardosa > Pardosa pseudoannulata. The sequence continues at coordinate 15,249,885 of CM063508.1, forward strand.
TGAAAGGTTGTATTTCTCATGCCTTATAAGTAGGTTGTCAAAACATCTCAATTTCTAATAAGTGTTATTCTAAGGACTGTTAAATGTTTATTGTTATTTTCCAATAGTCTTCTTAAGCAGGAAAATGTTTAAAAGAGAAATTTCTGAAATGGTAAAATTCACTATTCTAGGTATATCAATAAATCTAGTACCACAGAAAAAGAATGCCTTAATTGGGAAAACTTCTTAAGCAGGTTCCACTATATGTACATAGATATGATTGATATAAAGATTCTAAAGCTCTACCATATTGCTGTTTACTTTGGGAAACACTCATTTTGTTGCTGGTAATAATGAGCAAGCAATGAAAATTTAGTGCTAAACTAATCAGATTCTTGGATGAAATAGGTGGAATATAAAATTTCAGATGAAAACTTTGTAAAGATATATCAAATATATTATAAAGAATAAAGCAATACTTTTATGAAATACCTAAACAAGCATCTGCAAAATTAGTTTTAGTGTTATTAGCTCAATACATATAACATCACATCAAGAAAAATACACCAAATGCTTTGCATCAGCATTGAAGGTAAAAGGCTATTAAAGTGCACTTGCAATATTCATAAAAAAGAAAAATATATTTACTCAGTATAGAATATCGAAAAACAGGATCATATGTGCACCAATTGTTGAACACTTAAGTGCTTCAAGGTTCAAATGACTTGGTATTATAAAAACTTATTGAACTATTAACTATTGAGTAATATGAGCAAGGATTATAATTGCACAATGGTTTAAATGCAAATAAAATAGAAATTTGTAAAAGACAATATTAATAAACACAGTTCTAGACTGTATATGCATAGGTGACAACATGTACAATTTTTCAATACAATATATGAAGTTTACGGATGGTTGTACAATTGTACAGATTATTTTTTTAAAAAACTTAAGAATTTTAGTCAAGTTAAAAAAAAAAAACATGATATACTTTCAGATTCTGGATTAAAAGATGCACTATCAAATGTAATTAAAATTTTGTTGTTGAGTAAATATTTGACAAAATATTCTTTAAAGGGTAGAAAAGCTGTATATACTTAATTTAAAAGTGGCAAGTCTGAAAAATAAATTTAATGTAGTGTTAAGCTGTTTATTAATCATTTAATACACTTTGTGTATGTTAGAGCCTTTTAAAATGTTAATTACACAGTTTTTCATTTAGAATCATGTTAAAGAAATAAGCTGTATATATAATTTAATGTGTTAAGATTGCATGTTGGCAGCTATGTATATGAAACATTCTAATGTTTTTTTCCCTCAAATCCAGTGAAAGCAATAAAAGAGTATATTCAATACTCCTACATTTTTTCTACACTAAAAGAAAAAATACAAATATTAAAATTAACTATAAATTAACTCAATAGTTTAAAAAATCTCATTCTAATACTCAAATAATCTTTGTAAGGTATAAAACTTGACCTTAGAAAAATATTTAAACCTCTTGCTAATACATTTTCTTTCTGAATATCTAGACACTTACATACTGGCATGTTTAGACTACTTTTACTCTAAAATAAAACTTTTTTCTACAATCACATACCCATCAACTTCTAAAAATTGACATCAGAAAATTTTTTCAGTTGAAACAGTTTTCTTTTTTTTAGATTTAGTGGCACCAAAAGTTAATATTTCTTCCTATCCCAAGAAAATTGTAATTGATAAAGCATTTGTGCATTCATACAATAAAATATTAGTTAATATAATTTTTATAATAACCAATGATTAATAGCAATTTATGACCAACAATTATAACATTACAATCAACAATTTTAATTATTTTAAAGTTGAATTTGATTTTAGAAAAACACAAAATTATTTTAAAGTGAATATTTATCAGATATCAGCAGAGAGGAATCATTATACTGATTAATAATACTGTTTTTAATCCTACTTAATGGAATTTCAATAAATAAAATTAAAGTATTTTCAGTTGTGTAGTCTTACATTTTCACAATTAACTTCTGGCATAAATATGAGATCAAAATACAATATCCAAGCAGTGCCCTATTCAGAGCCATGTCAAATGTATAATTACACCACAAAAGGATATTTACACACCTTTTTAACAGTTACAACTAATTTCTGCTAAAATTAAAAGATTTTTTAATTTTTCACAAATTACTGAAGTGAAAAATCATTGTCCTTTTCCTGAAATTTCCAATTTTATTTTCATTGTACCAAAAACTAAAAATTTTTGGTCGATCCATAAGTCTGCAAAATTAAACCAAAAATCATAAGTTTTATGGATAATCTGTAAAAGTTGGTAGGTATGCAATTACAAATCATATTCTCTCAATTATATTCCAACAGTAGAGATTTTGCTTTTCCAATAAAATCTTGTTGAGAAAATAGTATTTCTGAACACTGCATAGCAAATTTATCTTAAGAATTTTACTATTTTATATTGATTTTTATTCAGTGCATCTAGATATGACTAAAATATAAATTTGAGATATTGCTGTTATAAACACTAAGACAATTTTTCAATGTTTTGATTATAAAATATTCACAATGATTAAACATTATTTTCATCTACCATCTTTTAAACATATCTAACTTATCAAATAACAATTGGATTTCATATCCATTGAATACTCTGTACAATGAACACACTTATTAAACTACCCAGAAAATAATACATGTAAGAAAATTACAGCTTAGATTCCCTGATGTGCAAAACTCTGTCACTTTCAAATAGAAAATTTAAAAAAAAAGTTTTAAATCATAACTTCCTTTACTTTGAAAAATCAAATTAACTCATATTTGGTGTTTACAACCGACATTACATTTATGCTAATGCAACAGGAATTACAATCAATTAGTTACCATACTATCATACTTCAACTTTACAAATACTTATAGCACATCCATTAAAATAATACTTCAATACAACAAATTGTACAAATTAAAGAAAGTATTCGCTGTTTAAACTCAAAAGTGAACTGCAATATTTAACACATTATTTACATGACATTAATCAGGGGGTCAATCCAGACATAAATTGGGCTCGCTTTGTGGTGCTTTCACAATACTGTAGAAAAAAGCAGCCTCCTTCTCTAAATTCCATATCATAAAATTGATCTTAACAGTGCTTTCATTACAAAAATTTAGAAAAAATAAAATTTAATCCATTATTTATGCAATTGACTAAACACATACATGCGTGGTGCGTACAACTGTGTTTGCATTGTCAGATTCCCCACTAGTCTCCCTTTTTAAATTTTAATGTGTTTCATTTCATCCTTCTCAAGAAAAACAACTAATTCAAAGTAAGGCAAATTTTTAGTGTCTTGTTCTATTAATATATATTATAAACTGCTTTTATCATATATCTTTGATATCTTTAAATTGGAATTATGATAACTAAAAAAGGCCTTTATTACAACAGGATTTATTTTTACATAATTTTTATTTCTTCACAAAATGAGAACCCAAAATAAAAAACCTGGATCGCCTCCTGTTAATTCAAATTATAAATCTGCATATAGAATTAGATGAACATTATAAAACATTTGTACACACAAATACCAACAGTGATATTTTAGGCTCATATTTAACATTCATATATTTTAAGTGCATATTCCAGCAAATGAGTAACAATTAACACTGATCATTTATTACATTCATACATCAACATTTTCATGTGCTTCTCATTTCTACAAGACAATTTCATTAAAGAAAAATTGTTTCGATAAAACTAAAGTAGTTAAACATTCAGGGATTTAAAAAAGAAAGAAGACTATTTCAAGAAATACATCAAACAATGTAACAACTGACAGCAAGGAAAAACTAACAAAATAAAACTCAGTTTCAGAGGAAAGTGTAATATGAAACTGTCTTACACTTTGCCAACTGTGCCATTTAATTTAGGATACAATATTTATTATCCTATTAAAAAAAAATTTTAATTAACAAAACTTGACACACATTTTCTTTGGACATTTGGACAGACAGAATGTCACTTGAATGCCAATCAGACATTGTGATGTTATCGAATTTTTTGTATTGTTAGGGATGCTTTTAAAGTTTAGTAGGAATAGAACAAAAATATTGTGTCATTCATATATACATATATGTACACAGGTGCACACACAGGGTTGAGCTCCCCTTCCTAAGCTAATGAACAAAATTTCAACATAAGATGCTTGAAAGTAACAAGCAAAAAATTCTTTTTAGCTTTGTTAAATATTCATGAAATTAAGTTATAACTGATGTCATCAATGAATCCACAACGAAAAACATTCTAAATATATAATTTCTTTATGTGTATCTACATACATATTTAATAAGATTATTTGGCGGTAATTCTTAGTTTTAACACTTATATATTGCAACCAAATAATTGGAATGTAAAAATAAATTAAAGTCTTGACTTCAGGTAAATTTTCTATTTCTTACAGTTAGTATAAATATTGAGCTTTATGAAACAATTACTCTTTTGAACTTAAGCTCCATCAAAGACAAAAACCTGGGTGTGTGCCTATATATATATATATATACACACACACACACACACACAGGGCCGGTTCTGGGATATTCACTGCTTGTGTACAAAGTAATACTTGGCCACCCCTATTTCTGTGCGCCATAGTATTTGGTAGTCCCTATCAATGCATATTCCTAGCCTAATGCATAGAAGCTTAATATTATTCTTATGTAAGTGTTCCATATAATTGACTAGGAATAAAAGAATTAACAAAATAATTGTCATATAATTGAGGTTTATTGAAATGGATATACTATTAAATAGATAACAAAAAAATAATCCAGAAACTGCACTTTTCTTTCTTTCTTATTTACCAGTTCATTAATATCTAATAATTCCAATATTTCAAACAATTTTTTTTTTAAATTGCTTATAATTCTATCTAAAAAAATTATGAGATAGTAGAATTTGGTATCAAAATTATACACAATTTACATATTATTACAAATATGTTTAGATTTTTTTCGTTGCATTTCTGAAAATATTTTTTGTATAAATTCCTTATAAAATAACTTTATATTGTAATCAAGCATGCTTTAAAAAATATGTGAAGAAGTATTCCTTAAACACAAGTAAAATTTTATGGCAATGGTTTATCTTAGACATGAAAAGTAATACTAAAAAAGAAATAGTTTCACTTAATACTTTTAACATAATTCTCTTTTATCCCCCCTTTAGCTTTAGTTAGCCCATGTTAATATTATACATTCTAAATATTCAATCGGCTGCCCTAGAAATTTGACCACCTGCAAACCTACTTTTCCCAGCCCTGCATAGTATATATGTATGCAAATACAAATCTAGACACCATTTTTAAAGAATCAAGAAGATTGTAATTTTAAAATCTTCAGATATGTTTCAAATAGCAGTTTATAAAATAGTACTTATCCATGTGTAAATTTCTCCATTTCTGTATGCATACATTATAAATACTTCTCCTTTACCATACACAACACTTTAATTAATAAAGTCTTCATATGCATCATTTTCTAACATATTTCAAAGTATCTAAAGTATTTTATAAACTGCTATTATATTAACTGACATGAAGGTGCTTGGTTCAGTGACAAAGCATTTCACAGGCAAATAGAAAAGTAAAGTTTTTAAAATTTAATAAAACTCTGTAAATGTTTATAAGAGCAATTAAAAAATAAGTGTTACTTAGACATAATTGAAAGTTTAGCTATAGTGTTAAACTAGCTTAAAACTTTAAGATTTAGCATCACATGTAAATACATATCAAATGGTTTTAATTCTGTAAAGGGTTTATAAGCACCACCAAGATAATTGAACTATACCAATAACTAAAAACAAGGAAAACATTTCATAATAAATATATACATTTGGCAATAAAGGTCTGATTAAAAAGTTTAGAGTTACAATAAATGAGAAAGAAAACTTTTAGTATTACATAAAGAACCTGTTTCTTACATGAGGAATGGAGATTTTACAAATAATTATGAAAAAAGCAACAAATTCATTTTATAAAACTAGAGTTAGAAATTTTTATTCCTTCCCACAATGGTTATTAAACTCGGAAGGTAAGACAAACCAAAAAGAAAAAAGTTTTAGGAGCATTTTTCCTACTTGGATATTTAAAAAAAAAAAAAAAAAAAAAGTTAGTCTAAGCAGTATTTCTATTATAAACTTCATTAGTACATGCAGTTCTTTAAAAGACAAGTTCATCCAGGCTGTTCAAGGGAAAATCATTTAGATCTTCCTTGTATCCTCAATATCTATCCTTGTATCCTGTGTTCCTCAATATCTTCCTTGATATATTAATGTTATTTTAATAAACTATCTTTTAATTCTTTTATAAAACGATTTTACACATTCAATTTGCTCTTTTTTTAAGCAATTGTAATTTTTTTTTCCTTTGAGCTTCAACTGCTTCATTTTCTGAAGATTTCTTCTTTCTTTTCTCCATATTCTCAACTAACAGCAAAGCATTTTACTGTAAATGCACAAAATTTCTTTGATTGGAGAGGTTTTTTAAAAAATTTTTTATTGTGACTAGTAATCCTCATTATTCTTCAAACTTTTTTTTTTTTTTTGTAGAAATTTCCTTGATTTTTATAAAATAATTTTCATTTTTTTTTTATATATATATTTCCAGAATTGACATATTCTCTGATAATACCAGGGGTTCTTCATTTTCCCAGTTGATGGACACCCTAGAATCCAATAGGTGCTATCATGATATTAAAATTTTTTTAAATCCAACTATTATAAGAAAATTAAATAGTCAACTAGATTAACTTTCATAAATATGTAGCTTGTATCCAAATATTAATATTCTGGCAATAAAAGAAAAAAAAATTATTAAAAAAGAATTTTCAGAACATGATGCTATACTGAATTTAATAAAAAATAGTCCCAGAATTCAATTTTATGTTCCTCTTTTACTTAAAAAAGATGCTTATATTACAATTAAAATGTACATATGTATTGATCAAAACTTAACACTAGAACAAAAATATCTATAATGCTACTAAATTAATTTATATGGGTGTTTTTATTTATTTCTATACAGGAGAAAAGTACAATTTTCTAACTTTACAAAGGCACACATTTTGAAAGCTCAATTTTAGTACTTTCCTCATAGAAAACACATTTTAACATTTTCAATTAATCACAAGTTTTACAAACTACAGATTCTTTAAACAGATACATGTACATTTAAAATAAAACTTTAATAAAATGGAAGATAGCCATTTCAATTTGTATCTGTACTTTTTTCATGACTATGAAAAATCTCCAAAAGAATAAATTGATATAGAAGCAATTTTTAATGGCTTAAATTCATAAAAATACTAGTAGATTCTGAAATAAAGGAAATCTATGTTATAGGAAAACTAATACAAGAAAGGAGACTCTTGAAAACCATATTTTGGAGAGAAGCTTGCTAAGAGGTAGCAAAGGAGGAAAACAATAGTACAGTCATCTCTTGGAATTAGGTTACACATCCACAACCATCTTTTTATGAATATCTGTATTCCCAACAATCTAAAAGAGATAATTAGAATAGGATAAATATATAGAAAAACTAAAAAGCAGACTAACTTTAAGGGATATCAAATAAAAGAATATTTAGAAGAAACTATAAGTTCATACACTTTAAAGCAGATAGCAGCAATAGCTCAGTCGGCAAAGGCATCAATCTCGCAACTGGAAGGTTGTAAATTCAAGACTGGAGCTGGCCAAAGATCTACCATGTTTATTAAAGATAACTGGGGAATGTAAAATTAGCTCATAGTTCCAATGTTCTCCAAGTTTCTAAATGATACCCCTGGAAGTGGCAGAACAAGCTAGGGGCTTTTGCTCTGTCCCTGTTTCCAAATAACAAGGATTAGCAGGAATGATATTACTTGTGTCTACAGCATTCTTTCAGCTGCATATATACCACAGGTGGTACTAAATATGAAACAACTTTACAGACATGTTTGGCACATAGATATCTGTCTGTATTGACAGCTAGTGCTAGTTTCATTAGCAAAAAGAACTTTAGAGCCGATTACGGAACTGATAAAGCTTCTAAGTGGCTGTATTGTTTTGTTAATGTTTACTATTCCGAGCTATTTAAATAAGCCTAAAGAAACTTTTTTTAAAACTTTGCATTTATTTATTGCCTATAAACATACCATAATTTCAGGTAGATAAGCTGCCTTGGTGTATAAGTCACATGTGATAATTGGCCTAAAAAATTAAATTTTCCCTAATCCCCTAATGCATCTGGCAATACAGACAGATCTTTTTGCCAAAAAAAGCTGCAAAGCTGTTACTCATTTAGCACCATCTGAGCACCATATGTGTACCTTAAGGAATACTACAAATGTAAGTAACATTACAGCTACTGAGTAATTGTGAATTTAAAGGAAATAGGGACAAAGCAGAACTTTCCCCCAGACTTGAACTGCCACCTGTAGAGGTATTATTTGAATTTGGGCATTGCAACCACAAACCAAGTTTACATGCTCTAGCTATGATTAATGACCAAGGTGGATCTTTGGCCATCTTAAGCCTTGAACTCACAACCCTCTGGTCTTAACCATAAGATCAACACATTTGCCAACTGAGCTACCATGTAAAAAAAAGTTAGCTGCCCTGGCAAATACACAAAAAACATGTTATTGACCATAAAAATAAATTTTATTATTTTTTTTTTTTTACAAAATTTTAAACTCTTATTTCTTTTACCAATTATTTTTACTTGAAGGCAAATTTTAACTGTTGAGATTGATAATACCATTTCTGTCTGTATCACTTAAGGGTTGTTTAAGTTAAGATATTTTTCTCAAAATTAGGATCAGGGTCCAATTTACCTCTGAAATTAGTGAAAGCACAGTAGCATTTTGGGAACTCCTTGATAATATATATATATGCATACTTGATAACTTTTATACAATGACATAAGACTTTCAACAAAAGATCAGCTGGTTGATTGATTTTTAGTGGCACATGCAATTGTAATTAATAAAAAGAAATTAGTAATTATGCCTTTCCCCATGAAAATTCTAACAAAAATTAATCGTAATAAATCAAATTTTTCAAATTACTTCTTCAGTTGAATTTGATTCTACAAAAACACAAAATTCACATAAATTTCAAACTTATTTTATTGATTTTGCTAAATATATATACTAAGAATTTGATATTGATAGCAATCTATGATTTACTAAGCTTTAATTCTTTTGAAGAAACTGATTTTTTTCAATATTCCTAATTTTAAAAAAAGTCATATTTACAAAATATATAATTTCCAGTCCAATGATGTCACTATTTTAAACAAGTTCCTACAGTAATTTAATATTTTTAAAAAGCATATTAAGAATATTTATAGTTAACTTTTTTTAATCAGTTATGGAAATTTCTCCTCAAATGAAACATTTGAATTTTCAGATATTGCTAGAGTGAAATAAACCACTGTTCTTTTCCAAAATTTTTGATTTTATTTTCCCAGAGCCCAAAACTATAAAAATTCTTGGTGTATCCATAAATTAATAAAATTAAACCAAAAATTGTAGATTTTATGGATAATCTATAAAAGATGGAAGGCATGCATTTAACATTTTAAACAAAATTAGAGGATGGGGTTTCCTTTTGAAACTTTGGAGGGGCTCTACTCAATATTTCCTGGAAAGCACATGCTTTCCATGCCTTTTCAATAAACAGACCCTAACAATGATTTTTACCTCCCCCATCCATAATATCTTTAAAAATCTAATGAATAACCTGTTTCAAAATTTTCACATTGGAATATATGCCTTAGGTAGTATAGTAAAATTATATTTTCAATATTTTTAAAAATTAAAACTAAATTACAAGTTTTTTTTTTATTTTAATTTCAAGCTATTTTTAAAAACAGTAGTTAATGTCACATTCATTATGCATCTGTTGCGTAACGTTGAACTAACTGCACAATACCTGCATACCTACGAGAGCGAATGGACAGCGCCGGGCATTCGGCGCCCTCACATCATGTGACTTTTGAGTCGGAACTTTTTTGAACACCGTTAGAAATGGACACGTGCTTTTCGCTAACCTCCTGTGATGGAGTTTTCATTTAAGTCTTTTTTTAAGTTTTGGTTTCAAATATTTTAAATAGTTTTTTAATTTCTTTCTCATTAACTTAGTGTAATCCAGTGTGCTAATTGTAAGAATAAAAACTAGTGATCACAGCAAGATGGATTACTTATTGTTTGGTTTGATGATTACAGTAGCAGAAAAGAATCAACTGTCTGATGACGCCCTAGAAAGGTGAGTGTTTTGCCTTATTATAATACGAAGTAGAAGAAAAAGCATCAATCAATTCATTCCACAGACAAGCACATACATGCCAACTTAAAAAAAAAAGAGATATCAGTAAAACTTTTTCACTGAAACATCAGTTTGTTAGTGAGTTGATATTTAGTGGCATAAGTAACTGTAATTAATAAAAGTTTTTTTTCCTATCCCAGGAAAACTATAGTTAACAAAATCTTTACATATTCATTATAAATATATAAAAAAATAAGTTTTCAATTCAATTTTCTTCTATAGAAATACAAAATTAACATATTTCAAACTAATTATCTATCATATGATGACAAAGAGCCATTATACTGATTATTAACACTAATTTTGATCATACTTATAGCAATTTTAATATATAGGATTAATTTGTTTTCATTTTTATTTTTATTTTTCACTTACCATGAACTACTAACATAAATAAGTAATCAAAATAAAATATTTCAACAATCCCATATTCAGTAATCACTAGTCATACTAAATATATAATTATGTCCCAAAACGATATTTATGCATTTTTTTTTTTTTAAATCAGTTATGCAAATTTCTGCTGAAATTAAAAGATTTTTCAATTTTTACAAATTAATAAAATGGTGAAAAATTCATTGTCCTTTTATTGAAACTTTTGATTTCATTTTCATGATAAAAAAAAAAAAAATGTAAAAATTTTTGGTCTATCCATGAATCTGTCAAATCTCCATGTTCAGAGACATTTCTTTCCTTAGACAGTAAATTAACTGCTGCACTGAATTTACACCCAGCAAAATATAAGAAAACTGGAATTGATATTTGAAGATGAAATTCTCTATCATTTTTTAATTTTACTTTTAATTCTTTGGTAATTGTAGTTCTATGAACTTATCTTCCAAAATTGATGATCCTGCCTATATCTGCATTTGAGAAAGGGTCTAAAACCCAACGTTTAATAACAAAAATAATCAGATAAAAATATTTGATGCTAGTAAAAATGTTTACTCATGAAAACAGTAGGTATTTTAAAATTATTTCTTTAATTTCTAAAGTAGGTAAGGACAATATGACTCCTATTGACTGCCTTAACACCCTCCATTTCCATCTGAACTCATTACCAACCCCATGAAAGGCTTAAGTACCTACTGGTAGGTGGCAGTGCACATGTTGGAAAACTATGTTTTAAATAAAAGAACAATGGTAATAAATTAATTAGGCCTAAAACTACACATTAGTTTGAAATTTTCTAGTAAGAGAAATGCAAACATGAAAACTTACATTGCAGAACTCTTCAAAAGATATCTTTCCATCAGCATCTTTATCAGCAAACTGGATAGTTTTATCAACAATCTGTTGTAGCTGTGTGTCTTTTAGATTATTTCCAACCATCATTTTTAGTACTGTAAATAATTCTCCATTCGATATATAACCATCATTATCAATGTCATAAATTCGAAATGCAACTGAAAATAAACACTAATATTTTTCAAAATGACCTTTTATTAAGATTTATTTAACATGATTTAATAAATTTATTTCAACATACACATATGCAAAAAAATAAAAATAAAGGCAAAATGAAATTAATAAATTTTAAAATTTTGGAAGTGAAGTACTTATTTGACTGCATAACATGGCTGTCCACAGAAGAAAGGTTGTAAAAAGTTTTACTTTATTGAAAATTTTATATCAAACCTAATGCTAAAAATAATGCAAATTAATTTTCTCCTCTACAAATAAATTTCTTTCTGATTAAAATCAAATGATAAATCATACCATTTTTTATGTATTTATTTTTTGAGTCAGGGGAACTGGAGTAGATAAAAATGCTTTTACACACCATGATTTGTTAATTTAGATAAGTTAATCTCTAAATTTCTGATACATTGAAAAAAAAAACTTAGTTAAAGAACCCTTCTATTTATTAATAGTTTGTCCTAAGGCTATCTTTAAGCAATCATTTAAAAGTGCAAAGTTGTCCCAAAAAGATATCAAAATTCAGACCCTGGTAGTGACTATGAGAGTCTTTATACCAGACATTTTCTTGGTATAATTTTGAACCTTTAGATAATTTCTTAAAGACTATATATATATATATATATATATATATATATATATATATATATATATATATATATATATATATATATATATATATATATGTGTGTGTGTGTGTGTGTGTGTGTGATGATGATATATATATAACTTTTATGTATAATTTTAAAGATCATTTCAACTTTGAAGTAAAGATCAATTTATAACAGTAAATTCTGAAAAAATCCTCTTTGCCAGAAAGGTTTTTTTCTCTCTCCTTTTTTAAAGTAGGCCTGACCAAAAATCAAGTGGTTTTTAGTTGGGTTCATTTAACCAATAGCAAGTTAACATTAGCAGGAGACAGATCCTAAAATTTTTTATTTCTGCTTCAGTTCAGTTGCTGGAGGTATAGATATGGTATTTCCAAAAACAGAATGACTGAGTTTGTCTTAGAAAATGAAAACATTGAAATAAATTATAAGAATTAACGATTTAGAACTAAATTCCTCTGATAATATACCAATATCAGTAAATAAATAAAATTGAAATATAAAAATGAAAAAAAAATTGCTGTGTATAAATTTATGAATTATATACAAATAATGCATAATCCTATCTTAACAATTTTTTTTTTGGATTAGCTAATTACTGTAATAAAAAAAAGGACAGGGAATAAGAAAAAATTAAATATTAACTATCACACTTACATCTGAGCTTGGATTCTTTATCTCCTTTAACACTGAATTGAGAAACACCTTCAATAAACTCTAGATGGGAGAAAATTACAGAACATACAGCAAATATATTTTACACAAAAATATAAAAAAATTTATACCAAACTATATAGAAGTATTGTGTTTAAAAGGTACAGGTATACCTTGCAGTTTTGCTGTTACAAGAGAAAAAAATTACAACTATAAATTTTTGATATATGAGGAGCAAATTTAAAAGGTTGAAACTAGAAAGCAAAATGCTAAACCTCATCAGAGAAACTTTTTAAATTTTTTATTTATTTATTTTTTAGCGATTGCAATACTGGATCAAAAATACAATACTGGTATTTGGTACTTTTTCAAATGTTAAACTAAAATACTGGTATTAAGGATTTTTCTTAAAGGTATAAAAAATCAGTTTCTTTGCCATATTTATTAACTGTACACAAAAATGCATAAACTATAAAAATATAAACAATTTTGTTATTTAAAATACAAAATAAAGAAATAAATGTTATAATCAAACATTAATACGATCAGTAAAATAATTTATAACAGAAGAAACAAAAATATAATACAAAAAATAATTATTCAAGTTTGTGAAAAAGCTAAAATGTAAAAAATCTTATATAGTAACTAGATATAAAATAGTGATATTTAAAAATACTTTATGTAAATATAACACAAAATGCAAAATAAAAATGTGCATATATGTATCCTATGGCTTGTGAAGCATGCTTTTAGAGTTCTAAAATATGAAGGTCCTGGGAGTGCATTCAGGGCATAGAAAGCTGTATGCAATATGTTAATAAGGCAAAAAAGTTTTTTTAATACATATTTTTGAAATGTGATTGTGAAAAAGATAATTATTGAACTATTGCCTTTAACATATTTTTGTGCATAAATTATCTTCAGAAATGAAACATACAGATAAATCTTTTATCAATGTATTATAGACTGAAGTACTGATCTATATAGCTTTTCTCATCTCAACATAAATTGAAGCTATACAGATATATAGTAGAATAAACAGAAGATAGACATATAACAAATGATAAGCAGTAGGAATATAAGAATTTATTTAAATGAAAATAACTTATTGTATACAATATGAAATGTAGACAAACATTACTATTTAAGAATTTTGAGATATAATAAAATATTTTAATGAAGAAAATTCAACTAAAATTACAGAAAATGCAGTAAAATACCTTTAAAATCAACTTCTCCATTTCCATCTGTGTCAAATATTTCAATAACTCTCTGCACTAGAGGATTTTGCTGAAGTTCAGGTAAAGACATAAACTCATCAACACTTAAAGAACCTGAGTTATCTAAATCAAGCTTCCTGAATCTTTTCCCTAGGCGTTTGATTTCATCAGCATCAACTTAAAAAAAGAAAAAAAAATCAATTTTGTCATGTCATAAAAGCTAATTTTAGTTATCACAATTCTATTTGAAACTCCCAAAGATTGAAAGTAAAAGCAAAATACACACACACACATATATCAGTGAAATTATACATTCAGAGATAACACAAGCCCCTATTACTTTGAATTGTCTGAATTTACTGGGCAATGAGAAAGCCTAAGTAAACTGCAGTCACTCCATTAAAATAACAATCTGTAGTGAAACTAACTTCACTTGACACCAAAAAAAGAATGTCTTTACCTGCCAAGAGCAAAGCATTGTATGGTGATGAAAATGCACTTCTATTATAAATTTCCCCCAAAAGCGAGGAATCATACAAATTCTTTACCATGAGATCAACAGCTCAGTCAGCATTATTAGATCATTTGAGTAAGCTTGAAAATGTGGCCAGTGGACAGAAAATTAGCATTTATTTTAGAGTCAGCTTTGTGAGACAGGTTAAAAGATTTTAAGTTTTCAAACACTCCTTCAAATTTGAGATTTTGCAGTTGGGAAATGAGGTAGGTATAAAAGAATGAGAAAGGGAAAGGAATTTTAGATATTTCAGGTGCAATAATTTTGACATATTTATTACATATAAATAGAGCAGAATAACAAAAATTTATCTTACATTTGATTTTTTCTTTTTTTGAGGAGGAAATTAAACACATTAAATTAGGAAAGAAAGACCAATAAGGATATTTGAAAATGTGAACAGATTAGTAAATACCCCATATGTGGGTATTTAGTCTATTTCAGAAATAAAGGAACAGAATTTTTTTTTTTTTTTTTTGGCAAATTTCTGTATTTAAATTATTAAAGTGCTGTTTTCACAAAAGTGGTTCTACAGTACAGAATTTTGCAAAGAAGCCACTTTTAGTATATCAAATTTTGTAAAAATAGCCATTTTTGTTACATTGAATTTTGTGGCCACTTTTTCCAATATGAAAATTTGAGAAAAGGCGCACAAAGCACACTTAAATTATATGTAGACTGACCCCTGTTTTCTAAAACTGAAATTTGAGTTAAATCTGGTTCTTTCAGCAACAGTCCTGTTTTGTAAACTTGATCTTGTATTTGTGAAAACATACATATTTAGGAAATTGGTACAATATTAGTATTGATTGGTTAAAATTCTGTCTTGAGAATATCTTATCTAATATACACACACACACACACACACATATATATATATATATATATATAAATAAATGAATTTGTGTCTGTCTATCTGTACTCGATACTCAAAAACCATACATCTAATTACAGTGAAAATTTGTGAAATTATTAGGTATATTCCTAGGAAGGTTTTTGTAAATTTTTAACATTCGAAATCTGTTCCTTCCCCCTTTTTCGAGCATTGCATGTCATTATTCCTAGCATTATTTTCCCTGGTTAAATGTACATTATTAACTTTTTAATTTATCACATCACAACTAAGTGAAAGAAGCAATATTTCTAGCAATATGACGTCATTCCGTTAATCCCATGTAATTGTCTTAAGAGCCGTTTTCCTTGGTTAAAAGCAGGAGATTAAAACTTTCAATTTATCACATAATAAATAGGTGAAAACGATATTTTTTAAATCATTATGACGTCATTCCTTTAAATATCTCATTTATTCATATCTTATTTTATAATATTTAAACATCTTCTGCGAACTATCAATTTGATTTGACCTGGAAACTTAGATATAAAGTGATTAACTTTCATTTCTATGTGAAGCAAATTATAGCATTTTTATATAAGAACTAATTTTAAATTTAATCATTTTGGTTAATTTTTACGTTACAATGAAATGTTTATCCACAAAATTCTAACACCAAAAAGTACAAATTTTAGTACTCATGGGCAAATGAAAACCTATGATTTTATATAGTTATCTTTATATTCATATGGTTGTCAATAAGGAATTTTCACGCAGTGTCACTAACTACGTTAATGCCCTTCCTCGTTTATGTGTATTTCTATAATAGCCAATTAGCAACCAATATTTTGTTCTTCCATTTAAATTTAATATTAAATTTGTCTTAAGTTTAGTTGTCTCATCCTGCGTGAAATTGCCTTATATGAATGTGTGTTTCATACAAAACCATGTGGTTTGTCAAATTTCCTTAATTTTGGACAACATTTATTAATACCACCAAAATTAGCACAGTTGTCAAAACCTCTGCTTCTTATTTTACCTCATAATATGGCAAGATCTATTAATGTTGCTAATCAATGTACAGTAGTAATGCAGTAATGTAATTTAGGGTTTAACTTATATTTTACAATAAAAAAAGTTTCAGCAAATTTAATATGACACAAATTTGATGCAGATTTAATCGCTAGCATATAAACATATATTTTGTTATTTTTATGTATTGATATTAAGAACAGTTTTCATTTGTATGTTTCTTTTAGAAAAAACTACCCAATAAGTCACAGAGTAACTAACTTTGGACAGAAATCCTTGAGACTGCCAAATGAACATATTCGATATTAATACATCTGTCCACCCTAGCATGTGACAAGATAATATAACAAAAAAGATTTTTCATATAGTTGGCTGTTATTATATATTTAAAGTACCTCAAATTAATTTATTGGCGACAAAAGATGGAAAGAAGCATTCTCAAGTTTTCAACCAAAGCAAATTTATGACAAGGGAATTATATTTCAGCTGAAACAAAATGTAATTGAGCTTTGATTATTTGATTTTACTGGGACCAAAACGGATCACAGTATTGAAAAATCTGGCTAGTATATATATACATATACACACAGTGAAACTTCTCTGAGTGGCCACCCTTCTAAACGGCCAATTTTTCATGGCACAGATTTTTCGACTCACAGACCTAATGGTAAAATAACCTGTATTAGTGGTCACCCTGCCCCCTCTAAATGGCCACCAAGTGGGATTGCCCCTTTCATTTTTCGGGAAATTCTACTTACTCCATGCTTTAATTTTGAGCGAAAAAACTGAAGGTCAGGTTTATGGTCGGATATAAGACAAAGGAATAACTTGAGAAGTCCATTCCCACAGTCCTCTTCCTTTCTAAGAAAGATTAATTCTGTTATCTCTTTTGTATTCTCCTGAAACCCTTCAGATACGGAATACCTATTACACCAACAATAGAAACTGAGGAAGGAACTGGAAAATCAAGCGATGAAGGTGTCCTAGGGCCTTTGTTTAGAATTCCAATTGGTAAAGTTAGTGAAGAATTGCACCTGTCAGCAAAAATGCCATTCACACCAGTTTCATTCCATTAGTTGGTCAGTGATCTGAGTTGCAATGATGTCGAAATGCATTTTTTTAAATCTCGAGCAGAGCATTGAAATTCTGCATGAATATGAGAATGGCAAATTGGCAAGAAGGTTAGCTGAATTATTTAACTGCAGATATATACATATATATACACACACATATATACATATATATATGCATACATATACATATATATACACACACATATATACATATATATATGCATACATATACATATATATACATACATATACATATATATATATGTAAACAAATACTAATTTATAAATAAACATTACATTTATTCAAGGAGTTCATTTTGTGTTTTTCAGGGTAAAGCTGTTATTAGACTTCACACAAGGTCAGCTGTCTATCTGACAGTTAAGCTGCTTCCAGAAACAGGTGGCAAAATCTAAACATTCATTATGCTCCCCTTAGATTAATTCCCATTTTAGGACAAGGGCTCATTTGCTTTGTAAAAAATCAATTTTTTAGGTAATTTTATGAAAAATTAATTTATCATAGAATTTTTGTGATAGGCCTACATTTAAAATGAAAATACTGAGAAGGGTCCTAAAGTAAACAAATTTCCCAAAGATAACTTTAATATTAAAGTCTGATTAAAAAAAAAATACATTCTGAATAGTTAAATTTATTAATTTATGGATTAAAATAATTTATATAGAGAGGGAAACATTTCTATTACCAAAACTTAACTTTTAACAAATTTTAATAATGCAATTAAAGGAGTTACTGATAAAAAAAAGTGAAAAACAACTTTGTATAATATTAAATAGAATACATCTTTTTCTGAAAACTAAAAAAGCTAATAATTGAATATAAAGGAATTATTTTGCTTGACAATTAAAGAATTATTATTTCATTTGAAAATTGTAATTCAGCCAATAATATACTAATAATTCTAAAGAGTACAAAAGTTATAAAATAATTGTGCTTACAGTTGGAGCACATCTCCATTGGAAGTGATGATTCATTTCCCTGGAAAAAATTAAGATATATTAGCAATTATGACTTAATATAAAAATTTTATAGTACATACACTAAGATATGGATTTTTATATATATAGATTTGCAACTATTGCTAGATATCTAGGCATAGAATAATTCTACGAAATATTTAGAAGATTGTTACCCTAGAATTAGGTAAAGCAACTACTTTCACTAAAAAGTAAAAAAAATAGATAAATATTTCTTTAATTATCAAAATTTCTGTTTCATGTCATTAATAGAAAGTGCAAATTCTATATTTCATTTCTTAAAATTGAGATATGCTAATTTACTTCTATTAAGACATACTAATTTACAATCTGAAGTACACTTATTATATTCACCAGAAGAGATAAACAAAATAAAAAATATATTCATACCCATATCTTTTAATATTTGTTTATAAATGTTAAAAGATGTACAGATCTAACAAACATTCTGCATTTTTTTTAATATGCTACTTTAAACAGTGATTTAATAATAATAATAATAATAATAATAATAATAATAAAGGAGTTAATAAAATTCAAATTAATTTTAATTAAATTTCCCTGTTCATACAAAGCATACTGTTCACAGGAAGGCACCTAACTATAAGATACCTTAATACTAAAATTTGCATTTTACTAAAAGAGTTGTGCAATGTAAAAGAAATTTTACAGGAAAGCTTTTCCTTTCTTATTAAATAAATAGAATAGCCTTTCATTGAATACTGAGATCCAGATTCAAGCCTCCGGTATTAATTTAAGTCTTTGAACCATATAAAGTACGATTTAAACTTTCATATTGTTTTCTAAAAACGAGTACTTAATTAACACACAAAGCATACTTATTAACCAAGTAATAGGCTATGGAAAAATATGATTTTTAGGGTAGAAATAAAGTGCACCTATCATTGATTTTGTATCAAACTTGAACATATGCATCTCAATATTTCTATTTCAATATGAAGTTCGATTTTTTTTTTTTTTGAAAGTTTAAAACCCACAACTTAAATTTTAAGCTATACTCGATTCAATAGATCATAAGCACGTTTTTCTGTTTATTTGTTTTATAACAAGGAAAGAAACAGTTTTGAAATACATTTAATAGTGGATGTTAAGTTGAATGTCTACTTATATATACTACGTTAAATTGTAGTCAAATAAAATTTAAATTCTTACCATTCTGTTGAATTTTTCTAATAATTCAAATGGAAAACAATATATATATTTTTAGAGGAGTAAACTACGACACCAAGGGTTTGAATAGCAATAAGGAAAATCGATGTATGATAACTGAATCCTAAATATTTCACTTCCCAACTGTATTCCTTTAGAGGGAATTTAAAGCCAACTTACGGAGGAACTTACGATGGTTCACAGTGAAATTATTTTCAGTGTAAGAAATATCGATTGTGATCATGGAGATATGCAAAATTTTATTTTAATCGAACCTTTCATTATTCTTTCGATTATTATGCTAGTTGGTTCTCCTCTCGGTTTGCTACTCATTTTATAAATAAACATGGCTGCTATAATAGGTGCCCTGAGAAATAGCGGTCAATGGGGTATAAATTATTTCTTATTAATATTTTGCCAGCCATTAGTTGAGTAATAAGCAAAAATCTATATCTTGCTTAAGCATTTCTATTTTTGATCTCATTAATTGTTGATATCCATATTTGTAGTGAAAACAGTACATATATTTTCGTAATTTATCTAAAAAGATAGAATATATTGCATATTAATCTCAAATTATTCTTCTATAAAGTACTTTACTCACTAGGAGTTACTATCATTACTTTTGGGGATAAACACATTATGAAGTACATTTATAAAATTCTCTGTTCTCAAGTGCAAGTTCATGTTTAGCATGTATTATTGTTTATTCCAGTTCTGTGAATAAATTTAAAATGGTATGAGTAATCTTAGTGCATTCTTAATGTACCATTGGGATAAATTTTTTAATGAAGAATTTAATACTGTAATCTAACATTTATTGCATATTTTTATATCAAGTCACATTGAAATTATCTGCTAAATAATGAGTTTTTTTAATGTATAATTCTCATAAAATTGTTTATTGAATTGCTTAGTCAGTTATTTTCATTGTGTATTTCATATAAACATTGTTTTTCATTTGTTTGAATGAGGGCATTAGAGAAAATATTTCTATTTCAGTACCTCTCGTATGTAGGATTAAATTTATGTACATTTTGGTTTGGCATCAGAACAGGGTACTCCAACCAACTTGGTGATAGTACTAAGCATGCAATCTAGCTTTTTTTCTCTTGACTTTGGCATTTATATATCTATTATTCTTGTACCCACCTTTTGTACAACCCTTTTGTTGTATATTAAATGTGACTAAATCTTGTTGGTATTTAATTTTGAGAAATTAAATTGATTGATTTCAGTGAATCCTAGTGTTATTACCAAGAATTCAAACTCCCTATTCTATCATTTCCATTTGGATGAGCATGCCAATCAAGTTTCAAAAATACCAAGGGGTACCATATTCTGATATAACACTTATATTTCCTATAAACTTTTAAGTTAGTTTATACTCATAAGTTACTTATTATTTAAAATAGATATAATTATTCCATCTTATTTTTAGCTCGCCAGACTCTCCAACTCACACGATGTCTTAATACTTCTGTTTCTAGAATGAGCTATAGTAAGTTTCTTCTTTTTTTCCCAATGTACTGCAATCTGCTGCTGTTCAAGCTTATGATTAGAAATTATGGTCCTCTAATGGTGGTTTTTAATATCTTAAGATCTACCAACCCTGTAGTCATTTCATATAGGTCTGAACATTTGTTGTTTTCTTAAAGCTTTACTTTTGTGAAGGTCTGTCAAGAAAAAGAAATTCCTTAGAAAATATTTTGAATGATAATGACTTTATTCAAATAACTGAATATTGAAAAAGCTTACTTTCTTCTTGGGGAGAACTCTGCACTATATCTTTATACAGCAGCAATTAATTATTAATTTCTGAGCTGTATAAGCTGGACTACTAGTTTGACAAGAAACATGTATTAATAGTTTAAATGTACATTAAACGAATGAATACAATTTTGGTAGATCATAACATGAAACACCAAACTATAACAATTGTCTGCTGCAAATTCAAAAGTTTTATTTTTTAAATTTTCTTAAAACAGAATTGTCTACCTGGAGAATTGGTTAAAGTTTATTCCATTTTGAACAAGATCACTCTGTGTTCTCTTATTTATCCGTCTTAGCCATCTGATCCCTTATAATAATAACCTTTATAACACTAACAAGACCACTTCTGGGTGATCCCACCTCAAAAAATTTATTATTTTATGAATTATATTAATTATAAATCAAATTAAAACACGTTACTTATTATAAGTATTATAAAATTAATATGAATAAAATCACAAAGGTTGTTTTTGGTGAAATAGTAAAAAGGATTTACCAGTAGGTAGTTTGAAAATGATTCATTCTTTGAATAAACTCTCATGTAACATTGCAGAATCTAGATTTTATTAAATTATATTATCTTTGTTCAGTATAAATTTTTTAAATTTTAAGCGATATTTTAAAACAATATTAAGAACAAATTAAAGATTTTAAAGCTATTTATTTAACTGTTGCAAGCTTTGTATTATATATTAGGTATATATATATGAACTTTTATGATAGCTTTTTTTTTGTTGTTGTTAGTGGTATAGATAAATGTTATGTTTAAAAATATAAAAGATCAGTGATATTTTGTGCATTTGGTGTCCAGCTACCAGGAAAACAGGAATTATCATTGAAAATGTGAATTTTTCTTAGAAAATCAGAGAAATTTCTGAAAAAAAGTTTGAAAATAATGATATTTACCAGTTAATTTATATTTTTTAATTAAGAAATAAAATTTTCCATTCAAAGATATCTTATGCATTTTTCAAAAAATGCTTATTTGCTGTCAAATGAGAATATAGAGAAACAATAAAAGGAATCTTCAGTAAATACAGCAATTGCAGCTGAAAAGAAAAAAAAAATCAGAAGTGGTAAAAAAGCGATTAGAACAGAAAATATCAATAATCAAAGAAACTAACAAGTAAATTGAATATTATCAAGGAGCAAATGGAATCTTTATAGTAATAGTAATATACAATTTTTAATCAATTTATTAGGAGGCATTATTAAAGTATTAATAAAATGTAAAAAAGCAGAACTGCAAGAGTTGTCAGTTTTTTGTAATTATTTTAATAAAATTAATGAATTTTCTGTTATGTAGGTTTCTCTAAACATCATCAAAGAACAGAATATTTCTGAGTTTCAAAATGGATTGGGATTTTGTTTATATTTTAAATTATAACTTTACTCAAATGTAATATTATACCTAAAACAGTTTTATAAAAGAATTAAAAGAAATTTTATAATAGTGTGAATTTATCTGTGAAGAATTCATAAATTGCAGGGAATTTCTAAATGGTTTCTTGAAACCAGTGGAAGGGTTCCTGAAAACTCTCATGGGTGAAAGGAGATTCTTTCAAATCCCCTATATAATAATAGCCTAAGTTGTCTGTCCACGAATTTATGAAGCAGTTGTACCTGGAATGGATACAGGCATCCATATTGGATTTTTTATGAGTTAGGGTTAGCAAAATTCAAAGCAAGTTCAAAATCCACCCCATCCCCCTTTTCGAGCGTTTAACACTATTATTTCAAGTCTTATTCTCCCTCTTATTCTATACTAAATTCATTCTTGATATGACTTTAGTATAGAATAAGAGGAAGCAGCGAGGGCGGAGTGTAATATTTAAGCTGGACTGTGTTTACTCGACGCTCATATATTTTAATTAGTTCCTTCACCATGTGTAGGCCTAGCACGTTCGGTAGAGGGTCTGCCCATTTCATCATCGTACTTCTCAGGTTGACAGTTCTGTCCCCAACACAGCCAAACTTTTTTAAATGTCTAATTAATTTAATATTTTCTGCTTTTTCTTTTAAATTCTTATTCCTAAAGTTGTTTTATTATTTTCAAAATTGTTTTATTATTTTTAAAATAAATGTTTACTATTTTTTCAACTTTTTATGACTTAAACTTTCTTCTCATAATGTAATAATAGCCTAAGTTATCTGTCTGTCTGTCCTCGAATTTATGAAGCGGTTGGACCTGATATGGATATAGCATCCATATTGGATTTTTGATGAGTTAGGGTTAGCAAAATTCAAAGTGAGTAAAGTTTATCTTTTCCTAAACTATAGATCCGATTCAAAATAAATTGGTATGAATAAGCGTCGTATTACAGCAAAAAATATTGTCATATTTAAAATGTTCGAAATCCACCTCGTCCCCCTTTTCGAGCGTTTAATGCCATTATATCAAACCCTATTTTAGGAGCAGGCGATTAAATTTATCAATTTATCCCATAATAAATAGGTAAAAATAACAATTTTTTTAGAATTATGACGTCATTCCTTTATCTCATTTAATCATTTCTTATTTTAAATTATTTAAATATCGTCTGAATTATTTTCATACGTTTTACCCTTAAACTTAGATATTACCTAAATAATTTTCTTTTATATTTGGCTTAAATAATAGATTAGGTACATATGTGATAATTTTAACCGATTATTTTTGTAGAAAGATAAAGCCAAAAAACCAAGTCATTTTTTTTACCTGCCTCATAGGATACCTTTACAATTCTGGAAAATTAAAAATTTTACTGATCCCGTCCTATGACGGGCTATATGCTAGTAACTTAATAAATGCACAATCACTGTGACAGTGCTGGGAAATATGTCTAGTTTAATAAGATTCAATAATTTCAAGAATATTATGTACTTTAAATTTTGTTTTTATCATGGTCATACAATTTGCTCTATTTGTCTCTTTGGTTTATCTAGATTTATATGTATTTCTAAATTCAAAATTTTAAACTTTAGCAAACTTTTTAAGCCATTTTAACATTTTTTAGCTATTTCCAATTGTAAGTTAATAGTAGTATCATTGGGAATGTCAATTGCAAACTGGTTAATATTCTCAAAAATATTGGTGCTTTCTTGCAGTGGCTAGGAGTCAGAAGTTCTACTTGTAATGATCATAAATTTTATGTATCCTTCTTTTATGGGTTACCCAATGTCTTTGTCTGCAAATTCCAATGAGGACTTAATCTAAAAATATCAAGACGGGTTTTTCGGGATCACTAGGTCCACTAGAAAACCCATTTTCTATACACTTTTTATTGAAAACTTTTGGGCCCACTAGAAAAAAACTTGCATCAAAGCCAACATGGGTTCATATCCCACTACCTTAGATATTCATAGCTGTTCTGAATTGGCTTTAAGCAGTAGGTCCCGGTCTCATTAGCCCTCGTGTTGCAAAAGGTAGACCAGAGTGCTCCAAACCAAATTTGTGGCACAATTTCACAGTTTTAAATAATTACTTAAAGATATTGTTTTAATAAATTATTCATGTTTTTAGGGTATTTTTTTAAAATTACATCTTTTCTTTTTTACTATATCAGTTATTTGGAGTTTAATTAATCTAAATTAAAAAAAAATTAATGTCTTATTTAATGTTTATATTTTTGTCTAGAAATTGTTAGTGATGCAGACCCAGAAATGGATATAAAAAGTATTACAGATCGAACTGCTCAATTTTTGTTTATGACAGAACTTATTAGAGGTAAAGATGTTTTTTTAAAATAAATTTTATAAAGAAAGAAACTTCTTATATTATCAATTTGACTTTAGTTTAATTTTAGTATTGATAATTTGATTAGAGTCAAGACACTGTATTGTGTATTCTGAATAAGTAATAAAGTTAGCTGGTTTTACAGAAATGTTCAGAGGATGTTATGAATATTTTAAAGCAATTTATGTAGCTATTACAAATTTTGAATTATTATATTATGTAGATATATAAACTTTTGTGGTATCCTTTTGGCGTTTAGTGTTATATAATGTTATTAAATATTATTTGTAAATATACTTAAAAAGTGTATTTTCTGTATGGGTTAAATGAAATTCTCTCAAATACATTAATAAACCCATAATTATCCTTTCAAATCATAGGAATACTGCTTGTGAAAAATATTAATATCAGGAAGTTACCATAAGATAAATTTTTTCAGTGTGATTTTTAACATATCAACATTTTATAGATGAAACATGGTCTGTAAAAGTCAGTGTTTTTCCAATTGATCAGTATTTTCAGATTTTAGTGAGTAACAGCAGTATTTAATAAACAATTAGTTTTTTTTTTTTTTTTTTTGCCTGTGATTGTGTTTTATTTTAATATGGTCATTTTTTATTATTTTAAAATTATTTCAGAATAAAAGCACTATTGCAAACAATTAAAAAAAGTCTTAAAAAGCTAGTAAATTTTTTAAAATATGTGTATGGGAGATTATATGCAATTTTCTTGAAGATATTCAGATTTTTGTGGTTTGGTTTATCGGTATATGTTTGCAGAATGAATATTTTCCTCATTTTGCTATTTATTAAACCATACTGGCTACCATATATTTTTGTGTATAAGTTGTGATTTTTTTTAGACTTTTCATGAACATGAAGTGAGGGGATCAGCTTATATATGGATCCATGGAACAGATATAGTATATGCCCTTCATTGCGAAGTTTTTTTGCTTTTGGTAACAAAAAAAAAAAGAGGTTAATTGGCAAAACTAAACGAAAATCTATTTTTGAAGCATCAAATAGCATATATATATATATAGCATAATAATAGCATATATATATATATTGTTTTCGATTATATATATATATATATATATATAATCGAAAACAATAAATTTTTTAAATTTTGAAATGAAAAACTTGAAATTGAAAAGTAAATTTACAGTTACTTTTATCTATATTATAATTATGCCAAAATAACAATACCAAATCTGTATTGGATTGACAATTTTTTTAAAACAAGTACTTCTATGTAAGCTGAAAGTAATTTATAAATTGCCTAAAATAGCAGCTGTAATTTTGTTTAGCTTATATTGTTTAAATTTTTGAAAAAGTATTACCTAAAGGTTACCAGAGTTAAAATAGTGTCTATATAAAAAATAAAAAAAATCATTGGTTGCTTATATCTAGTGCCACAATTCTCAATTGGGTGCTGGAGCAGTAATATAGAATAGTCAGCATAATATTATGAAATTCATAAAAAAACATGAAGTTACTTAAAAATAGGAATTTGGTTTTTCTCTCAACTGTCAACATGGATTAAGAGATGTTCTTGTATTTCTCTTGAAGTGGGACTGATCCTCTACCTCTGCAGTACTTAAATTGAATGGTGCAGGGAAAAAAGTTTAAAGAAATTAGAAGCGTTGGTCAAGCATTTCATTTAACAGCAATTTGATTAGAAAACATTTCTCCTGTTTTACTTGATTGGCAACATATTTAACATTACAGATTGTTATTTCAGCTTATATATAGGTTTTGAATTTTGGGTAATTTTTTGAAGAACAATCACATTCTCAGCTTATACATGGATGAGCTTATATTCAGAAATATACAGTATTTATTAGTAAGTTGCTATATAACATCCTAACTGTACTATAATAATATACAAGGCTTATCATTACATGCATATGCAATTTTTATTATTCAATTTTGATATATTTTTACCACATATTATATATTGTGTTTTTGTCTGAGTGTGTGTATGTAAGAAAAGAGAGGAAATTTTTTAAATTGTTCTTCACCCTTCAAAATGTATATCAGTATTATCACTCTTGACCTTATCACATCCTATAACTTGAACTATGATAAAATTGATTTCAAAGTAAACCTACAACAACTTGCATTATTACACAATAACTGTAAAAAGAGTTGTAAGAAAATTAACTGTTATTTGTCAATTACTAAAGTTGGTCAGTACTTTTAAAAATCTGTATTTTGGTTAGTATTTTCTGAATTTTGGCCTGTAAACTCAGTATTTTCAAGTCTCTAACTAGCTTTCATGCCTGATATTTCTTTAAATAAGGAAAATTCCTAAGTACAGTCTGTATCAGTTATATGGTCTGTTCAGCGGTCCAGAAAAATCAGACTATATAAGCAGGGTGACCATGTATGCGGAACAATACAACCCTATTGTGCATATACCGTACATTTTTAATCCATAACAGAAGAGCCTTATCCACATTCCCATAAAGCGACAAGCGCTGACATTTTCTTTCTTGATCACCGATTTCAATACTTGAGGATCAAAGTTTGGCAGCTAAAATGTTGTTAAATGTCGTCCGGGTAATAGAATTTGCTTTGCTGAAAATAGCCTTTAAAACATTAGACTTTTTTAAAATTTTCAATCAATTTATTTGTGGCAGCAAATGATAAATTCTTCCTTTTCGAGGCCATAATTAAAAAATGAGCGTTCTTATTCTTGACGTATGATCCAAATGCAACAAAATTTTCCTTTACTTGTTTTGTCTCAATTTCCACTTAAGCAGGGAGAGATAACTTCAACCAATAAACAGACAAATGGCTACCTCCTGTTAGGGGGCAAGAGAACTGAGAGAGGTGATGTCTACACAAACAAGAAAGGAGTTAAGGGAGGGAAATAAAGGCTTGAATTCAGGTCCTCTTGCTATTTTGCACTGACTTCTTAAAAAAAAAAAGAACCCAAAAAGAAAAAAAGGCGGAAATTCATTGAAAACATGAAATTGACCATATAACTGGTAACAAGAAAAAGAAAATGACTGATAAGCAGTGTGCTTTAACACATTTAACACATGTTGCCTATTAAGTTAGACGGGACTATAGAAAACTGACTATATAAGCGGGTGACCATATAGCCGGTACTGACTGTATTTGTTATGAATAGGATTCACTTCATATAATGTATCAGTATCATGTATTGTTTCACAATATATACATATGTTTAGACAGGAAAAGATAATACTTTTAAGATATATATAAACTAATATTTCAGTTATGCATTGTATACTAAAATTTATTTTTACTATGAACATTTTTTGAGTTTTTTGCTAGGTGATGGTGAATTAGATGTGTAATGCTAATATGTTTCTAATTTTTAAGGAAATAAATATTATAGTTCCAATTACTTAAACACATAAAGAATCTAATTTGAGTTTTGAATATTTATTTACCTTAACATTTGAATTTAATTGTAGGTAATATGGAAAAGGCATTCATGTATTTCTTAGAAATGCAAATATTGGAGTGTTAAAATTTCAGCATTTATTATATCTATTTAAACTCATCTGTTAGCATGATTTAAAGTTAATCATGTCATTAATTGCATTTCAAAAGCTGTTTATTAAAAAGTAGACTTTTGAAAAGGGATATAAGATTGCAATTATTATTATCTTCAATTGTAGTTATTTGTAATTTATATGTGTTTAGAATAATGTAATTGATACAAATATTTGAAATGACTATGATAATGATTGGTAATTTTCTTAAATTATTTTTTAACTTTAGTAAAGCAGTTTTCACTTGTCAGATTTATATATATATGATATGTATAAAATTTTAAATTCTTTTACATTTTATAACATTAATAGGCTTGGGGTTGACTATGGCTCATGTGTTTAAGGAACCTGCAACAATAAATTATCCTTTTGAGAAAGGACCCTTAAGCCCTAGGTTTCGTGGTGAGCATGCTTTGCGGCGGTATCCGTCTGGAGAAGAAAGATGCATTGCTTGCAAGCTGTGTGAAGCAATTTGTCCTGCACAGGTAAAAATGTTATGTTTATTGGGCTGTTAAATTGTTTGTTTTAAAATGTGCTCTGATTTATTATTATTTTTTTTAAAGGAATGTAAGGTCATTTGGAAATTTCTTTTAATATTGCAATATTTATGCAAAATATCAAGAATATTTTAAATTCAATTTGTATAGTATCTACAAGGCAACCAGAAAAACCAGTAAATATGAAGGGAATTATCAGGAAATAGTAAACATTTTTTAAAATCGTGGAATTTTCTGCAAAAAATTTTAAAATTAAGGAATTTTGCTAGGCAGAATTTTTTTAAAAAAATATTCTCCAATTGTAGATTTTATGTACATTAAAAAAAATGCTTATTTGCAACTAATATATTAGGTTTCATTATTAAAACAAATTGTAAAAAAAAAGCAGAACTGCAAGAGTTGCTACAGTTTTTTTACCTTCTTTTACAAAGTAAAAGGAAATATCATAATTACAATAAATTTCAGAACTCAAATTTCAATGAAAATATTTATTTTGACCATCACTGACTGACATTTGAATATTTTAAATGTTATGTCTGTGTGTACTTACTAGGTTATTTTAATACCAAAACTTGAAATACCCATTTTGACCACTCCTGAACTAGTTATTACTAGTTTTCTCTTGACATGTGTTTGCACATACATGTATATGTACATATGTATCTTGCATAACTCAAAAGCTATTATCTGTAGAAAGTTGAAATTTTTTTAATAAGACTGTTATAATTTATAGTTGTGCACCTCCTCTTTTGGTTGCATTCCTAAATTTTTGTAACAAATAGCTTCTATATGAGTAATCAGACTGTGGGACTTAACTGAAAAATGAATTACCTTAATATGTTGAAATCTTGTATTTAAGACATGCTAACATCTAGTTGAGCTCTTCCTCATTTGATTGCAATTTGAATGTTATATAGCATAAAGTTTAAATATAAAGTATATTAAGGCTGTGTGTGCGTAAATAAAAAAAAACTATTAGCTATAAGGTGGTAACATTTTGTATGTAGGATTACAATATCTTTCTGATATAGATAGGATTATAATAATAATATTTCTTTTGAATGTAATCTAAACTCTATATAACAAAAATTTCAATATAATGTGCAATAATATACATTATATTAAAATTTTTCATTGTTTGGGGATAACTCAAAAAGGATTAACCTTAATTTTGTAATTAGGTATATTATAATATCTAGTTATGCATACCTCATTCTGATTGCAATCTGAACTCAATAAAAAATTTCAACATATATTAATGATGTGGGGTATAGCTAAAAATCTATGAGTTAGAAATCAAAATCTTGTATTTAAGACTAAATTAGCACCTGGTTGTGTTCCTGCTCTTTGAAATATAACTTTAACCCTATATAGCAAAATATTTCAATATAATGTATATTAATGCTGTGTGGACCTAACACAAAAATGATTAGTTATAAAATGTTGAAATTATGTATATAGGATTAATATAACATCTTCATGGGCTCCTCTTTTGATTGCAATCTGAACCCCATGCATAAAAAAATTAAAATATATGTTAAATAATATATG
The DNA here is from genome assembly GCA_032207245.1 of Pardosa pseudoannulata. Taxonomy (NCBI): domain Eukaryota; kingdom Metazoa; phylum Arthropoda; class Arachnida; order Araneae; family Lycosidae; genus Pardosa; species Pardosa pseudoannulata. Next base: position 15,280,816 of record CM063508.1, read on the forward strand.
TTATATTGAAATAGCAAACTCCATTTTATTCATTACTTTTTATGCCAGAGTCTAACCAGAGAAATAGATTTAAATTCCACTGCTGGCATAAATATTTTAAGTTCAGGATCAGCTTTATGCAAGAGATTTTAGTCTAATTAATGTCTATGTGGAGAAAATGACTAGTACTCCAAACCAAATTATTTAATTCATAGCTATAATAGAACTAATGAAAAATAATCTTTGAATTGCTTAAATAGTTTGAAGGGAAACAGTATAAAAATATTTGATCGTCTTTGTAACAATTTCAGTAGATAGAATACTATAAATCTGTACTATTTATGAGTTTAAAATTTTGTGATAGAATTGATAGAGGTACCAATATTGCAATGGTTAATTTTGTTACTATTTTTTAAAATTCTGAATTAACATTTATCTTAAGGTTTTCTTAGTAGTTGATTACTTGTTACTAGTTGCTTTTATTTTTTTTTTTTTGGGGGGGGGTACACTTATAATTTTAGTAAGATATCTGGTTAGTCCTAAATTGCATAAGAATATATATGTAAATCCATAGATATGTCTCAACTCTAAATAGCGTTTTTAGATTTTTGACTTGTGACAGTTTTATCTGGTTCCAATCACAGTTTCATTCATCATGCCAAAACCTGCTTTTCAAAAAAGTAAAAAAAAATGTTAAAACCTTATAGAATTAGTGTTTGCTATTGTGGCAATAAAATTAGCTGACTGCAAGCCATTCACTGTTATGTATTGGTTGTAAATTATATAAATTCAAAAAGTTTTATTTTACTATGAACAATTTACTATTTAATTATTAAGTTATTTTATTGCTTATTAACTACAATTTAACTGTTTACCATAGACAAATTAGTATGTTAGAGCAGTATTTCCCAACTTTTTTTGGCCCATGTACACTTGGTTGTACATTATGCTAAATTGTACCACTTTGATAAAAGGATTGTACAGGCTTGCAATTCTGTCACTTTTCTCGCTTTTAGTCCCTTTTTTTACAATTGATCACTTTTAGTCACTTTTTTTCATGATATATCACGGGGTCCGACAATGTAATGAACCTTATTTCATTCTTAGTGCAAGCGCTATGATCACTCGACACAACCAAATCGAAACCTTCGGTATTATTTTACATGCACAATCTATTTGCATGTGCGGCTATCGTAGGTTGGCAGATGACCTTGGGTAAGTACATTATTGAATTGTTGGTTGGACAGCTACTGGTTGGAGGGAAAAACAAGGTGAACGCAATGACGTCTTACAAGTACATCACCCTTCAGCTGTTCGGACCCACCTCTCTTTCCAAGTACCATCACCCCTTAGGGCTATTTCGGACCCTGCCTGGATTTCCAGTGTCTTTCTAGCGTTCCAAGACAGATTATCCGCACGTGGGATTTTTTTTTATTCTGACGTTTTCCCAGTATATGAATGGCAGCACACTGACAGTTGCTTGATACAAGGTGAACTGTTCTGGAGTTTTCTAGATTAGACTTGAAGCATTATGAAGGTAAGTTTCTCATATGTCAGAACATGCATTGAATTCATATTTAATTATTAAAGATATCTTGAAGCTATATGGTAACAAACCTGAACTTGTGCCCAACACTAGACCTTTAATTGTACTTGCCCAAAATTCTCTCAAAAGCTATCTCAGATATTTAGAAGAAAAGAGAAGGTTAGATTATAACAGAAAAAGGAAGGAAGAAGAAGAGAAAGAAAAAAAAGAAAAGAGGCAGAGATCTTTAAGGAAGTTGAGCAAGAACGAGAAACATTTCAGGATGGGGAGAAAGAACTGAAAGAGAAGATGAAAAAAAAAAGAGGAAAGCATGAAACTGCCAAAAAAACTTTTAAAGAAGCAAATTCTAGGTTACAGAAAGGTGTAGAAAAGAAAGATTTTACAGAAAATAGATACATGCCTAAATGTCATTCCAGATTATAAACTCACTGTAACATATATATATAAATGTGTTTGTTCAAAGTTTCATATTTATCTACTATTTTGTCGTATTTCATTTACTAACAAATGGTTTTAATAAAAATACAAATTTATAAAAAACCAATTAATTTAACTTTACTGTATAGTATTATTAATTAAAATAATTTCTATGAAATATAGAAAAGAACTTTTCTATATTTTTTTTTTATTATTTTTATGTCAGCCATTATTGATTATTTTTTCTCCAACCAACAACTTGTATACCACCAATCATACACATACCACAGGTTGGAAAATACTGCTCTATCCTGTAACTTGGTGAAAAGGTATTGCTATTTGAGAAAGATTTAAAAATAACACAAATGCTTGTGAGTTTGTTTATATGGCGATTCTTTTTCTTTCTTGTCCATCAAATTCAACTTCCATTGAACAAAAGTTTTTTTTTTTTTTTTTTTTTTTTTTTTTTTTTTTTTTTTTTTTTTTTTGTAATTTTGAACATATACTTTCAAAACTTTGAAATCAGTTAGGTACTGATAAATGTTCAAAATTAATTTTAACAAATGTTACATAGTAATTCTGATCATGACTACTAAAAGATTATACATTTAGTGATAGTTTATCATTATTTTGATGGATGATAATTTATTTTTAATAAATAATTTTGCTTAACAAGATGATCAAATTTTTTCTGGTACTTAAAAGTCAGATAAAAAAATGCCTGATTATGGTATTACATACAAATATAATTTAATTATTCTTGTTTTGTTTTTAGAAAGACCTGTTTAACAAATTGAAATAATTTAATTACTTTTAATTGTGCTCTTGAGATGCACTATTAATTACTATTGTTTAAAATTCAATTAATATTTGCTGATACATCTAAAAGTAATTGAGGATTACTTTTAATTGTATCAAATTACATAGAATACAATTAGCTTAAATATATAGAACACAATTAAAAATAATTAATTGCTTTTAATTGTGTTGTACATTTACAATAATATACTTAAGATTTTGGATTTTATTGATTTAATCCAAATAAAAATTGGTTTTATTTAATACATGTTTAATCAAAAAAAGGTTTTTGTTCAATACCCAGCTATTTTCAAACATAGCCACTTACAGATAGATGTCAATAGATTTTAATGTAAGTAAAGTTTCTTGCTAAGAAAATGAATAATGTAAACACTTTATAAAGGAAATTATAAATATATTGTAAGTTAATAAAACTCTCAAGCTAACTGGTCAGCGTAATTATTAAAGAATTTACTGATTTTGATAAATATTCATTACTCTGATGCAATCTGTAACATATTTATTTAAATTATGATTAAAATTAGAATAAATAAGAAATAAAATAGAAGAAGTCTTGGAATTCTTGAAAAAAATTTCTAGTATCTATGTTTATAAGCTGTTTTTAAATAAAATAAATTTACTTATTCCCTGTTCACTTATGTGAATTAAATAAAAAGGTATCTTTTTCTTCATTTATGAAAAAAAATTTTCTTTATTGTCTTTGTTACTTGATTATTCAAATTATTTTTAATTTTTGTTTTCAAGGCAATTACAATTGAAGCTGAAGAGCGGGATGATGGGAGTCGCAGAACAACCCGTTATGATATTGATATGACTAAGTGCATTTATTGTGGATTTTGCCAAGAAGCTTGCCCTGTTGATGCAATTGTTGAAGTAAGCTCCCTAAAAGAATTTCCTATTAGAAATAACTTTTGATTTAGGTTTCCCATTTATATTGATGGGGAAAAGTACAGAAAGAAATATGTTTTTTCTTCTGATATACAACTTCAAAATTGTTTTTAAAGATATATATGCAGTTTTTGAAAGCAAAGAATAGATTGTTTGTTGTATAGAATTTTTAGAATTTGGATTTTGTTACAATTATTATTATTATTATTATTATTCAAATTTCATTTAATCACTTTCTTATGGAATTTTCTTAAACTATATTTTTAATAAACTAAATCTAATAAATGTTAGATATTTTCCTCTGTGAACTGTTTTTAGGGTAATTTTATTAAAATTACTTCATATATAATTTTATGATGAGCAATTTATTCAAATCTAGAAAAGGATTTAGTAATTTTAAGTATTGTTGGTATAAAGATTTATCGAAGTTCCTTAGATCAAAGTGTGTTAAAAAACAAGGGGAAAAGAAACAGGGAATTTTCGTAGAATTTGGCAGTTCTGGAAATATTAGGGAATTATCAGGAAAATTGTCAAAAAATAAATAAATAAAAAATAAAATTAGGGAATTATCTTGAAAAAAAGTTTGAAAAATAACTAATTCTGCCAGCTAAAATTTACAAAATAATAAATAAACTGTCCAATTGCAGACTTTTTATGTATTTAAAAAAAAAATGTTTATTTTCTGTTAAATAAGAATATGGAGAAACAAGAAAGGTAATCTTCAGGAAATTAAGCAATTGCTCAAAAGAAAAGTTAATATTTATTAAAAGGTAATGAAAACAAAAAATATTAATAATCAATGAATAAGCGAACAAGGAAATTAATGCTATATTGGAGCAAATTGATTCTTATAATAATGTACAATTTTAAACTAATATATTAAGATTATATTAGGATGCATTATTTAAATAAAAATAAAATATGAAACACAGAACTACAAGAGTTGTCATAGTTATTTTTTAAATAAAATAATTTTATAAATAACTGGCTATTTATTATGCTTTTCTAAAGCATAATAAATAGCCATAGATCTCAAAAACACTTTTATTAATAATGCAGCAAAAAAAAAAAAAAAAGGTACTTTGAAGTTTTATGGTTCCATAAGGATTCTGAGCCCAACCAATTAAATTTCAGTCACAAGACCCAACCTATCGAACAAAATATAAATGAAAACACAAAAGAATCAACTCATGAAAACCTTGGAGTCCAAGAAAGCTATTGAATAATAACTGGTGAAATTGGAAAGCAATTACATACATTCAACAATTTTAATGAAATTGATAATCCTCTATTCCTCATACAGGCTATTCTAAACACTTTGAAGACAGAAAAGAATATTTAAGTTATTAATGCATTAAGATTTTATTTATTTATATTAAAATTTATAACTTTATTTAAATGTAAATTTATATTGAAAAATTGTTTTATAAAAGAAATGAAAGAATTTGTGAATCATAGGAAAATATCAGGAGGGTTTCCCTCTGGACAACCTGAACTAGTTATCAGGAAATTTTAATTCCTTTTTTTTAAATTTATTTGTAAAATTACTGAAATCAAGTGTGAATTATTTATTTAGGGTCCCAACTTTGAGTATTCTACTGAGACTCATGAAGAATTGCTTTACAACAAAGAGAAACTCCTAAGCAATGGCGACAAGTGGGAACCAGAAATTGCTGCAAATATTGAAGCAGACTATTTATATCGATGAAAAACAACTAAGTTTAATGTAATCTCTTCTTGTAAGTCATCAGCTGTAGTAATTGTTTTGGAAATATTTTGGTTAATGTAAATAAAGTACCTTGAAGCTATAATATACATTAATGGTAAATGTAGAGTTTTTCTAAAGACATATTTAGTAATTAATATAATTTTGAAGTACTATAAAAATTTATGAAATTATAAAATCTATTTTCAGTGATTTCAGTGGGAACAATGATTCTCGCATTCATAGCATACCATGAGCTACATATGTTTCCTGGGTGGTGCTAAATAAATAACAGCTTTGTAATTGTGTTTGGCATAAAAATATCTGTCTATATCAAGGGTGATTCTGCTTTGAAATTTTCTGAAATTTCCAAAAGCTTATGTGGGTTTGTACCAAAAATTGTAAAAATCCAAGTTTTTTTTTTCAAAAAAAAACTTAAAATTCAATTTTTTTTTCTTCTTTTCTTTTAAAAAAAAAAAAAAAAAGAGTATCTTGTATTTCAAGTAATATGAATATTTATATATGAATTTTGAAGATAATCAGATAGTTTTCTCTTTCTTTTCTGATCCTTTTTTCTTTATTGCCACATCACACTTATTTATTTATTTATTTATTTGAATGAATTAAGTGAAACAAAAAATATACATATATTTTCTTGTTTCACTTCATGAACTTGTGTAAGTTTATTTTAATGATCTTCATATTTTTAATTATTTAAGATTGTGTTTATTTGTAACCTCTCATTTAATAACAATGTTAAGTATTGTTACAGACAAATTCCCAGCTTTTTCTGTAATCTAAGAATTATTTTTCAGTTTCTGGTTAAGAGATAAAGCCTTGTGCTTTAATTATTATGTGGGCTTATTTAAATTATAATTAATTTAAACTAGTGTCTAGGAACTCCAAAGCAGAAACTCAGGAAAAAAAATTAAATTTTGATTCAGTAAATTTGTTTTAGTAACATTGACAAGTCAGTAATGCTCCCAACAATTTCTGTATGTTTTTAGACTAAAATGACATGGTTAAAATGAATCTAAACTGAATATTCAATTAATTCTATCGGGCAATAGTGGCACTAAATCTCGAGCAACTAATTTATAAATGCGACTGGAGATAATGCACACACAAAAAAAGGAATTTTAGTGTAAAAAAGTACAGTTTTGTATATATATATTCATGGATGAAAACTTTCTGGTTATATTTCACCTCAGAAATCAAATGGGGGAGGGGACAGTTTTATTTCATTGGGCTCTTCTATTCTGCAAGTTATATTGCACATAAATGGGTTTCAAGCAAACAGCTTCTGACCATCACTAAAATGTCTGGGAATGCACCTGATGAGTATTTGACTATGTAACCCAAGAATTATTCTTTTATTGCTGAATTCCATGGACAATGTCTCTCCAAATGTGTGTTCCCTTCCTTTTGTTATTACTGTCTCATGGGGAAGCGAAATTCAGGTTCTGTTTGCTCAATGTTTCAGCTTCACAATAAAGTCTAGAGGGAGGTTCAGAGTAGAACAAACTTCTAAAACAAAAAGATATTTAGGAGCAAAATGTCTTAAAATGTGAAGTTTTACAGATATTGTTATGTAGTCTAAATTGGGACTGTAGAAATAGAGCATCTTAAGCAGGAAAACTTCTTTGAAAATATATTGAAAAGACATTCAAGTTTAGGTAAATCCCTTATAAGCAGTTGAAATGTGCTTCATATATACAATGAAACTTGCTTAAGAAGTTTTTCAAGGAACCAAGTGATTAAAATCTCTTAAGCAAAAAAACATCTTAAACGAAAAATCAGGAAAAATACTTTACACCCAAATATATATATGTAATATATCATAATTATTTAAATCTTATATTTCTTTAAAAACCTCCTCTCTCCCATTCTAATTCATTTAAATCTTTTTCCCAGCCTCCAAATAGTTTAATCAAAGGAGTATTTTCCACTTAACATTCCTTTCTGTCCTAAAACTGTAAACTTTCTGTCTATTCAGCATGTTTTCCAGCTGTTGCCAGCAAATGGTTTCACATTTTGCTGATATTGCATTTAATTCACTTATTAAAGTTGTTTTTTACCGTGGGAAAATTCTTTCTGTCATTGCTCTTGGGTGCACCTTGGTTCGATCAGAGTGAGGTCTGTGACTTTTCTTTGTCTGTTGTCCAGTAGAATAGATGTGTGTTGTAGCTGCTCTGGAATAAAGTGTAAATTATGATATTACTGATAGCTTGAGTTTTCTCCTTATAAAGGAGTTGTATAAAAAATGGATTACATATATATATATATATGTATTTATAAGGATGTTTTTTTTTTTTAATTCCTATTTTTTAAAATTATATAAATTTATTTCAACGATTTTCATATTTTCATTTATTTAAGATTGTATTTATTTATGACTTTTCATTTTATAACAAATGTTATTAAGAATTGTCAGAGGTAAATCCAGCTTTTTTTGCAATCTAAGAATTATTTTTCAGTTCTCTTAAACTTTTCAGTTTCTTGACAATTGATAAAGCCTTATACTGTAATCTTGATGTAGATATATTTCATTTCTTAATCAAGTTCCACTATCTATATATATATATATATATATATATATATATATATATATGTATATATACAAAGCCAGGGCTTGGTGTGCAGAACATTCATTCATGCATGCAGGCTGCCAAATATGTAGTTTGACAAATGGAATAAATAACATTAAAATATGATAAATGAATCTTTGTTTGCAATAAGAGGATTCTACTTTTATTTAGTGAATTTAGAAAATTATTCTTTCTGCTTTTTTGTGCCTTTATGACACTAAAATAACTGCTGTCATGAACCTAAGTTAATTTTAATGAATATTTCTTTACATAGTTTATTATTTAAATAGAGATTTATTTGCAATATATTAAGTTATTTTAAAAGAAATTATCAAATTTTCTGAAATTCAGCTAACTAAAACATTTTAAAAAGGTTTGTAATAAGATGTAAAATGCAAGTTTTAATACAGTGAAACTTCTCTGAGCAGCTACCCCACCTTTACGAGAATATTTGGTCGCTCAGAGAGGGTAGCCGCTCTGAAGGGTTTTATTATAAGATAATTGCTATAATGCGTAATATAAACAAGTTTGACATATATTCCTTATTTAAAATGAAATTGAAAACTTATTTAAAGAGAAAATTGTACTTTATTTCATGCTCTCTTACATCTTTTTTAAAAGGGCTACAATTTGTGTGTTTTAAGAATTTATTTTTCTCTATAACAACCATTTTTTAAGTTCAGTTTTTACTTTAAAAGCAGAAAATTAAAGTCTTCGTATTCCTTCAAAATAAATTTTTTTTCTTTAATGACTTCGTTGGTTTGCATTCTTCTGCAGTTAGATAATTCAACTAACTTTCTTGCCAATTTGCCATTTTCATATTCAAGCAGAACTTCAATGCGCTGCTCGAGATTTAGGAAAACGTGTTTCAACATAATTGCAATTCAGATCACTGACAAACTATTGAAATGAAACCGGCATGGATGATATTTTTGCTGACAGAGGTACAATTCTTCATTTACTGTACCTATTGGAATTCCAAACAAAAGCCTTAGGATACCTTTAACGCCTGATTGTCCAGTTCCTCCCTCAGTTTCTATAGGTAGTGCAATAGGAATTCCCTATATGAAGGGTGTGGGGAGAATACAAAAGAGATAACAGATTTAATGTTTCTAAGAAAGGGGGGGACTGCAGGAATGGACTTTGCAAACTATTTCTGGGTCTTATATCCGACCATAAAACTAACCTTGAGTTTTTCTGTTCAAAATTAAAACAGTGAATGAGTAGAATTTCCCAAAAAATGAAATGGGCAATCCCACTTGATGGCCGTTTAGAGGGGATCGGGTGGCCGCTGATACAGTTTATTTTACCATTAGGTCTATGAGTCGAAAAATCCGTGCCTTGAAAAATTGCCTGTTTAGAAGGGTGGCTGCTCGGAGAAATAATTTTGATACCAAATTTATTCTGTCTCCCTATTTTTTTAGACAGTATTATTAGTAACTGAAAAGAAATTATGGAAAAATTTAGAATTTTCAGATATTATAGATAAACAGACAAGAGATCAAAAAGAATGCATTTTATGGGCATATTTTGTTACTTTTATTTTCACAGGATATCAGTTTAATAATATATTAAAATAAATACAACATGTATATATGTATAATTTAAAGTCCTTAGTTGATTTTATGGAACAGTCATATAAAAATAATATTGAGTTATATGCAGTGAGCAGGTTATGAATCTATTGGGAATCTGTAACTGCAGCCAAATACTATCTTGCAAATTTAGTTGGCTAATAGCCCAGAACTGGCTTTATCTCTTTCTCTACATATATAGATATATGTGTGTGTGTATATATATATATATATATATATATATATATATATATATATATATATATACATACATACATACACATGAAAAGAGGCCCAGTCTTTCTCGAATTGGGGGCGGGCAGGGGGCACTCTAATACCCCCTACAATATCACAAGTATAACTCGGTATTATGTTGAAATTTACTACACTCTTGTCTATATGTAACATTTGAAAAACAGCACAAAGAATAGATTACTGTTATTATTATCGGTTCCAATTAGGGGACCACTACTAAGCTGCTGATTAGCAATTTTATTATGGGAGCACAATATAGGTAGCCAACATTACTTCCTAGGACAGGGCAACACTAACAAAGGGAGTCCTCCTACATTTAGAAACAGGGACCAAGGAACCCAGGAAGACAACCTTCCCCCCATGCTTGGCTGGCTAACTGCAGAGGTATCATTCAGGAACTTGAAGGATTTTGCAACCATTACATATTTTATGTCCCCCAACAAAAAATAAATCAATTAAAAAAGATATTATAAACCATGTTGACATTTCATATACAATCCTAAATTGAATTTTGTTTAAAATGAGTGCTCACTCAAAACAGTGATGAATAGACAAACATTGACTATATTTTAAAAAATTTATGCAATAAATTTTGGGAGGATCTAGCAATAAAGAAGTTGCAATTTCTAAACAATTTAACTTTTAAAGAGCAAAAACATTAGACAGTCATATATTATTGCCTTAACGTATCGTGGATCTCGCAACCGGAGACTTTTGAGTTCAAGGCTCTAGCCGGTCAGCCAATTTCAAATACGCACATGAACCTTGACACTGATGGCGGGACCACCCTAAAAACCAGTGACCGACAGGCGTAATTTCGACGCGTGTCACGTGACGTGTGTAACGTCACTAACATAAAGTACTGTGTTTATTTGAATTCTCCCTATAAGTGCTGACCGAACTACTTTCAATGCTAAGAAACCGAAATATAAATAATAACTTACCAAAGTCGAGATTTTATAATTTTACTTTTGGATAAAAAAAAAAAAAAATCATAAAGAAAAAATCTTATAAAACTCATTTAATACAATTTTGTTAAATTTTTTTTAAATCATAAAATGTTATATAGAGCAAATAAATGAAAGCGCTGTATTAATTTTAATTCCAATTACCTGTGGTATTACCATAAAGTGATACATGAAACCCATGAAAATTATTTAAATATATATTGCTTTATCAATTACACATTTGGTATAGATGGAGTGTTTAAGTGTTCTTAGGATTCTCTTACCCGTTAAAGTCACATTCGCTTTTGCGTGACTAACTGTTTTTTTTCTCTCCAAAATTTATTTAAGAGGTAAGAAAATTTATAGGCCCCCGATATTACTTTCTTTTGAATTAACTTTTAAACAATATATGATAGAAATACATTTAATAAAGTTTATTTTTTTATATTAATGATCATTTTTTTTTTGTTACTAACCACTGAACTAAAAAAAAATGTGAATGAATAAAAAATTGTTAAAATCGAAACGAAAAGTAAAATTTCTGAAAATTTTTTCACACAAATGAATTTTTAATAGTGAATAGTAATAATGAAATGAGAAATTAGTACAATACCTTTTACAACTGATTACCAAACGAAAAATATTTAAAAATTAATAAAAATGAAAAAAAAATCGAAACAAGCATAAAATTCATTGAACATTTTTTTCACAGGTACAATTTGAAATCCTGAAAATAATAACAGAAGACATGAATATTAAGTGAATATTTAGTATTAAAAAATATGAATAATTAATACAAAAGGATTATAGTCTTGTTAACAGGTTCCATTATTTAAATAAAATTTAATTAAAAGCTTGAAACAACTTGCCTACAGTAATGTAGGGCACAATTTTTTATTACGCCCTAGATGCGGGAGAAAATGCGAAATTCATAAAAATATAAACGTGTAAACATATAAATGTTTAATAATTTTATAAGTAATGAAAGAAAATTACCTCATAATTGTGCTCCTCACACAATACACGTTGTAACAGCAACATTTTTCAGAAATGGTTAAATGAAAGTTTCACACCCAAAAAGCGCTAAATAAGCAAACATAGTACCCCGAAAACAGCCAAATAAAAGTGCAGGATGTCATGCATTCCATATGTAGTCTCTTATCCCCTAGTAGCATGAATTTCAAGACATGAAATTATTAAATATTTTTTCTTCCAAATGAAAGCTGTTAAAAATTTTATAATTTTGCAATTTCTGCTCACGCATATAGCATTAGAGTTAATAATTTCCCCATTTTAAATATATTAAAATTTCAACAGATATTTTGATTATATTTAATACAGTTTATATTACAGATATTTTGATTTTTTGATACTAAAGCGTAAAATTGAATTACTAATAAAAAAGCTTTAATTCTTAATTTTAATTGAAAAAAAAAGTGAACTTTAGGCCACCATTACCAAATACTAAATTTACATGATAAACTCCACCCCCCCAACAAAAAAAAAGTTAAGATATTCTTAAAAAATAAATAAAACTTGAAAAGTTTTTAAATAAATAAAAAAATATTTTTGTATTCTTTTCCGTACCGGGATCTAATGTTTTTTTTCTTTTGAATCATGTATTTCTCTTTACGAAACTTCGATTTCTTTGATTTGAAATTTTAATTCTACAGCTTGTGCGTAAACGGAGACACTATATTTAAGTTGCTGAAATTGGGGATTCACAATGATTTAAATGGATTTTTGCATTTACACAAGGCTGTAGGCAAGAGAGGCTTTTGGGGGGCTGGTCTCATCCCCAAATTCTAAAAGACCTTTTCGCAAAAAAACAATGCCCCAAGTTTCTGTATGTGCTATCTGCTTAGCTAGACATGAACAAGGACAGCCACGTTCTTAGAAAAAGCGCTTTGACCACAAAGCTGGGTAGCTGGCCGGAAATACTCCTGTCCCGTGACCTTCAAAATTGTTTTCGAAGGTCACGCCCTTACCCACATGTGGTCATTCGTCCTAAGAAACAAGGTTCCTCATTTTCCGTAATTTATTGTATAACATTTGCTAAAAGACCGTCACTCGCAGTGTTGCCAACCATACGATAATTATCGTATATGTACGATAACTTAGGACTCTGTACGATGAAAAATAATCTCAAAATTATGTGACATAATTCTGAAAAACTCTACGATAATTTCCTGATTTGTACGATAAACCAAAAGTAGACTAATGGAGAATTAAAAGAACAGGTAATTTAACTGTAACTCTATAAAGAGCAACATAAAAAAATTGAGAATGTCTAATTAATTTTTTTATCACTTTTTCCCATCAAATAATTATTGTTGTAGATTTTAGAGCAACTTAGTTTTGAGGTGCTTCTTCATTAAATAAAAGTAAATAATCCTGTAACAGAAGTTGAGAAAGGTCATCTGTACTGTGTAATAATAAAAGGAAAAGTGTCAATTATTTAAAAAAAAAAAAAATGTATATTTGTGAAATTGAATATGACCTAGGTACTAATGCTTGATATTATTTGAAACTGATATAAAATAAAGAATTTTAAAAATGGTTATGACCAGTGTTTTAAAACTGTTAGTTATTTAAAATCATTTAAATCACTCTTTTACTTAAATACACAAAACACAAAATTGTTAAATGCAAAATTACTGAATATTCACGATTATACTGGAGATATTTCTTTAATTATTACATAATTATGGATAATTAGAAGTAATTTTGCAATTTACTTATTCTATTGCAGTTTTCACTAAAATATGGTATTTTTAGTAATTAAACCGATTATTAAATAATCGGTTACAAAGTTGCATAATGGTAAATAATAAAAATTCTGCCATTTCTATGTTTTTCCACAATTTTAAAATCTATCTGATATTAAGATTCAATTGATTAAAAAATATATCATACAAGCGCCCTCTATTAACACTATTTTGAACTAATTACAAAAATGTACGATAATTTATAAGCCAATGCCATAATTTTAGGACCTAGAATCCATAATTTTGCCTGTGAAGGTTGGCAACACTGGTCACTCGGCTGAATGCGGGTGCTTCGCGTTGAGATTCTGTGTTATAAAACCGCTTCAACTCAATTACGTTAGTCTAGTTTTGTGTATAGCTTAATCAGAACGAAATTCGAACGAATAAAAGTCGAAAGAGTTCAGTGTTTTACTGAAATAAATGTATCAAATCATTTCACGAAAAAATGTTTTTTATATATGTAGCATAGTATTGATAAATAGGGGGCGGAAATATAAAGGAATATCTGTTAGCAATCGTCAACATTTTTTTCTTTTGTATGGAAAAAGGAGACATTTGTTTTGATATAGTTTTGGTATAGATGTAAATAACCGAATATAATAATCTACAGGTTATTAAGTTATCTCTAGAAAGTAAATACTCACATAATTTAATTTGAAACTGAAGAGATAGGAATAATTGGGAAATAATTAAATTATTTGATGAATAATAGGGATTCACTTGAGGAAATATATCTTTCTTTTCACCAACACACACACACACACACACACACATATATATATATATATATATATATATATATATATATATATATATATAAAGTACACGGGCGTAATTTGGAAGGTGCGAAGGGGGGGGTTGACCCCCCCCCCCAGAAATTTTAGAGAAGGGGCAAATTTGCTGTTTTGGCCCTCCAATTTTTTTTAGGTTTTATTCCTATTTTAATTTTCTGGTTCTACTTTTGCCTTCTCAGGTAAAACACCCAAAAACCTTTGTAGTTTACCCTTGTAAACGTACATATATATCTGGCAATAAGTAAATAAAAAAATATAAATAAAATTTCCTTTAAAATGCCCATATCCTATGTTTTACAAAATAATCTATAAATAAATTTTTCCAAACAAACAGCTATATATTAGAGCCACAAATGAAAAATAAGTTAGTAAAATATATTTAAAGTTAAATAAATTTTACTTTAATTTTTTTATACTTTGGCTTATTTCTTAAAGAAGATAACAGTGCCATTAAACTTTTGATTTATTTAAGTTGAAAATGGATAACTGCCATAATTTTTTCTATACGTTAATACTCTGAAGCGTCTATCACCATATACCACTAGAAGAAAAGGTGCATTTCTTACTTGCTCTTGCCCTAGACAGGAATTTACCTATGATTATTAGGAAATAAATATACATTAAATTTCTAACTTTGAAATTAGTGTTTAATTGGCTTAGTATGTTATAGCAAAACGGTCCAAATATTTCAGCAGAAAGATGTAATTATTTTGCTTTTCAGTGAAAAGACATGAAATTTTAATTATTTGAAAAATATCACTGTCCTGAGTACTACTATGAACATATTTCAGTAATCGGTAATAAGAGTCTTAGATTTTACTAGAATAGGAAGTTCAATTTACATGGTAAGTACACGTTTTATGCTTTTCCTGAGGTAAGAACAAAGGTGGGAAAATGTAAGTTGGGGGAACAACAAAATTATTAGTAGCTTCTAGATATTTTTTAATTATATCAACATTAATTTTATATTATGATACTGGGATTTCCAGATT
This sequence comes from Pardosa pseudoannulata, assembly GCA_032207245.1. Classification (NCBI taxonomy): domain Eukaryota; kingdom Metazoa; phylum Arthropoda; class Arachnida; order Araneae; family Lycosidae; genus Pardosa; species Pardosa pseudoannulata. Next base: position 15,296,088 of record CM063508.1, read on the forward strand.
CCGCAAATAGGCCTTATGGCGCATGTAAGAATGCATAGCTACATAATATTCAGGAAAACTGGGACTCAGTATTAAGCAAATCCGAAAAATAAAGAATTTCTATTTTATTCAAATACTTTTTACAAGTAGAAAAATGTACAACTTAAAAAATGATAAATATACATTTATGCTGAATTAATTTCTTTATTATGTCAAATTTTTATTCCAATGAATCTAAGTAAAAATAAAGTACTTTGTTTTTATTGCAAGAATTGAAATGAAAACAGTTTGTTTTGTAAACTTCATGCCAACAAATATACTTGTATAGATTATTAACATGCATAAATTATTGTTTTAATAGGAAGATTTTCATTTCTATATGAATGGCTTGATTAAACAAACATCCAGAATAATTATATCTAGCTGGTTGGATGCTTTGGAGCATTACGGTCTATTGCTTATTACACGACGGTTTATGAGACCAGGGTCTACCTGATTTCGAACGACTGCACACATCCATTTCAGCAGCGGAGTTCAAACCCACGCACTTCTGTGAAAACAGTGAAAACAAGGGTTAAAATTGAAATAAAGCTAATTTGCAATCAATTAAAAGTAATAAAATGGAATGCATAATGTAGTGTGTGCAAACATCTTCATGAAGGTAAAGAGATACAATTTTTATGATTTTCATCAAAATATGTTTCTGAGTATTAACTCTATATTTATGAGTGGATCCTTAATTTAACCTTCTTACTCTCAAAAAACTACTACAGCAAAAATAAACTTAATTTTATTTAGAGGAAGCCTCTAAGAAACTTTTTAACTGAATTTGAAATAAAATATGCTGATTGCATCACTAAGAATAAATTATCGCTCTCCTAGGAACTTACTTGCGAAGGTTTTAAAAATAAATCTATGATATAAATATTTTATTCCTATTTTTACTGCATTTATTACAGTTTTTTACGTGCTGATTTAGTTTGATTTCGAGTGCTACGGTCTACTCTTTTGGGACAAGGGGGCTATTGACATCAGGACTTCCAAACGCCTACGTACATTTATCCAGCAGTGGCATTCGAACCGATGAATTGAGGGTCTGAAGAACAGCGCCCTACTCATCGGTCATCGTTTGGTCACTGTGAGATAAAGATGTATATTTAAATAGTGGAAATAATTATTCTAGAATTTTTAATTACGTAAGAATACTAAATACTTTAAAAACATTTATTCCCTTATTTTTGTGGAGATGCTTTAGAAATAAAGAAAAGTACTAGTACAGAAGCTGAAATTACTTAGAGATCTAACTGGCTATACTCTCAAGCTCATCGATCACTTCTAAACTTTTAAAAGTTCGATTTTCAGATTTTTACATTTTTAAAATTGTTAGACATTTCTGAATCGTTTAAAACAAACCACATTGGAATATTCTCGTTAGAACCTGTGAAACTATATAACTTTTGCATTTAATATCATAGCTTTTAAGAAAACTATAAAAAATTTTAATGCATTTTACTAAAAATGATATTTTTTCACCTTGCATGCACTCTAAATAAAAAAAAAAAAAAAAACTATTGCACACATTGATTTCAAATTTTCACCGTCAATACATTTCAGACCTACGATGAAACTCCACGTCATTTTTTGTTTGTTGTTTGTTTCATTCAATATTTATAGTATTTGAAATGGAATTTTTAAACATTATTTTAGTTTTTTTGAAATTTAATCTCCTAGTTTAATATTTCTGATATTTAAAAAAAATTAAATAAGTGGAGAATGATACCTAATAGTTATTGTTTACAAAAAAAGAAAAAAAATATTAATGAAACTCACTTTGCATTGTTGTAAGTACGCGCACAGGGTGTCAGAAAAATTAAAATAATTTATAACATGCTTCCACTTTTCGCTTTATGTAAAAAGTTCTTATTTTTTAGAAAAAAAAATAAATTCAGCAAAACTAATTATATAAAAAAACAGAAAAAATTCTAAGAATCTCATGTATTAACGATAATAATTAAAAAAGGTATAAGGCGAAAAAAAATCTTCCATTTAAAGTTGTTTAAAGCCCCCTGAAGAGGATAGTCCGCAAACCCTCTAAGACTTTTAGACTCGCTTAACCTCAGAGCGTTGCTGTGATCTCAGAAGAAAGCAAATTTCAGTAAACTCGTTATGATAGCATTCAATTTACATTTTGTCATTTTTTACTGAAACTTATTCATTTTAATATAGAAAACATATCAAAGTGTTGTTTTAATTTTACTACTATTTATTTGAGTGTTTGTGGATACACGATATTTTTTTTTTCTATTTGGTGCGTTCTCGAATAAATCAGAAAGTTTTCCGACACGTGAGTTGGCCGCATACAGTTGTTTACGTAAGAAGCCCAAATTCTCCAAATCTAGTTCACACACATTCAGGGATTGTCCTTGTGCTCTGTTGATGATCAATGCAAAAGCGAGTCGCTACAGAAACTGTAAACGTTTAAATTTAAATGGCATATCTGTTGGGATCATTGGAATACATGCAAAGGTAATCTTTTCCCTTAAACTTCCCATTCAAAACTGTAACTTCGGCTATTGAAGCTCTTCGGTCACGGCGAATAATGCATAGTAATCTCCGTTCTCCTCTGGTATCATTGTGCCATGCACGACACACCGCTGGCTGGTGTCTTGTCGTTTCACCATGCATACACCACTTCAACTGTGCCGTTTCTGATATTCATACTCCCGGTCACCGAGCCACAACGATTTGATCCCTGTTGAAGTCCGATAAACCATCTGCTTTTCCCATTGTGTCTCTAATAGCTCTAAGTTTGGAAAAACAATATATAACCACTTTATATAACCCAATATCAGCCACGCATGCCCAGTGGTTTTGTTTCTGGGAGAGCCTATTGTAATAAATCGAGGGTGTTCATAATACACTGTGCAAAACTTAAGCAACAATGTAAAAATTTAGCAGATAGCCATGAAATTGCAGATAAGGAGGTCTGGAGATCAGTACAATAAATACGTTAGTCAGTTGAAATGTCATGCGTATGCAAATATCAGGAACGAAACGTCAGAGGCAAGGTGAGCGTATGCAAAATGGGTGATATTGGCGTGCGCAGCTCAGCAGTAGAATAAAAGGAAGGACGGAGACGGAATTTAACATATTCGCTGCAAGTGCCAGTGAATGAGTTCGTGAAATATAGCTAGAAGAAATCACCTAGACGACTTCACACGTGGAAAAATGATCGGAAAGCTGGAGAAGGGGCGTACTATGTAGCTGCAGAGTTCGGAATCTACAAAAGTGTCATTTAGCGCGCTTGGAAAGCGTTCCAAATCACAGGTACAGCTGTTAGAAAGGTTGGTGGTGGTTGCCCGAGGACGACAACTGTAGGGGATGACCGATATATCGTCCTATAGGTGAAAAGAGGATGACACCAGTCTACAAGCGCCATTGCTCAGCAACTCTGTACAGCAAGAGGGCTGCAAGTGTCGCGGTTTACTGTGGCCAGACGCCTTCACAAAGGGGGCCTATTCGCCCACCGTCCAGAACGCTGCCCCCCGTTGAAAGTTGGCTACTGACGCCGTCGTTTACAGTGGTGCAGAGATCACAAAAACTGGAGAACTTATCAATGGAGTCGTGTCCTCTACTTAAAAAATATATGAAAGAAAACATAAATAAAGATTGGCAAGAATATTGAGATAAAAGTAAAAAAGGAAGCGAAACCCATACTATAATGTTAGAAGTTGAACAAAAGTTACAATTCGAAAATAATATTTTAAACTATTTCATAACCGGTCATGGAAGTTACCCAACCTACTTGTATAGAATTAGAAAACTAGAATCACCAAATTGTAAATACGGAATGGTAGGTAACCCTCAGCATTATATGCAAGTAAGATGTAATCTTGCTCCTACGTTTATTAAAAAATACGAAAACGAAACACAGATCGAATACATTAAAATAATTGGCAGTAATAGCAATCATATTTAAAATGTTAAAGGAAATTTATAATATATTAAATTCAAACTACTCTTTTATACAAAGTAAATTTTGAAATAAATGAAAATATTTAATAAAAATGGTGAAAAAGAATTGGCAGCTAAGTTAGAGAAGGGAAAGAAAGGACCATACGTAGCAGTTTTTAATTCAATTTTTAGTTTTGGGAAGTATGAAAGGAATGCCAAAATGAATGGCAAATATCCTTGAAATATTTTGAGGGAGAAAATTTAGATTAGGAAACTAGAACGAGGATGGAGACAATTAAGAACTTTAGGGAAATGTTTTTTTATAAAATTCATATATGTATGTATTTAAATACACATATGCATATATATCTTCATACATATATGTATATCAGTAATATAAAACTGCATATAGAAAACAACATTATATAAAAGCAGATCATGCCAGATTCCACGAGAGGAAAAAGGTAAATCATGTGGGCTGGGGACCTCTTGCTGGATTCAGAATCCTATTAATAAAATTATAAAGATGGAATAAGCTGTTTGAATTAACGTGCATGTATGTGTGTTTGTGTTTGTGAGTGCATGTGCATGTATGTGTGTGTGCGTGCTTGGTGTGTGCGTGTGTGGTGAAATTATCACTGATTACATGAGAAATTATCCTCTGTTATCTGAATTGCTCGGTCTTACTGGCCAATAAGAATATAAATAATTTTCAGTCATACAGTCATTAAAGAACTCCAATGTTGTGGAACTTTAAATTTATTGAGGACATGAAAAAATGAACGGGTCAACTGTCCATCTTTAGAAGCCAAGAGTTTTGCATACAATGCCACAAGAAAAATACATCTTTCAATGATTTTTGCACCCCAGAAGTGAGAGACCACTTGATTTTCTTCTCAAGAGACTACAGATTGTTCAGCGTTTATTGGGAGTCAAGAGTGAACCTTGATCATTTAAGTTAGCTCGAAAATCACAGAGGCAGAAATTTAGTTATTGGAGAAATGAGACTAAGGTTGAGAAATTAGGTTTTAAAAAATGAGAAGAGAACAAAAGAGAATTTTAGATAGATGTTTAAGGTAGTAATGTGTGTGTCTATGCGTCACTTTTACTCAACTGTAGTATGCCTCGGAAACTTATCGCAGGCTGGAAGAGAGAAGACCAAAAATCTCGGAATACGGTATAAATTCATTTAGCAAGAGAAATTAGCACCCTGCTACTAAACGTCACAAGATTATATTTTAAACGAGTTGAAATGATACTGTCGAGATACAAGGCCTCCTGGTTGAACTACAGAATATTTGTGACATCATGCTCAGCAGCTGACGATATGATCGTTATCTGACCACACATAGTATAGTACATTGGAATTCGATCTCCTTTCTAGTTTGCCTGTAAAACTGTTTTTACGGCAGTGTCAGTGACATGTCTAAGAAACTGTCAGATCTGCTAGAAGGAATCCGTTATTGAACCAGGTTAAAAAACTGGCATGACACTTTCTTAACAGTGATACATCCGTAAAAAATGTTTTACAAGCAACTAATAACAAATGGAAGAGGGTTTTTCCGGATTGTCAGGGTCTACCACTCTACTCCTGGTTTTCTTAAAAATGGTCACGTATATGACTATCACCCACGGAATTATGAAAACATTGTTAAACTGCGATAAATTAAATTAGTGTTGGTTATGCTATAGGAAGCCCGAGCTTAAAAGGGAGAATTATTATGCATATGAAGTCAGCGGTAAGCAATTCTGCCTTCTATTATACTACCAATGAACTTCTTTCTATCTCGACATATTTAAAGAAAATAGTTTCAGCAACTAAAAATGAGACTTTTATATAAAAAATGGGCATATATGATTAATCGACTGAACGATATTTTTAAAGAAAAATTGGAATTTGAATACTTGAAAAGGTACTTTAAAATATCTTTCCGTAGTTTTAACGACTGGACATTTCCTTGTCTTTTAACAACACAGCGTCCATTTTTATCCAAGTTTTTGGGAACTTAAAAACTTAAATGAAATACATTGACTATGGCAGGTATTACCACAATCAAATCAATTCATTCGTGTGTCGACAAGTCAAGAATTTAAACTTTAATCGATTCCTATTGACATGAGGTAATGTTCCATACAACCTGAATATTTTCTTTTTAGTTATTTCAACTAAGGTGCAGTTGTGATCATCTCTAAAATACAAATATTTTGACAACACGTCGATTTTTTTTTTTGACAAACGTTTCTAAGAACGATGTATGAATAAATATTATTTGTTTTTATCTTTGAAAAAAGATTTAAACAGAGTTGTTCAAATAAAAAAAATACTAATATAGTTAGGGTTAAAAGAATTCGACTGACATATCCTAGCATTTTATTATTTTGAAGAAGATTTTATGGCTTTAATTTCCACTAAAAACTATATAATCATAAGAATAAATGTCGTGCAACATAAAAAAATGACAATTCAAATTTTCATTAAAATCTAAATCTAAAAATTTATGTCTACTTATTGAAGATGAAAACTTGCCTAACGGTAGGGAAAAATATTATTTTCCTATTATAGAATTATATTCAAAGTTATAGGAAGTTATATATAAAGTTTATTTCCTAAAAAATTAAACTGTACCGAACCCTTTAGAGTTTTAATATATATTATCAAGATATCATATTGTGATAGGCAATTCCTTCTAATCCTCTCGATCTTTATTTTTCATGGACACCATATTTTTGGAAACCCCAGTTGCTTATATGGAAAAAAATGGATTCCAGGAGTGGAAGGAGTACTTTCATACTTTTTAGAAGAAGAAAATAAACACTCGCCAAGAAAAGACTGACCCAGTCAAGAAAATGACTTTCATAAAAATGGATTTATCCATTTGTTTTGTGAACCCACCTGGAAAGCAAATAGTTCATAGAGTTCGTGGTCCTGGTGGGTTATGTTTAAAAAAAAATACATGGTCCTTGATCTGCCTTACAGTTAACTTGCGTTCTACTGTATAAGAGATATATTATTGTTCCCGGTCTATGTCAGAGAGCAGTACATAAGCATTACTTTTAAATTAAATGGAGAGCAAAATATACATGTTAGATATTTCTTCATCTTCCAAGCATAAATTATAAGAATAAATTGTGTGTTTTTCATACATTTTTACAAGGAAAATTTTATCATCGGTATTTGGTATTAAGAACAGATTCTTTTCTTAAAGTCTAAATTCCAGTGAGTCTATTTCTCGGGTCAACAAATTTCTAGCGTTTAATTAATATAGCTCTGTATATTAAGAAGCTTGTTCATTTGTTTTTTGTGTTTATACATAACCACACCGTCGTCCTTTATTGCCCAAAAGGGAATAAATTATTACATTTTTAAATTTATCTCCAAATAACAACCTCTGATGTCCATATGGACCTTGATCGACCATAAGGTTAATTCGCTTTTTACTTGTATAAGATATATGTTGCCGATCGCCGTCAAATAGCAGTACATAAGCGTTATTTTATAATAAATGGCCTGCAAAATATCCATGTTATATATTTCTTGAACTTTCTAGCATAAATTATAAAAATTAAATTGTTGTATGTTTTTAAATATGTTTAACAATAAGGTAAAAATAAACTTGATAAAAGATTCGTGCTTAACACATTCTAGGTAGATTAATAAAACTGTGGGAAACCAACTACTTACATGGAAGCTTAGCTACAATGACAAGAGTTTCATAAATGAAATAAAATTTTCGTTCTTTTTATCGGGAGAGACTTTCACATCGTACTAAAGCTTTACACCATATATATAAAATTAATGTATCGCGAGAATATGACTATATTATACAATGATAGCAATAACTATATTTATTCGCCAATGACTTCGCTTGAACTGTATTGTGTAGAATTTACAGATTAATGTACGAAAAAATATCGTTTTTAAAAATAATAGATAAACTAATGCAATTTAATGAATTATAAGAATTTTATATGGCTATGCTAGACATATAACAAAAACGACGATGTTTATTGGCCAATGACTTGAACTACTCTGTGAAGAATTTACAGATTAATATATACGAATAAAAAATCTTTGATTAAAAGTAATATACTAAATTCCCCGTAGCGAAGCGTGGGAATATTTGATAGTGTTATAAAAAAAAGTCATTGTATGCGTGTAGGTATGTATGTATGTATGTATTATTATTATTATTATTATAGCTATTTGAGGGATATATACTACAGCCGCGTGGCCGGCTTTATCTCTACAGACATAACCAGAGAGGAAGAAGCACAAAACGAAAAATCCTATACTCTAACATGATAAAACAAACGCAGATATCAGATATTAAAAAACCAAAAGGCGACAAACCCCACACGGGAAACATTCAACGAAGATAACACGAAAGAAGGAAAGACCCGTCAGGCAAACAACCAAACGGGGGCAAAAGCGAAACATAAAAAACTACCCCCACCCATGGGAGCGAAACGTAAAACACACCAGGGCAACCAGCCCAGGCTACAAACTTGTGGCTGAATTGATCACACAGGCATACGAAGGATTACCACATATGTTGAGTGAGCTAAATAAGATACGACTCTGCGCCTGGAACTTAACACAGTAAAGTAAGATATGATCAGGAGTGTCGTTTTCCGTGCAATGATCGCACAAGGGGGAACGAGCCACATTCAACTTGTGCCATATGTATTTGCATTGAATTGTTTTAGTACGCCACCGAGCCACCAAGACATCAATCTGGCTGTGGAAAATCTATTTACGCTGCATTTCATTAAGGAGATCAATCGCTCCATATCTCTGGCGGTAGATGCTCCTGTCCCACTCATGTTCAATCGCTGTGTACATATCATTTTTAATCCTACTGATAGAGTTTTCTGGGCTCACCACATTAAGATGTTGAGTACTATAAGGACCTTGTTTGCATAACTCATCAACCTTCTCATTTGGATGAATTCCTCCATGCCCAGGGGTCCAGACCAGTCTAATAGATTTGATTTTTCCAATTACTTGGCTAATTTTACTTTGCAGCAGAAGGATGACCGCAGGGGATTTGGGGTGAGCAGATTGAAGAGCCAAGAGGACGGAACGACTATCAGATATAATTAAGAAGTGGTTTTTCTGATGGCAGAATGTCTCGAGAATCAGAATGATGGCAAGGGCCTCCACGGTAAAGATCGAGTTTAACTGGTGGATCAGCATGGCTCTTCCAGGGTTAAATGAGTGATTGTAGGCCACGATGGCCACTTTATCCTCATCCTTGAAGGCATCAATATCAATTAGAATGCACTCAGGCTGAAAATTATTGAAGAACTCCGTCCATAAGGCCACGACAGCTGCATTTGAGAGATTTTTATTTTGAAAAGCAAGGCCCTCAGTAATAATCTCCATTTCAATACAACAAAGGTTCCTGCCTGGGTCCAAGATGTGGGTTGACCTCAGGTGATACACTTCCAGAGTCTCGTTCATGTCTTGCAGAACTTTTGGGTTATTGGGTACATTACCTAAGGTACTCTTATGGAGGTTATCATATAACAGAGATTTTGTACGTAGCGCTAGATGTTTGATGAAAAAACATTTAGTGAGATGGCGGATACGGTACATAATGCTATTTTGGTGGACTGCAGCCCGTAGCACAGGAATTGGCGTCCACAGGGGAAGACCAGTGGCTAGACGGAAGCCAGTAGAATAGAGGGTTTAGATGGTGTTTACATTTTTCTTCGAAGTCTGGGTATACATGAAGATACAGTAGTCGAAAACGTTACGTATGACAGCATTAACGATTGGGAGAAGTGTCCGACTCGTAGCTCCTCTAATTTTATAAACCAACCCTTTTAGCATATTTAGCCGACGGTGTTTTTTTTTCCTCGCAGATGATGTATCTGAGAAGCCAAAAACATATTGAAAGTCAGAAAGCAGCCCAAAACCTTGATGCACTTACTCCACCGGATAGTGTAGCCGGCAATACGACACTCAGGACAATGAAATCTACCCCTAGAAAAATTAATGGCAACGCACTTCGTAGGTGAGATGGAAAGTCTCCAATAGTCGCATCACATTATGATGTTATGAAGAGAAGTTTGCACGTTGTTTTGGGGTTATCACCAATAGCATACACCAGTATGTCGTCAGCGTAAGTCAAAATAGTAACCCGGGCCGGGGTCGTATCGAAGATATCCTGCATGTATACAGGAAAAAGAAACGGGGACAGCACGCTACCCTGGGGGATACCATTTTTGACTTTGTGAGGGGGACAGATGTGATTACTCCAATTCACTTTAATCTCCCTATCGTATAATCAATTTGTAATCCATAATAGTGTATTCTCTCCAATACCAATAGAGGCTAATTTGTAGATCAATCCATCAATCCAAATAGAATCATAAGCTTTCTCAATGTCTAAGTTTGCAAGAAGAAAATATTTCCCATTCAGATAAGCGTCCAAGATATCGAGATGCAGCTTGGCCAGAACAGTTTGGCAATCCCTATTAGGAAGAAAGCCTCCGAGACCAGGAGGAAAAACATTGTTGTTAGTAGCCCAGAGAGTGAGACTGTGGAGTATAATGCGTTCGAAGATTTTACACCAAATCGAAGTAAGGGCAATCGGCCTGTAAGAGCTAATCAGCGGACTGGGTTTCTTAGACTTCAGAATAGGGAGAATAATGGCAGAATACCACTGAGACGGTACGTAGGCTTTACCAAGGAAGTCATTAAACAAGAGAACAATTTTGCACAGATTATCATCATCAATGTGTTTAATCAGCTTTAGGGAGATGCCTTGTTCCCCCGGAGCAGTAGATTTCGCAGTTTTGATCACTCTCTGGAGCTCAAGAGTATCAATAGCGCAGTCTAACTCAACAGCCGTATTAGTTAAGGCGTAAGAAAGGGGAGGATGTTTGCCGTGGGGTAGAAATCCTGTCCAAATAAAGCAGCTTGGTGGCGGGGGCTGGTAATACTAACACCACTATACAAGAGAGTCCCACCAGGAGCCTGTCGATTTACCTACTTCTTAAGAGTTCGATAAATAATCTGTATACTGTTTTGCCGATTACAGAGATTATTCCAGTAATTCTGAATGCTGCTCTTTATGTGACGCCGTAGGATACTAGAAATCTTTTTATATTTCATCTAGTGGTCACGTGAAAAAAGGCTCTTAGCCAGCCGATGGAGCTTTCTTTTCTGCCCCAAGAGCCAAGATCACCTAGAGTTTCACCACTGTGGGTAAGAAGTTCCAGTGACCCTTTGATAATATCTATTATCCGAAATAGTCTGTTTGCATAGAGATATGAGATCGGAGTATGAGGTCAGATTATGATGTTTCATGCACTCGTTAAAGTCACTGACAGCCTTGGACCAGTTAGTCCAAAGACGAAATGCACCAGAAATCCGCTGAGTGTACGGACCATGAAGTTGCAAAAAAATCGGACAATGATCAGAGTCAAAACTGTCAGATTGAACATAAAATTGGAGTAAAGGGAACAAATCGGGAGAAACGACCGCAAGATCAAGAACAGATGGTAAATTGCTAGCCATGAAACGGGTAGGAATGTTCATGTTTACAATTGAACGATCATTCCTAGTGACCCAATCAAGAGACTGATTAACCACAGCCAGGCCGTAGTTACCCAGTTTAAGGAGATTTAAATTCAGGTCACCTATAATAATAAACGGTGGTTCAATATTATCAAGCCGGGAACTAAAGTAACCAAGATCAAAGCTGCACCTTGGGCTATAGATATTAATATCAATAAGCGGAGTATTATTAATCCAAACTTTGACATCGACGAGATCAATAGCAGAATGCTGAATGGGCAGAGAGAGACCCAACGAGCTGAACGGCGGTGAGGACGCAGCCCCCACCACCCCATAGGCGATCCTAAAGATACAGAACCTTTTGGTCAAAGGAAAAAGGAAGATCCGGGTTAAGAAAAGTTTCCTGAGCAAGTGGAACAGGGAGAGAAGCAAAGACAGGGCATTTAAGCCAAGCGGACCACGGGTGTTCTACGACACAACAGAAAAACCAGCCATCAAAAACAAAAAAGAAAACCCCTATGGACTCGCCCCCTAAGAGGAGGGCCCGTCCAGGACAGCACACTCAAAAGGGGGGAAGGGGGACATGGTCAACACCTCCTAAAGGATCAAGCCGTAGTACGAGAAATGTGACTTCACGTAGCTAGGCCTACGTCTTCAAAAGAATGCGTTATATCACATTCCTGATTTTTCCACGAATTATTTTTTGGATGTTTCTCTCTACCAAAGCATTTTTAAGTATCATAATATTACATAAAATTATGGAGTACATTTTATACTCAATTTTCAGTTTAAAAATCCCATAAATTTGGTAGTTATTAAACACATTTACTCAAGTTATAATGAAAATGTTAATAAAACAATTTACTTTAATAAATTTCTCATTACTAGAAAGGAAATCTACATGAAATAAATTACTTTATATTCCTCCTTTGAATTATAAAACTATCATTGATGATGTTATGGAAACTTTCCAAACAGAAAAAGGATTTAAATATATATGTATATTTAAGTATGACTTGCAGTAAAAGTCCACACTTGCATAGTAAAAATTCCTCTAATTTTTTTTATTTAGATTATGTTGTTCATCACAAGGCTTTTTATTTTTTTATTACTATGCATTAAATATTACAGTAGCAATTAAAGTGTTGTATTATTGTTTCAAATGAAAAACAAAACAAAATTATGTATCCAATTCATTTACTTAATCATAATCCTTTGCAGACAGAGAATTTTACAATAAATTGAAACATTACAAAAACAGTTGCATTATATAAGTATACATATATACATAACAATTGTGACCTGGAATTAAATAACATTACCCTTCAGGAACTTTCGAGTTAATCAGTTTCCTTTCTTTCGCTTTTGAATGTGGTGCATAAAAATTTTTATTATTATTAAATTTACAATAATTGTTTAGCAATATGTTAGTGGCTTTTTTTTACAATTTTAATGACAATTAGAAAGAATGGCCATTCATATAAATTTTAAAAGTTAAATACTTTCTTCTACTGATAAAATATAACAAACAACGCTCACTGCAATTTCTCATTGATTGTGAAATTTCAAAAATTTTTATTCATAGTTTGTTAACAATTTTCTTATAACTAAGTAATGAGAAATAACAGTTATTATATTATCAAAATAATACTTTAAACCAGTTTAGTTAATATAATGAATTAAAATGCAATTTTTATGTAAAAATATTTCCCCCTTCTTTCTTAAATGACCCAAAAATTACAACTATTTACATATTTTAATACCGAATTTACAGAAAAACTTAACATATACAAGAGCAATTGGCTTTATAAATTTCTTCAAATTAATAAAAGTATGCATGACATAACAAGTGAACATAACAATGTTAAAGTAATGTATTATTAATTAGTATTAACCTTTAGGAACTTTTGACTTAGTCAAAGTTTTAAGTTTTCGTTCCTTTGCTTTAGAATGTGTTGCATAAGAGATTTTGTCATTATTAAATTTACAATAATTATTTAACGAAATGTCAGTGACTTTTTTTACAATCAATTTTAGTAATACTTCCGAAGAATGGTTATTCTCACAAATTTCAAAATTTAAATACTTTTCTTCTATCGTTAAAATATTACAAATAACACTTATTGCAATTTCCCGTTGATTTTGAAATTTTAAAAGATCCTCTTCATATTTAGTTAATAATTTTGTTATAACTAAGTAACTATAAATAGTAACAGTTATTACATCATCTGAAGGATATTTTAAGCCACCTCGATCATTATGATGTATCAGAATATTGTTTTCATGCAGAAACACTTCCTCATTCTTTGTCAAATGATACTTACAAAAATTACAATTATTTACATAATTTAACACAGAATGTACAGAATAACCAGCAATATACATAATAACAGGAATAATTGTATTAATTTGTTCAAAATCTTTTTTTTCGACATTTATATCAAATTTTCTGGAAAAGTTAAAATTATCAACTTCAATTTGATCATCTTTGTCTGCATTATTAATATCAACTTTTATATCACCAAATGATTTCGATTTTAAAGTTAGAGGTAGAGTTTGCTGAAGTCTTAATTTTGCTTCAGTTTCATATAATTGAGTTACAAAAATATCATACTGTCCTCCAGCAAATTGTCGATACCTTCCAAAACGATCCTCTAAACTGTCAGTTTGAAATTTACATGGCAATATAAAATCCATGCCTAATTCTTCTGTACAGTAACGACTGATTTCTCGCATTGAATATGTTGTTAGTGACAGTGCAAGATGTGTTTCTTGTGTTAGACGACCAGTGTCTGAAATGCTTTCTTTCCAAATATCTAAACAAATTAAGAAACAATTTAAAAACTTAAAACGAAAGTCATTTAACTTTAATGGTTCTTGATAAATATTTCGTTTATGTACACCTTTTAGTAGAGTTTTAACATTCATTACATCCCACCAATTTGATATAATTTCAATGTACTGTGCAGTTGATTTAGAATCTAGAATATCTGCTGCTTCGCCTATTACATTTAATGCCTCGACTAATTTTTTATTGAAAACGTTTAGAGCTAATTTAACATTTTGTCTTTCAATATTTGTAGGAAAAAGAGATTTTGTTGTTAAAGTGTATGCCTATTTCATTAAATTTGTACGTTCATACTCATATAATTTTAGTAATGTTTTAAAAGAGGCTGTTTTTAACTTATTGGCTATTTGAGGATTATCATCATCATCATCAAGAAATTTAGGATAAAACATACAGTGACCATCATTTTTTTGGTTCAGCCAATTATTTCTTATACACTTTAGAATATGTACACTGTCAATCATAAAAAATAATTTTTTCTTATTATCTTGTTAATGGGGGTAAACAATTTGTACCTGGGGTGCTGTGATGAATTTTGACATGGCTTTACGATTTAAAGAATTGTTGTCACTAATAACACAAAAAAACATGGAAATGAATAGTTTCTAATCCAACAACTTTTCTAAGAAATGTGTGTAGATCATCAGCATTTAAGGTTTTAACAGGCATTATCGCCACAACATCCTTGTAGTTTGATAATATGCTCTGAATCATAAAAACATAAGCGGAGTTTGCTGCTCCAGTTAAATTATACGACATACCTATTATACTACCACCTTTATAATCTAAAAACTGTTTTATAAATATTGAAATTTTTGTTGTGAATAACACAAAAAGTTATCACCACCTTTTTCATTCCTGGGGTTCATGTTATAATGACAAAACAATTTTTTTAAAGTTGAGGGGTGAGGTAGAATTAAAACTCCACTATTTCTCAAAAAATTATAAGAATGAGGAGAAATTGAAGAAAGAACTAATGACAGGATTAGTAAATCAGAATTATACCTATTTTGCTTTTTATGAGTGAAAATTAGGGAGATTTGCTCTTTAAGAAAGCTAATACTTATTGCTTCATTTGGTGAACAAACTTTTTCTAACTTATTCAAAAGGTCAGTTAAGGAAATAGTTAAATTTTCTCTTTCATTTAATTTGCAACCACAATACTGATTTAAAGCACTTAAAATATTTGAAATTTCTTGTACATTTTTAACATTCATCGGAAAGCAAAATTTGTCAACTTTTGATAACTTTAAATTATCTTTAAAAATATTTACACATAGATTTTCGTCAATAACTAACATTAAATAGTGAGGAATATTATCCATTACAGTTATTTTAAAGAAAGAAAAATTTCCATTTTTAGAGTTACTTACAGAATTAAATCCATCAGGCATATCAATTAAACAAATCTTATGCTCCAAGTCAGAAATACTATCAATTTTGAATTTCTGAAGATGATCATCAAAGGACTTTTTGCTTTGTTCTATAACTAAATGTAACTGTGCATATTCAATTCTTCTTTTTTTGGTATCTGGATCTTCTCTTGAAACTTTATGTGTTGATAAATACTCCGGGCACCCTTCAAAAACAGTAGGAATAGCTCCATCATTTAATCTTGGTTGCTCCATCTGTATTATTGTCCTCTTCCCACTTTTTTCACAAAAAAATTCTGTTGAACGTCTTATGTCATGTTCAGCAAAATGAAGTTCACATACCTAAAATTAATAAGATTACCGGTAATTAATAAATTTATCAATTTATAATACTACTATACTACATAATAAACAGGAGAGACTAGTTACAGTAAAGTAGTACTAATAAGATCAGTAAATAAAGAAAAAATTAGTTTCAAGTAAAATATAAAATTGTTCTTAAAATTTTGTAGCAGAATAAAGCAAATATTGGATTATTTTTCTTTTTGAAATAGTTGCATTATGTATAATAATTGTTTTTAGGGAGATATCAATGTTATAAATAATTCTTTATGAATAAAGAAAGATTAATATGAAGCAACAATGTATCAGGGAAATCGAAATATTCGTATATTTTCAAATTATATTTAAAAACATTTAAAAAAAAAGCTATAATTAGTAAAACCCAAGAAATTGAATAATATTTTGAATTAATTTTATTACTAAGCAAAGGAAATATATAAGAAATGCTTACTCTGGAATTCTTTGTAATATTGCAGTCACGTGGAATCGCCGATATCCATTTTTTTTCTTAAATCTTCATTTTTTGGAAATCCGAAAGTTGACACTTTCTGTCCTCCTTTGCTGTAATTTCCTCTGCATTTAGGCACAATGCATTTATATACCTTTTTTTTTTTTTTTTGAAGATTCTAAGATTCTATCAGATAATTATAGAATGGCAAAATACTTCGTCAAACTTGTACTCGTAGAATGTACGACACAGAAATCTCGCACGTGTCCAGTAAAACATTGCCAAATACAATCGTCTGCCGCAGTAAATTATGTAGTTACAAAGATGCCAAACTCGCCCCAATTCGCACCACATGATAAATGTTAAAATGTGGAAAACTTAGGTAGCTTTTCTTGGGCCTACGTAACCTACGTCATACGTCATGTTGGTAACCCGTACTACGGCTTGCTCTTTTAGTAGGTGTTGCCATAGTAGGGCAAGGGCTACCTTGGGAACTAAGACCAGAGTAATCAATCAACCCAAAATCCCCATTAGAGGAGGATAAGGAGGAAGAAGTCAAAACATCCCTAACATTCTCTTCTTTCTTTTCTCGCTTTTTTGAGTAGCACTCTGTGGTGCGTAGGGAAAAACTTTTGTAATATATAAGTGAATGGTGATGTCATTATTTCAATGACTTTATTGAACGTTCAACTTGAGTATTTAAGAAACTTTGGAGTGTTACCTCAAAATATTCCAGTATTTTTTACATCTTCGTGGTAACTTTTTGCAAATAGTTATCCTTTTCAATTGGCTTGGGAGCCACCGCCTCTGCGTAGGATACTGTTTTTGTAATTTTATTGTTTTGTGCACAACGCTTCCTAGCTTCAGTAATTGTTAAGTGATTCAGACATTTGAATTTATTTATTTCTGCTTCCCGGATATAGGCGTTACAGTTCTTGTTATTAGCTTCATGACTTTCCCCACAGTTACTACATTTCCCGTAATCAGACTGGCACTGTTGAGCCGAATGACCTTCTCCGCACTTAATGCACACGAGGGCATTTTTGCATGCCCTAGTTGAGTGCGAGAATCGGTAGCAGTTATTGCATTGGTGAGGTCTATCTATAAATGGTCTTATTCTTATTCTTTCAAACGGAAAAATAATTTTATCGGGAAGGTTTTGCCCGATTTTTGTTACTAGGATAGTTTTTAGTGGTACACGTTTGCCCTCAATTAGTTTTTGGAACGGACGCACGTCAAAAACTGGCACGCCGGTTGCCATAAGTTCCTTAGCCACCTCACTACAAGTTACATTTTGTGGAACGTCATATAGAAGAAATTTGGTAGTGAGAGTGTCTGGGGTTAAGCGGGCTAGGATTGGTACCAATAGTAAATTTTTTATTTTTAGTTGCTGGATGGCTTCAGTAGTGTTGTCGTCAGTCACGCATACTATTTTCCCATTTCTTGTTGCTTTTAAAAAATTGAGCTTTATGTTGGGACCCACGAGGCGTACAAGCTCATCTTTTAATTTTTTTGGGTGAAAATTTGGGATAGTCTCTTCAGGATTTTCAAGATAGATAGTAAGAGGCCCCACTCCCTGGGCGAAAGCCTCATTTAAAAAATTAAGCGGCTGGAAATTCGCCGACCAGAAGTTGTCGTCATCCGACGACACCTCCATACCGAAAATAAACAAACCTACTTACCTCATAAACGCAGGTAGAAGGGAGAAAAATAAGAAGAAAGCACTACAGAAAACAAACTCCAAGGCAAACAGAGAAGAAACAAACAAAAAATATCCAAAAGCCGTCAAAGCACCAAAAATATACGAGAGATATAAGCCGCCACGTGCGTACACGAGCCCTAACCTCACGGCTCAAATTCGTATGTATGTATGCATGTTCCACATCTTCTCCTAAACTAATGGTCAGAATCTAGAATAAATTGGTATGAATATCCTTTATGTCACTGCAAAAAATACTGTCAACTTTAAAACATTCGAAATCCATCCCTTCCCCCTTTTTTCGAGCGATTTATGCCATTATTTCAAGCATTATTTTCCCCGGTTAAGAGAAGACGAATAAATTTTTCCATTTATCACATTATAAATAGGTTAAAATAACATTTTTCTAGCATTATGACGTCACTAATTTAAACATGTCATATAATGACTTTTAATTTTAAACTATTTAAATATCGTCTGTACAAATTTCATCCGTTTTATCTCTGAATTTAGATAATATGTGATTAACTTTTTTTTACATTTGGCTTAAATAATAGAATAGGTACATATGTGCTAATTTTAAATTTAATCATCGATTATTTTTTGTTAAATGAAAATTTTATCACCATTACAATTTTTTTGAAGTTTAAATTACATGGAATCTATTTCACGGGCTAATAAATACCTAGCGTTTAATTTATATACCTTCATAAACTAAGAGTTTTTTCGTTTGTGTGTTTGTTTTCTATACACAGCCACATGGTCTTTCATGAATTTATGAAATTTTGGACAACATTCATATTTACCGCCAAATAAACACTGTCAATATTAAATCCTTTGCTTTCCATGCTATCCCGTTATATCACTAGAAATATAAAAGTTGGTAATTAACGGATGACAGCAATCAGTTATGTTATATTTAGTGTTAATTTCGTATTTTATCTTGTTCACCAAAACCTTCGTGCTAATTCGAAACTTTTAAGACGAAATCTATCGAGATAAAGTCACGGGAAAATAAGCATATACTTTGTTGTTTATTTATGTATATCAAGGAAAGTGGTTTTTTTTTTATTTTGATACATCTGGTCAGTCATAGAGTAGATACATTTTGGAGATTTCTTAATTTTCTTGATACCGGGAAATAAACGCTATCACTATACCTTTTCCATCCATGCTATCATGTCATATGACAATATTAGGCAAAAATATTTATACATATATAAGAGATATTGAAAATTTAGCCTACCTCAGGATTGCTCATTGTCGTGAAAAGAAAGAAAGAATTGTTCTCGTCATTTTATGTTTCTCTCCAAATCAAATAAATTTTCATAAAAATTTTTATGATTTGGAAATGATACTTCGTTGTAACTAACTTTTGTTACACTGCACAATTTAGCATATTATAAATGGTGTGTTTAGAATTTAATTCTTCAAAATTAATAAAATATTTTTTCTTCGATATTAGTAAAAAAGACGAGGACATCAATAGATGGTACAATGGACAAAACAAGAACATCAACAAAACAGAGGATGGAGATTTATATGGTATATAACCCAGGTGTTCGAGAGAGTGGTCAGCATGAATGCGGGTAAAAAATGAAGCTATGCAAGGATTATGTAGCTATTTATATATCTCAATAGACTCCATGTCATATAAGAAACTTATGCATTATCGTTTCTATATACAGGGTGTCTATAAAAGAACTCCGGGGTTTTAAAAATTCATATCTCACTAACTATGAAAGATAGCAAAATTTAGTCGATTTCTCTGAAAAGAGTAGCTCAAAAAGTTTTACTCATACCAATTGGGAATGTTTGTATCAATATCAGTAGATGGTCAATATCAGTAGATGGGGCAATGGATAGAAGAGTTGTATGGTAGAGGAGCACGGAGTAATAATTGTGATGCGTAGGAAGGGCGAAGATTGAGTAGAAAGAAAAGAACCTACGCAAAAACCTATGCACTTATATAAAATTGACTATACAGACTTACTTTAATAGCATTTAAGAAAGTTCTATGTTCTGATTACGCGTTTCTAAATTCATATTTCTAGCCAAAACAAACATATTCGTTAGAAAATCCCTGACAGGGAATTGAGTTTTCTGAAAAAAAATTTTTTACTAGCCAAATGAAAATACACTAGAGCGCCAATTATCCGCACCTATCTGGAGTTAAACTTATCATGTTAGCAAAAAATCCGGATGATATGGTATATAACGGCAGGGTTCGAGAGACTATTGAGCAGGAAAGGGGCTTAAATTGTACCTCTGCAGGGATTATGTAAAATGGAAATATATTGTCATTTCTATATCTCAATTATTAGTAATCCCAATTCTGATTTCTATATGTTTGAGTGTGTGTTGCTCAAACGTAGAATATTATTAAAATGAGGATTAGCTGTCAAAATACATTTATCAGTCTTATTTCTTTTTTTTTAACATAACACAACTGGACCACGAACAGTTCATACCGTTCGTGATCTACGTGGGTTATATTCACATACAAAATACAGGTTCTTTGATCGATCTGCTAAATTGAATCATACAGTTAATTCGCGTTCTACTATTTTAGAGATATTAATGTTGACAATCAACGTCAGATAAAATTCATAATGGTTTTATTTATTTTAAATAACTTGCAAAATGTATATGCCAGATATTTCTTTACCTTACAAGCAAATTTTAAGAGAAGAATAATCTGTTGTATGCTCTAAACTATGTTTAACAATTAAATAAAAAAATTTTGAAAAAAAGAAGTCCCACTAAATACATTATAGGTAGATTAATAAAACTGCAACAAACTACTTATGTAGAATTTTACTAGGTAGGACAAGTTTTTAGTAAATGAATTAAAATTTTCGTACTTTCGAGCGGAAAATGCTATTATATCTTAATGAAGCTTAACACGGGTGTAATGCAAATTAACATATCTTGAGAATTAAATATTACTACATTTACATATAATAGAAATGACTATGTTTAATTATTCGCACATGATTTGAAATACGCAGAGTAGAATTTACAGATTAATAATCGAAAAAAAAATGGATTTGTTGAAAAGTAATATATAAAGTCCCCGTAGCGAAGTACGGACACATTTGCTAGTCTTCTCTCTTATAAATAAAAGCCATTGTATGTATGTATGTTCCACATCTCCTCCTATACTATTGGCTAATTCTAAAAAAAATTGGTAGACATATGCTTTGTATCACTGCAAAAAATACTGTCAACTTTAAAATGTTCGAAATCCATCCCTTCTCCTCTTTTTGAGCATTTTATACCATTATTTCAAGCTCTATTTTCCACGGTTAAGAGCAGGCGATTAAATTTATCAATTTATCACATTATAAATAGGTTGAAATAACAATTTTCTAGCATTATGACGTTATTCTTTCAACCATCTCATTTAACCATTTTTTATTTTAAACTAGCTGCTTCGCACCCAGCCTTCGGTCTGGGTTTTAAAATATTTCGATGAAAGATTTAGAACCACTATTAAAGATAATACGATGTATTAATAGAAATGCTGAATAAAACTCGTATGTTTCAGATTGTTGACGATTATAACAGTTTATTAATAGCCGAATAGATTGGATGTCTTTTAGTAGTAATGTTTTACATACATAAAAATTAAATTTAAAACAACAAAACCTATGACGATAACTTTTTCTTTATAAAAATGGCAATTGTGAAATAAAGACAAATTTGAAAGAACATGGCAAATTTGTAATTAATGAAAATAAAAATCACGCCAACATATAACAGAAAAAATACTACTTTCTTAAAAAAATTGAGAAAGTAAAATAAAGATTTACATATTTTGATGAAGCAAAAAATTTAGCTATTAAAAATGATTTTGATACTGGGATATTTCAAACAGAAAATGTTATTGTGTATGACAAATAGTTGTGACTATAGGCATAAGTGGCTCCACTCATTACATATTTTAATTCATATATTTTTAACTGATTGTAATTAGGATATTTTAATGGTGAAAATAGTTTAAGTATTCAGCGGATTTGGCGAATTAATGCATCGAAATGTATTTATGTTAATAAATGCATTTATTTACACTCGAATTTTAATGGTGTATATATATATATATATATATATATATATATTTATATATATATATATTATATAGAAACATATGAAAAGTAAGGTCTTGAAAAATTCTTCAAGAATATAATAAATCACTAACAAAATTACCAAAATGTGCCGCAGTTCAAATTTTCCAAACAAACAAAGGTTTGGCAGGATAGGCGATAGCTGTTCTGCATTAATGTCAATTCTATTACCAAATATCGGGCGAAAAGGACGACAACAATGAAAATATGATAATTGTTTTTCACGCCAACTCAACAGTTAAAATGACTGTACTACATAACTAAAACAGTGTTTTTGTTGGTTTTAAAATAATATATTTCGAACTAATTAAAATATCAGAACACGATTGACCTAAATGACTCCCTTAAGTAATTCTGCCAAGACTAATTATGAATAGATGTTAGTGCGGTCTCAAAATTGGATAAATAAAAATGGCGCAGTTGAATTGACAATGAAAGAAAAATACCAAATGTTGATAAAATGAACTAAGAACATAAGGTCAAAATCCGAGAACAATTATATTACTTGAAAGCTTTATCATAAGAATGAAGTTTTAATTTTTATAACACATAATTAAAAGAAATATATACCGAAAGTCGCCAAGTCCACAATTATCATTAAGAGTAGGTGAAGTACAGAGTGAAGACTTAAAATTGAATAAATAAAAATGGAGCAAAAAATTTAAAATGAAAAAAATATACCAAATTAATATTGATAAAACGAAATAAGTATATATCCGAAAACAATTATATTATTTGAAATCACATTTTAAACTTTAATCAAAAGTGACTACTATATCTCAATATTTCATAGTTGCTATTTATAAAATGAAAACTTATTTTTTTTTTCCCCGTATATCACTTGCAATTTTTTTTTCATCCAGTGTTGTTGAGTTTTATATAACAAAACCTATAACCATATGTTAGTTTTTATTTAATAAATGGCAACTGCGAAATAATAGCAAATTTGATAGAACATGTCAAATTTTTAATTACTGAAAATAAAAATATCGCCAAGAAAATAAAATAGAAAAGAAAAGTGATTTCCTAAACAAAAATGAGTTTAGCCTTTAGCAGATAAGAAAATAGTCTTATATACATAAATGTCATCATATATTTATGTAATTACACTTGAATTTAAATAGCGCAGATACGTTTTTGTGTTTCCCGAATACCAAATATCTGGCGATAATAATGCCAACAATGAATAACACTGCCATATTTAGACGCTAACTGAACAATGGAAAGCTCGTGTCGCAAAATTTAGCTGCCATTTTGTTCGGTTTTTCGTTAATATCTTTCGAACTAATTGGAATATCGTAACTCGAATGGGCGAAATGACATCCGTGGATTGTTTCGCGTCTTTTGGTACCTTTGGCGTCCGTCTGCGTTCAGCGGTTCGCCAGGAGATAGACGAAGATACAAACATACATATATACATAGATAGTCACAGTCAGATTTTAATCTCGGGATTAAAGATGTTTTAACATGGAATATGTTCATTTGGCGGTATCAAGGATTTCTATCCAAAGTTAGTTACTCTATAACTTATCGGGTAGATTTGTATAAAAAAAAATCTTAATATCATACATAAATATAACAAAATATATGCTTACATGCTAACGATTAAATCTGCATCGAATTTGTGTCTTATATTAAATCTTAAACTTTTTTATGGTAAAATATAAGTTTAACCCTAAATTACATTACTATATTACTACTGTACATTGATTAGAAACGTTAATATACCTTGCCATAATACGTGGTAGAATAGGAAGCAGAGGTTTTGACAGTACTAATTTTGTTGGTTGTAATAAATGTTTTCCAAAATTAAGGAAATTTATGACAATCCACATAGTTTTGTATGAAACAGAAACACACATTCATATCGACAACCATATGAATATGAAGATAACTATATAAAATGATAGGTTTTATTTGACCATGAGAGTCACTGAAATTTGTACTTTTGTACTCAGAATATTGTTGATATGCATTTCATTGAAACGTAAAAATGAACCAAGAATTAAATTTAAAATTAGTTCTCATATAAAAATGCTATAATTGGCGTCACATAGAAATGAAAGTTAATCACTTTATATCTAAATTTTCACGTCAAACCGAATTGATACTACGCAGACGATTTTAAATAATATAAAATAAATGAATAAATTAAATATTTAAAAGAATGACGTCGTAATGATAGAAAAATATGATTTTCACCTATTTATTATGTGATGAATTGAACATTTTAATCTCTTGCTTTTAACCGTGGAAAACTGCGTTTAAAACAATTACTTGGGATGACGTCACATTGCTAGAAATATTGCTTCTTTCACGTAGTTATGATTAAATAAATTAAAAACTTAATCGTTTGCTTTTAACCGGGGAAAATAATGCTTGGAATAATGACATGAAACGCTCGAAAAAGGGGGAAGGAATGAATTTCGAACGTTGAAAATTTACAAAAACCTTCCCAGGGATATACCTAAATATTTCCCAAATTTTCACGGCGATTGGATGCATGGTTTTTGAGTCTATCGAGAACATACATACAGACAGACACACACAAATTCATTTTTATATATATATAGATTATTTAAATATCCTTTGCACAATTTTCATCCGTTTTATTTCTGAATTTAGATATCGTGATTAATTTTCTTTTATATACAGCTTAAATATTAGATTAGACACATATATACTAATTTTAAGTTTAATCATCGATTATTTTTTTACGATGAAAATTTTATTACCAGTATTAATACCAAATTCTCTTTTTAAAGTCTAAATTTCAGGGAATCTATTTGACGAGCTAATAAATACGTAGCATAAATTAAGAGGTTTACTCCATAAATTAAGAGGTTTTTGTGTTTGTTTTTTATACATAGCCACACGTTTTGCTATGGATTCGTCACTTTTGGAACAGCATTTTTATTTACCGCCAAATAAACACTTAATATTAATTAATTAATTAAACAATTAATATTAATATATTATTAATCCTTTGCTCTCGATCCTATCTCGTAATATGATTAGAGATACAAAATTTGGTAATTAACGTACAACAGCAATCAGCTACGTTATATTTAGTGTTAATTTCGTATTTTACCATGTCCACCAAACGTTTCGTGTTAATTCGAAACTTTTAAGACGAAATCGATTTAGATAAATTTAAGGGCAAATAAGCATATATTTTTTGCTTATTTATGTATATCAAGGCGAGTGTTCGACTCTTTTTCATTGTCATGCACTGGTGTAGTCAGAGTAAATAAATTTTGGAGAGTATTCCTTTATATCGAAAAATGAACATTATCTCAATACCTTTTCGTCAAATACTATCACGTGATATGACAATATAAGACTAAAAATGTATATATATATAGCTGATTGTAAACGTTTAGCTACATCAGGATTGCTCATTGGCGTGAAAAGAGAAAGAATTTTTCTCGCCATTTTACATTTCTAGCCAAATTAATTTTATTGTTACAGATAATTTATGATATGGAAATGATACTTCGTTGCAACTAAATTACGATATACTGAACAATTCACTATATTGCAAATGATGTGTTTAGAAGTTAATTCTTGAACTTATATATTTTTTTTACATTATAAGAAAAAAAAGTCAAGGAGAGCAATATATGGCTCAATGGAAAAGAGTTACATGATTTAGGATTAATATATTAATTATAGGATTAGATTACTGATTATGCTTATTAATTATTTAATATGCATTATATTTTACATTATTTTCAATTTATTTTGCACTATGACATTAGTTCCTCAAATATATCTCACTCATTTATTACTTATTCTAAATTATTAATATCGTCTGCTTTAATTACGCTAGACGCAGCAGATGATATTCGCAGTAGAGCACAGCCATCTAAACACAAGGCCTGCTCGCTGATTTTCCGAAAACCGGTCACGTGATCTCTAAAAGGCGGTATTCTATTAAATTCTGTTGATGCTTGTTGATTGCTTGCATATTACTTCTTTTGAAACAAACAAAGAAAGAAATTTATGGAAATAAAATAATGCTTGCTTTTATATGTAAGGTAAGTAGCAATTTTGCTACTGTTTCTTCTATTATTTTATGAGCTGTTTTCTAATTAAGCATATCATACGAATGATGGTAATTCTTAAGTTCGACACTTTAGAATGGTTCAAATGTTTTGTTATTAGTGTGTGCTTTGTATCATATTGTATATTATAACTGTCGTTTTAAAAATAAGTTTCATTGTATTGTTAGATCTCATTAAGGAGTTTATATAATACAACATTTAATATCCGTAAGTTAAATGTATTCTAAGTTATGTTAAAGTTTCGTTTTTGCTGTGTATTGCAACTTGGCTATTGTTGATAACTCACAAGTTACAATTTCTGTTTTATCCTAAAGGAAAACTATTTATTATTACCACAATAAAAGATTAATGTATCCTTACTTCATTGATTTTTTAATGTGTTTTTAAGGAGCTTTATTAATAAAAGTTGATGTACAACTTCTTTCCCATACTACAATAGCAACTGGGAAATTTCTATGTAGAATCAATGTTATCTGCACTTTAAATTGTTTCTGATTTATCAACTTCATATTTTTTACGTCCTGAGCTCTTTTTTTCAGATTTTCATATTAACTTTCTACAATTTAAAATTTTGAATGTCGAAGCGTAAAGAAGACATATATGTAATAAAAATTAAACTACCAAAAGAAAATTTATAAATATAAGAAAAAAAATTAATCTAAAGTAATCGAGAGAAGCAATGTTTTTACACATTTTTATTATAAAAATATAACCTTTATTCAATTCTGTACTATTTTATAACTGGTAATTTCTCATATAACCTGTAGAAAAGTAATTAAATAAACATGCTTAAAGTTTTTGAATAGCTATGTCTAACAGCCAAAAGTAGAAAAATCCCATCTAAATAAAATTTGCAAACTGTTAAAATTATATAAATAAACTTTCACTCATTTATTACTTATTCTAAATTATTAATATCGTCTGCTTTAATTACGCTAGACGCAGCAGATGATATTCGCAGTAGAGTTATTATGACGTCATTTTCAACAATATCCCACTTATTTGTTACTTATTCATATCGTCTGCTGCCTTTACGTCAGACGTGGCAGACGATTTTAACAGTCGATTGTAACAGTAGTTTATAATTACTCTTAGCAACATCTCAGTAAAGAGAATTAGGAAATATTTGTTTTCAAAAGAATAAAATATATGAAGAACAGTTGAAAAAGTGTGTATTGTACAATTTTTTATGATCCAAGGTTCGTACGGTGCTTAAAAGTGCTTAAAAACTGCTTAATTTCGAAACGCGTTTTTAAGGCCTTAAAAAGTGCTTAAAAAGTGCTTAATTTTCCTCTAAAGTCCTTATTTTTTTTTTCTTGCCGACAGTTTTTATTTGAATATTTCGAAATCTTCTATGAAAATCATAAAAAGTCGCTCGGGATTAATCGTTCAGTGTAAATGAAATGAGACACTGCAGCACCTTTTTTTCCCCTCTTTTTCTAGAAATCTCTCCTTTGTTCCTTATTTTACGGCATTCCTGCTTTTTTCGGCTATTCCCGCCTTCTATTCCTTTTTTCTTTGGGCCATTCATTCCTTTTATTCGTTTTTACCTTCTGAACATTTACGGAGTTGTGTAATGGTGGAACGGATTACACACATCGTATTTCCCATGTTTTAATAACATCTTTGTTTTTCTAACATTTTCTGTCTGTGAGATATTCACTTCCCCCCTCGAAATAAAAGTCTTATTCTGTTTATTGGCGGTACAGGTGTTTGAAAGTTATCAAATAACGATCAAAGTGTCAAAACCAAAGGGTGGGGGGGCCCCGAATTTTTCGATTGTAGTGTCGAGAAATCTGTTTAACCAGTTTCTGAATCCAAGAGGTGAAAAAAACCGTTACTCCAATCCTGTGCGCTTAAAAATGGACTGACATATCGAATATTGAATTCAGGGATGTTTCTGATCCGAATGTTTTTTGTGGGTTTGTTCTAAAAAAACATATTTTTTCGAAAATTTAAAAAAAAAAAATAAAGAAAGAAAGAAAGAAGCCATTTTTTTTTAAAATCTCATATATGTATAAATTTGACGATAATCTGAAAGTTTTCTGTCTTTTTCTCTTTGCCGCGTCCACAATTTTTTTTTCTGACAAAGAGTAGGAAAGTGTTATCAGGCGATGCTCGCAACACGTGCTTCAAGGTCAAAAAGCCGTGTGACGCGGTACAAATGAAACATATAGAACTTGTGTGGTTCTAGTTATAAAAGTACAACTAAGGGCCGATCCCATCAAAGTCGTTTAACACTAAGCGCGATTAATCTCTGTTTAAACGGAGAATTGCGTTTCTACATTGGTTGACGCTAGGGTTAATCGTGGCTAATCGTAGTTAGCCGTTAAACGACTTTGGTGGGATCGGCCCTAAGCCGTAATTCTATGTTTTTGGTAAAAAACAACCGTTGTCTGGATTTCGATTCCGGAAAATGCGCATTTTTTAAAGGACCATCATAGTTAATAGTGCGATCATAATATGGGGCTCTCAAACAGTAGAATTAGGTTTTAACAACCTGCGTACTTTCTTTATAGATATCTCCCGAACTCACGTGCATGTAGACCGATCGTAATACTGTTTTATATATCGGTATTTTTTTTAATATCGCAGTAACAGTATTGAGATTCCAATACCTCCTATAGTTATTTCAAACGGTACTTTATCTTATGGACTGAATTTTCTGCTATGGGCAGTGTCTGTGAGAAAATGACACTGTTGCAAATAACTTACGAAATTTTGGATATGCACGGAAGTTTATTTGATGAAAAATCATAACTTTTAATAGCAATCCCGTTAAAAATCAGCCCTATAGCTGAATCGGTAGGACGCGGCCACGGGTTCGAATCCCGCTCTTTGTTCGTAGCTGTTCAGAATCGTAGTAATTAAGTAGTAGATTCCGATGTCTTTAGCCGTAACATAAAAGAAAACTCTAGTGCTCTCAGACCAAACTAAATGATTACAAATCTGTTAGTCTAAAGTACAATTCGAACCCCCTGGCTCAGATACCGAAAAAAATCCCGTCCTATTCGATCATCGTCCCGAAATATTACTATTTAAAAAAATTTTTTTTTAATTGTCCGCTTAAAAATAGCCTTATACAATGCATATATTATTTAAATCATGAATTTTTAGACATTGATTAAAATTAAATCTAATGATAATTATTGTATCTTTCCAAACTATTAAGGTATAGATTTTATTGCTATTTAAGAAATTCTGTAGTCACAAAATTAAAAATTTGTGTATAGAAATATCTCCTAAAAATTTGATATCTAATATGAGCATTTATATTATTAATTTCTTTTTTTTTAATTAGGATATTTGAGAAACTTCTGATTTAAATCTGTTTTCAACATTTTTTGATTAAGAGATTCGAGTGATTTTTTATATTAGTAAAAATTATTAAGTTAAATCCAACAAACAATATGGTTCCTCAAAGTTTAATATAATAAAGTTCAACTGTATTGGTGAATTTATTTATTTTTTTTAACTAGGCAAATTAAAGAAACATCTGATTTGATTTTTTTTTTGTTTTTGTTTTTAACTAGGAAACTTAAATACTTGTTTATATTGATAAAAAGTTATTTAGATACTTTCATATTTCGTATTTAGGCACTTGTTTTTGTATAAGTAAATCAGAACATTAATTTTTAATAGTTATTCAACTACCTCTTTTTTTTATTTTTCTCCTTTTTTTCCCCAAAATTTTGACTTCTGTGCCTGTGAAATACAATGATTTCTCATTTATACACACTCTCTTTTGTTCATGTTTTTGTTGAACCTAATGTAATAACCATTATTTTATCTGATATGTTTCTGATAAGAGGTGCTTAAAAAGTTTGAATGGTGCTTAATTTTTTCCATTAAAAATGTGTACGAACCATGTGATCATTTTGGTGCAGTCATTATTTGAAATTTATTATTTATCGATTATTATTGTAATTTTATATCATACTAAACTTTAGTTATACTATTGTATTACGAAACGATGTTCACTCCTTATTTAAGGAATCATGAACGCTCAGAATGTAAATTGCTCACAAAATTATTTTGTATTAATTAATAAGTAAATTAAATTTATATTTCAAAGCATAGTATATATATATATATATATATATATATATATATATATATATATATATATATATATATATATATATATATATAAATATACATATATATATATATCGAACGAGTGAAAAATGAGAACACTCAAATTTATTTAACTCATGCTAGAAAAGACTAGATATAAACTACTAAGTAACTTGAGCGTTATAATATTGTAAATCTGAGTTTTTA
>CM063508.1:15329062-15370342 GCA_032207245.1 Pardosa pseudoannulata
GAGTGCAAATTATCAGAAGCAAACTGATCCCATTAATGAAAAGTCCGGATGACTGAACTAGTAAAAAAAAAATACCGGCTATGGTAATGGTTTTAGGTAACATACCTTCATAATTTTCATTAGGAGTTAGGAGTGGCATTTAAAATAATACATAATTATCATATTACAAACTGCATGTTTAGAAGTAAACATCTAAATATTTTAAAAGTTTATTTATTTTTTACAAAATTAGTAGAAACACAAGAACACCAACAGATGACATCAACAGTTATGAGATGTATAACCCTGGAATACGAGAGAATGATGCGCTGAAATGAGGGGAATTCAAGAATTATGTAAAATGGAATATATAACTATTTTAATATCTCAATAGGCTCGATAACAAAGTTCCGTATTCTGATTTCTATTTGTATATAATTGTCAACTCAGATTATTATTAAAATTAGAGTTAGCAGTAAAAATTCACTTATGTGTGTTTTTTTGAAAAACACACGACTGGTAAATGAATAGAAAGAGGTAGTGGTCCAGGTGAGTTACGTTCGCTAAACACAATACATGGTCCCTGATTTATCCTCAGAAATGGACCATATGTTTAATTCACGTTCATTGATGTGGCGATCAACGTCAGATATCAGTAAATAAGTTGTTACTTTTTATATTAATTGGTGTTCAAATATATATGCTAGATATTTCTTCATCTTACAAGAATAATTTCTTAAGAATAAATTGTATGATTTTAATTATGTTTAACAATAAGGAGAAAATAAATTTGAAAAAAAAATAACATTCACCTTTAACGCATAGATAGATTAATAAAATTATATGGAACTTATATGGAAGTTTAGTGGGCATGACAAGTGGTTTCGTTACTGAAATAAAATTTTCGTACTTTTAATCGGGAAACGCTTTTATATCTTTTTGAACCTTAATACAGTTCTAATGTAAATTAATGTATCATGAGATTAGAATATGATTATAATACGCATATATTAGAAGAATACTTAATTGTTCATGACTTAAACTGCTCTGTGTAGAATTTACAGAGTAATATAGAAAAATAAAAATGCTTGATTAATAGAATATACAAAATTCCCCGTAGCGAAATATGGGCACATTTGCTAGTCTTATAAATAAAAGTCATTGTATGTGTGTGTGTATGTGGGTATGTGTGTATGTATGTATGTATGTTCCACATCTCCTAAACTAATGGTCTGATTCTAAAAAAAATTGGTATAAATATTCTTTACATCACTGCGGAAAGCACTGTCAACTTTAAAACGTTCGAAATCCATTTCTTCCCCCCTTTTCGAGCGTTTTATGTCATTATTTCAAGCTCTATTTTCCCTGGTTATGAGCAGGCGATTAAATTTATAAATTTATCACGTAATAAATAGGTGAAAATAACATTTTTCTTGCATTATGACGTCATTCCTGTAACCGTCTCATTTAATCATTTCTCATTTTAACTGACTGAAATATCGTCTGCACAGTTTTCAACCTTTTTAATTCTGAATTTGGATATTAAGTGATTGATTTTCTTTTATATTTGACTATAAATTAGGTACATTTAAGCTAATTTTAACTTTAATCATCGATTATTTTTTTTACATTCAATATTTTCTCATCGGTATTTTAACAACGAATTATTTTTAAGTGTAAGAGTTTAATATATATATATTTGTACATTAAATTTGTTCGTTGTTTTTTATTCATACCACAGTGTTTGCCAAAGATTCACCAAATTTTCAACAGATTCATAATTATCGCCAAATAAACACAGTTAACATTAAAAGCTCTGTTACGCATTTTATTGCGTTATATGACAGGATGTACTATAGTTGGCAATTAATGTAAGCCACCAGTCAGTAAAGTTATTTTTAGAGTTAATTTCATATTTTATTATGTCCAAAAATGTTCATTTCAGTCAGGATCATATAAACATTTATCTTATTGCTTATTGTGTGTATCAAAAAAAGAGCCTGCTTGATATATATTTTATTTTGATACAAATGGTCAGTCTGGATGTAAATGAAGTTTAGGGGGTATTTAGTAGTACCGAAAAATAAAAGTTACCTTTGTCTATTTTCTGCCTATCTATCAAGAAACATCACAATATAAAGCGAAAATATTTTAAGCTCACATTTGTGATAGGGAAAATTAAGTCTACGCCAGTAGTGCCATTTGGCGTGAAAAGAAAGAATTTTTCTCTATTAATTCTTTATTTTCTTTATTAATTTCGAAAATTAATAAAATTATACGGAACTTATAAGGAAGTTTAGTGGGTATGACAAGTGTTTCGTTACTGAAATAAAATTTTCGTACTTTTAATCGGGAAACGTTTTTTATATTTTATTGAAGTTTCACACAGTTCTAATGTAAATTAATGTATCATGAGAATCGAATATGATTATAATGCGTATATATTAGAAATATACTTATTCGTTCATGAGTTGAGCTAATCTGTATAGAATTTACAGAGTAATATACAAAAATAAAAATGCTTGATTAATAGAATATACAAAATTCCCCGAAGCGAAGCACGGGCACATTAGCTAGTCTTATAAATAAAAGTCATTGTATGTATGTATGTTCCACATCTCCTCCTAAACTAATGGACCGATTCTAAAAAAAATTGGTATAAATTTTCTTTACATCACTGCGGAAAGCACTGTCAACTTTAAAACGTTCGAAATCCATTTATTCCCCCCTTTTCGAGCATTTTTTTGCCATTATTTCAAACATTATTTTCCCCGGTTAAGAGCAGGCGATTAAATTTATCAAATTATCGCGTAATAAATAGTTGAAAATAACATTTTTCTTG
The DNA here is from genome assembly GCA_032207245.1 of Pardosa pseudoannulata. NCBI lineage: Eukaryota > Metazoa > Arthropoda > Arachnida > Araneae > Lycosidae > Pardosa > Pardosa pseudoannulata. Next base: position 15,331,884 of record CM063508.1, read on the forward strand.
CATTATGACGTCATTCCTTTAACCGTCTCATTTAATCATTTCTCATTTTAAATGATTTTAATATCGTCTGCAGGATTTTAAGCCGTTTTATTTCTGAATTTAGGTATTATATAATCAATTTTCTTTTATATTTGGCATAAATAATTGATTAGGTACACATGTGCCAAATACAAATTTAATCATCGATTATTTTTTGTTACAATGATAGTTCTATCATCAGTATTAAGAATTTCTTTTCTTGGCGTCTAAATTCCAGTGAGTGTAATTCACGGGTCAAAAAATATCTAGCGTTTAATTTATATATCTCTGTAAATTAAGAAGTTTGTTCGCTTTTTATACATAACTATACAGTCTGCCATTTATTCTCCAAATTTTGGACAGTTTAATATTTATTTCAAAATAAAAATCTCTGATGTCCATCCTATCACGTATTATGACAAGATTGGAAATTCATGTACAAAAGCAGTCAGTAAAGTTATGTTTAGTGTTAATTTCATGTTTTACAGTGTCCAAAAAATTTTCGATATAATTCGACACTTTTAAGATAAATTACAGGCAGATAATGTCACAAGCAAATAAGCATATATCTTTATTACCTATTTATGTTTAACAAGGAAGTATCTGTTTAATTTGTTATTTTGAAACAAATGGTCAGTCATGACGTAAATAAGTTTCGGAGAGTATTCCTTGATACTGACAAATGAAAATATTTTACACATACGTGGCCAATATTAAAAATTTAGATTACCTCAAAATTGCTCATTGGCGTAAAATGAAAAGAGTTGTTCTCGCCAGTTCATGTTTCTTGCCAAATCAAAGAACTTTTTATAATAAATTCATGATTTGGAAATGACATTTGTAGCATCCAAATGTTGTTGTACTGCATATTTTACTATATTACAAATCGATTATTTAAAAGTTTATTTTTAAACTTACAAAATATTTTTCTTTTACACAAAATTAGTAGAAAGACAAGAGCATATTATAGATGCGGCAATGGAGAGAAGAGTTATATGGTATAGAAGCAAGGGGTAATAACTGTGCCATGCAGGAAGTTTGAAGACGGGGGAGGGAAAAAAGAACCTACGCAAAAACCTATGTAAAATCAACTAGAAAGACTAGCTTTAATGGCCTTAAGAAAGTTCCATATTCTGTTTGCACGTTTTTAAATTCATATTCTTAGTTAAAGTTAACAGATTTGTATGCAAAATTATTGATTGAGAAATAATTTTTTTGACTATATTTTTTATATCTAAATGAAAATACTCTAGAGTGCTAATCATCCGGACCTATCTGAAGTAAAATTTATCATGTTAGCGAAAAATCCCGATGACGGAATTATTTTAAAAAACGGTTATGGAAATGATTTTATGTAATTTCCCTTAATACTTTTCTCAGGGATAGAACTAGCTGTTATAATAGTTATATCTATCATATTACAAACGGCATGTTTAGAAGTAAGAACATAAAATTTTCAAACCAACAGATGGTGGAATATATAGGAGAGTTATATGCTATATAATCCCGGGGTACGAGAGACTGGTGTGGAAAATAAACCCTTGCAAGAATTATGTAAAATGAAATTATATATCCATTTCTATATCTCAATAGCCTCAATGGTATATTAGAAAGTTTCCAATTCTGATTTCTATATGTCTGTATTTGTGTTGTTCTAACGTAAAATATTATTAAAATTAGAGTTAGTTGTAAATATAGATTTATCAGATTTTAGTGAACGTAACTCAACTGGACCACGAACAGTTCATACAGTTCGAGGTCCAGGTGGGTTATGCTCGCCAAACAATATACAGGGTCTTTGATTGATCCGTTGAATTGGACATTTTGGTTAATCCACGTACTACTATGCCGAACGATGGCCGAATGTTTAGGGCACTGACTTTCTGAACCGGAGTACGTGGGTTCGAGTCCCTCTGAGGCATGGATGTTCGTAGCCATTCGGAATCGGCTTTAAACAGTAGGTCCCGGTCTCATTTGCCCTCGTGTAGCAAAAAGTAGACCGTAGTGCTCCCAACTAACCCAACCAACGTTCTACTGTATTAGAGATATTAATGTTGCCAATCAATCGTAAAATAAAATTACTTAAGTGTTATTTTTATATTAAAAGACATGCAAAATATATATGCTAGATATATCTTAATTTTAAAAGCAAGATTTATGAGAAGAATAAGTTGTTGTACACTTTTAGTTGTGTTTAAAAATAAGGTAAAAATTAATTTGGAAAAAATAACATTCACCCTTAAGGGTTTATAGATTAGTTAATAAAATTGAGACAGATAGACTACTGATATAGAGGTTTAGTGAGCATGACAAGTGTTTCGTAACTGAAAAAAAATTTTCGTAATTTTAATCGAGAAAATCTTTTATACCTTATTTAAGGGTGTAATGCAAATTAATGTACCACCAGAATTGAATATTACTATGTTATACATATAATAGAAATGACTATGTTTAATTATTCACAAATGATTTGAAATGCGCAGTGTAGAATTTACAGATTAATAATCGAAAGAAAAATGGATTTGTAGAAAATTAATGTATAAAGTCCCCGTAGCGAAGCACGGGCACATTAGCTAGTTTTATAAATAAAAGTCATTGTATGTATGTATGTGTGTGTGTATGTATGTATGTTCCACATCTCCTCCTAATCTATAGGTCCGATTCTAAAATAAATTGGTATAAATATACTTTGTATCACTGCGAAAAGCACTGTCAACTTTAAAATGTTCGAAATTCATTCCTTTCCCCCCTTTTCGAGCGCTTTAAGTCATTATTTTAAGCATTATTTTCCCCGGTTAAGAGCAGGCGATTAAATTTATCAATTTGTCACATGATAAATAGGTTGAAATAACATTTTTCCAGCATTATGATGTCATTCATTTAAATATTTCATTTAATCATTTCTTATTTTAAATTAATTTAAGTATCGTCTGCGCAATTTTCATCCTTTTTAACTCTGATTTTTCATATGTGATACATTTTTCTTTTTCAGTTGACTTAAATAATAGACAAATGCGCTAACTTTAAATTTAATCATCGATTATTTTTTGTTACAGTGAAAATTTTATCACCGGTATTAAAAATTTCGTTTCTTAACGTCTAATTTCCAGTGAGTCTATTTCACGGTTCACTAAATATCCATCGTTTAATTTATATATCTATGTAAATTAACAGGTTTGTTCGTTTGCGTGTTTGTTTTTTATACATAACTACACCGTCTGCCATTTATTAACAAAATTTTGGACAGTTTAATATTTACCGCCAAATTAAAACCTCTGTTGTTCATCTTATCACGTATTATTACAAGGTATATTACAGTTGGAAATTAATGCACAAAAGCAGTTAGTAAAGTTATTTTTAGTGTTAATTCCATATTTTACTGTGTTCGAAATTTTTCGAGATAATTCGAGACTTTTAAAACAAATTCCAGGCAGATAAAGTCACGAGCAAATAAGCTTATATCTTATAACTTATTTATGTATAACAAGAAAGTATCTGTTTAATTTGTTATTATTTTGGATCAGTCATAGCGTAAATAAGTTTTAGAGCGTATTCCTTGGTTCGGAGAAATGAAGAAAAATGTACACATACATGGCCAATATTAAAAATTTAGATTACTTCAGAATTGATCATTGGCATAAAATAAGAGTTGTCCTGGCCAGTTTATGTTTCTAGCTAAATCTAATAAATTTTTATAGTAAATCCGTGATATGGAAACGATTATTCGTTGCAGCCAAATGATGTTGTACATCATATTTTACTATATTACAAATGAATTATTTAGAAGTTTATTTTTAAACTTATAAAATATTTTTCTTTTCTACAAAATTAATAGAAACACAAGGACATCAATAGATGGGGCAATGGGCAGAAGAGTTATATGGTATAGGAGCCCGGAGTAATAATTGTGCCGCACAGTAAGGGCGAAGACAGAGGAGGAAAAAAGAACCCATGCAAAAACCTATGTAACCTATGTGAAATAAACTAGGCAGAATACCTTTAATGGCCTTTAACAAAGTTCTAAATTCTTATTGCATGTTTTTGAATTCATATTCCTAGCTAAAGTTAACAGATTTGTATGCAAAATTCCTGATAGAGAAATGATTTTTTTTCGACAATATTTTTTCTAGCCAAAAGTAAATATATTAGAGTGCTGATTATCCGGAGCAAAACTTATCATGTTAGCGAAAAATCCTGATGACTGGAATACTTATAATTATGGTAATGACATTAGGTAATTTCCCTTCATACTTTTTCCATGGTTAGAACTGACAGTTATAATAGTTCATATTTGTTATATTGCAAACGGCGTGTTTAGAAGTAAGAATATAAAAATTTCAACGTTTTTTATTTTCTGCAAAATTAGTAGAAGTTGAAGGACATCAACAGATGATGGAATATACAGGAGAGTTATATGGTACGAGAGACTGCTAAGGAAAATAAACCCCTGCAAGGATTATGTAACCATTTCTATAACTCAATAACCTCAATGGAATATTCGACAGTTCCCTATTCTGATTTCTATATTTCTGCATTTGTATTATTCTAAAGTAAAATAAGAGTTAGCTGTAAAAATAGATATATATCAATAAGCGAATGAGCGAACAAAACTCAACTGGACCATTTACCGTTCATACAGTTCATGGTTCTGTTCGGAAAGCAAAATACAGGGATCACGATTGATCTGCTGAATTGGACCATTCGGTTAATTCACGTTCAACTGTATTAGATATATTAATGTTGCCAATCAACGTCAAATAAAAGTACATAATTATTCTTTTTATATTAAATGGCTTGCAAAATAAATATGCTAGATATTTCTTGATTTTACAAGCAAAATTTATGAGAAGAATAAGTCGTTGTACGCTATTAGCTATGTCTAAAGATAAGATAAAAATAATTTTGGAAAAAATAACATTCACACTTAACTCCTTATCGATAGATTAATAAAAATGCGACATAATTACTACTTATATAAAGGTTTAGTAAGAATGACAAGTTGTTCGTAACTCAAATAAAATTTTCGTACTTTTAATCGGGAAATGATTTTATATCTTATTTAAGGGTGTAATGCAAATTAATGTATCTTGAGAATTGAATGTGACTATATTATACATAAAATAGAAACAACTATGTTTGTTTATTTGCCAATGACTACATATCCTCTGTGTAGAATTTACAGATTAATAATCGAAAAAAATATATGTTTGATTAAAAGTAATATAAAAAATTCCCCGTAGCGAAGGACGGGCACATTTGCTAGTCTTATAAATAAAAGTCATTGTATGTATGTATGTGTGTATGTATGTGTGTATGTATGTATGTATGTATGTTCCACATCTCCTCCTAAACTAATGGTCCGATTCTAAAAAAAAATTGGTATAAATATGCTTTGTATCGCTGCGGAAAATACTGTCAACTTTAAAACGTTCGAAAACCATTCCTTCCCCCCTTTTAGAGCGTTTCATCATAAGTGAATAATTATTCGTTGAAGCCAACTTAATTAATTAATAGAAAATGTAATTAATTAAAAATTAATAGAAAGACAAAGTCGGCAATGTATGGCGTGATGGACAAGAGTGTTATATGGTACATTGTTAGTTTGGAACATTACGGTGTACTGTTTTGCAACACGAGGGTTAATGAGACTGGGACCTACTACATAAAGCCGATTCTAAAAGGCTACGAACATCCATGCCTCAGCAGGATTCGAGCCAACGAACTCCGGTACTGAAGAACATCGCTCTAACCATTGAGCCATTGTTAGGCTGTATAGTATGTATAGGAGTACCGGGTAATAATTGTTCCCCTCAGGAAGGTGGGAGAGAGAAATAAAATAGAACAGATATAAGGAATATGTAAAAGAAACTAGACAGAATATATTTAATGGTATTTAATCAGTTACCTGTGGAATATATTTGAGAAAAATGTGCAAAAATTTTAAAACTTTTGAAATTATCATCAAAAACTTCGTTGTAGATTATTTTTAAAAAAGAAATAAATTTTGGTTTTTATGTTAGACATAGATTTTTTTAAAGCAAAAATTTAGGTTTATTTCAGGTCGGTCATTCCAAAATTAGTGAAAGATATTTTGTGAAATTAATTTGATTAATTTAGCGAAAGCTAACAGAGTATATGAAAAGTTAGTCATAAAAGTTAGTCATAGAAAAAATTATCAATCTCAAAAAATTTTTTCAACCAAATGAAAATATTCTAGAGTGCAGGTTATTATTAGCAAACTGATCCCATGAGCGAAAAGTCCGGATGACTGATTGCTTAAAAAAAAAGAAAGAATTTAAATATTTTAAACTTTATTTATTTCCTGTAAAATTAGTAGAAAGACAAGAACAGGAACAGATAACATCAACAGTTATATGGTGTATGAACCTAGGTTACGAGAGAGTGATGCGCTGGTATAGGGGGAAATTCAAGGATTATGTGAAATGCAATATATAACTATTTCAATATCTCAATAGGCTCGATAACACAAAGTTCCATATTCTGATTTCTATATGTATGTAATTGCCAACGTTGAATATTATTAAAATTAGAGTTGGCTGTAAAAATGCACTTATGAGTTTTTTTTTTTTTTTTTTTTTTTTTTTTTTTAAACAAAAAAGCACTTGGTAAACGAACAGATCATAGAGTTCGTGATCCGCTAGACAAAATACATGGTACCTGATTAATAGACCATACTTTTAGTTCGCGTTCTACTGTATTAGAGGTATTGATATTGCTGATCAACGTCAGATAGCAGTACATAAGTGTTACTTTTTATATTAAATGGCGTGCAAATTATATGTGCTAGATATTTCTTGATTTTACAAGTATAATTTATGAAAAGAATAAATTTTTGTATGCTTTTATAATTACGTTTAACAATGAAGTGAAAATAAACATTTACACTTAACGCATATATAGATTAATAAAATTATATGGAACTTCTATGGAAGTTTAGTGGGTGTGACAAGTGTTTCGTTACTGAAATAAAATTTTCGTACTTTTAATCGGGAAACGTTTTTATATTTTATTGAAGCTTCACACAGTTCTAATGTAAAATAATGTATCATGAGAATCGAATATGATTATAATACGTATATATTAGAAATATATTTATTCGTTCATGAGATGAGCTAATCTGTATAGAATTTACAGAGTAATATACAAAAATAAAAATGCTTGATTAATAGAATATACAAAACTCCCCTTAGCGAAGCACGGGCACATTAGCTAGTTCTTAAATAAGCTTGATGACTTTCGGTATATATTTCTTTTAATTACGTGTTATAAAAATTGAAATCCATCAAGTATCTTCATTCTTATGATAACGCTTTCAGGTAATATAATTGTTCTTGGCTTTTGACCTTATGTGCTTAGTTCAATTTTATCAATATTTGGTATTTTTCTTTCATTGTCAATTCAATTGCGCCATTTTTATTTATCCAATTTCGAGACCGCACTAACATCTATTCATAATTAGGCTTGGCAGAATTACTTAAGGTAGTCATTTCGGTCAATCGCGTTCTGATATTCTAATTAGTTCGAAATATATTATTTTAAAACCAACAAAAACACAATTTTAATTATGTAGTGCAGTCATTTTAACTGTTGAGTTGGTGTTAAAAACAATGACCCTATTTTCATTGCTGTCGTCGTTTTCGCCCGATATTTGGTAATAGAATTCACATTAATGCAGAACAACTATCGCCTATCCTGCCAAACCGATTTTTGTTTGTAAAATTTGAACTACAGCACATTTTGGTATTTTTGTTAGTGATTTATATTCTTGAAGCTTTTTTCAAGACCTTTTGATATATTTCTTTATAATATATTTGTATACATATGCCATTAAAATTCGAGTGTAAGTAAATGCATTTATAAACATAAAAACATTTGGATGCATTACTTCGCCCAATCCGCTGAATGCTTAAACTCTTTCCACCATTAAAATACCGTAATTACACTCAGTTAAAAGTATATTAATTAAAATATGTAATGACTGGTGCCATTTATTGTTATAGTTACAACTATTTTTTATACGCAATAACTTTTTCTCTTTGAAATATTCCAGTATCAAAATCGTTTTATTTTTAATAGCTAAATTTTTTACTGCATCAAAATATGTAAATCTTTATTTTACTTTCTCGAAATTTTTAAGAAGTTAGTATTTTTTCTGTTATATGTTGGCGGGATTTTTATATTCAATAATTACAAATTCGGCATGTTCTATCAAATTTGTTTTTATTTCACAATTGCCATTTTTTAAAGAAAAAGTTATCGTCATAGGTTTTGTTGTTTAAAATTTAATTTTTATGTATGTAAAACATTACTAAAAGACATTCAATCTCGAAAATGAATTATCCCATTCAGAACAGTACATATATTTTACTCTCCACAGTATTTTGAGATTTGACTCCTACATTAAAAAAAGTCGTGGAATTGGGAATTATTATCCACCGACTCACGGGCAACGCAGTGCACTTACTGGACATTCAGCTATTAATAAACTGTTATAATCGTCAACAATCTGAAACATACGAGATTTATTCAGCATTTCTATTAATACGTCTTATCTTTAATAGTGGTTCTAAATCTTTCATAGAAATATTTTAAAACCCAGACCGAATGCTGGGTGCGAAGCAGCTAGTTCTATTTATATTTTCGATAAATAATAAAATGAAATTTTTCTTTCCAAATTCGGATTGAAGAAGAAAATTTGAGCGTTTTTCTACGCGATTAGTTGTAGTTAATAGCTCTTTCCGAGTCATTGATAATTCTTATGAATGAAACGCTTGGAAGCTATTTAACCTTTTGCAAATGTCTACTTACTTCCCTTGTTTGGTTTTTCTTTTCGGTGTTTGATTACACGAAGATGAATTAAGCAAAAATACCATTCGCAGACATGGGCCAAATACAGGACATACATTTACAACTGGAATTATTTAGAATGATTTTAGAAAGAAAATACTTAGAAATGGCCAAATAAAGAGCCATATAAAGAATAATGGATAAGAAATATAGAAATATTGTAGTTTAACAACGATGTGGCCTTTGTTTAAAAATGTAATGTTGATTATAATCGTCTCTAGCGACGACGTGCCGAGCGATTGGGAGTTTGTGGATTCGAAACCCACTTTGGCATGGATGTTCGTCGCCGTTCGGAATCGGCTTTAAGCATTAAGTCCGGACTCATGAGCCTTTGTGTTGTAAAAAATAGACCTTAGCATTAAAACCAAACCTAGCGACGACGTTAATGGGTTGAATTCCTCATTTTGCTGACGGGCTTGTTTCGAGACAAGATTGCAATATTATAGAAATATTGTGAAGCTTTAAAATTGTAAAATGCACACATTCAGTTAGATTGTTTCTGTGAAGCTGAAAAATGCGGTTGGGAATTAAATCCCTCTATATCTTCTTCATCAGAGAAAGACTGTATTATCTGGTAGTAAATAATCCTTCTACTTTTTTTTTTCTTTTTAAATGAAAATTCCAAATTTCGAAAGCAGGAGGCTAACCTTGAATTGGACTGCACTCACCCTTCTCGAAGACGTTTTGTAATAAACTGAAAATTCCTTTAAAGGGCAATACATCCTTTCCTTGATAGAAGGGCACTTAGTATCTTTATTTACAAGGCAATATCTATTTTTCAATATTTTGCTTAAAACAATCTTTGGAACATTGTGACAAAATTATCTAATAATTTGAAATGTGGGATTTTTAGTATGATTGCGTCCCTTTCAATAATTTGTTGCCGAATGATTAGGATGTTAAACTTCGGTACGAATTCGAATCCCACGATGGCATGGATGTTCGTTCTCTTTACCCCTCGTGTTGCAAAATAGTAAACCATAGTACTTCAAACCAAAACCAAAACACCAAAATTAGTCTATTGTTAAGATGGCCTTCATTATTTTATTTGCTTTTGTGGGTTTGAAAAAAAACTGTAAAAGAGAATGTAATGTTGAAAGCATTTGAACAAAATAAGAAGGATGTATTTATACTGCTGGATTCTTTTAAAATAAAATTATGAAAGTATGAAAAATATTCTTAATGACATTATTGTTCTAAAGATTTCTCTTAATATTAAATTTCATCATTTATTCTTTTTTTAATATAATAGATGCACTTAAAGTATAAAGTACGATGATGATGTAAACATCAATTTTCTAATGCAGTTTGCAAATTTTTCTCGAGAATTCTTAAATTTAACAAAAGGACAATAATTATAAAATAAAGAGCCCCATTTCTAAAATAACAGGTTACTATTCCGGCAGAGTATCACAAAGACATTGAATGCCTACAAAATTTGAACATTTTCAATTATCTTTCAAATATTTACTGCAACATGAAATCTGTAAATCGATTTATCTCATTCTGGGCTTTTCTTGTACAAAATGTTAAAACGTTAAAATAACTTTGTACAGATTTCAAAGTGTTTCTCTCTCTTGCCGAACGATGGCCGAATGGTTAGGGTGCTGGCCTTCGGAACCGGAGTTCGTGGGTTCGAATCCCACTGTGGCATGGATGTTCGTAGCCGTTCGAAATCGGCTTTAAACCGTAGGTCCCGGTCTCATTAGCCCTCGTGTTGCAAAAAGTAGACCGTAGCACTCCAAACCAAACCAAACCAAAGTGTTTCTCTGGTGAATGGATGATAGATTCAATGGAATTTACTTTTAATTTAAAATATTAAAGAATTCATAAGTTTTGGTGAATCTATATATATAAAAATGAATTTGTGTCTGTTTGTCTGTCTGTACTCAATAGACTAAAAAACCATGCATCCAATCGCCGTGAAAATTTGGAAAATTCTTAGGTATATCCCTAGGAAGGTTTTTGTAAATTTTTAACTTTTGAAATCTATTCCTTCACCCTTTTTCGAACATTTCATGTCATTATTTCAAGCATTATTTTCCCCGGTTAAACGCAAATGATTAATTTTTTAATTTATCGCATCATAACTAAAGTGAAAGAAGCAATATTTCTAGCTATGTGAGATCATCCCAAGTAATTGTTTTAAACGCAGTTTTCCTCGGTTAAAAGGAGATTAAAATCTTTAATTTATCACATAATAAATAGGTGAAAATTATATTTTTTTTATCATTATGACGTCATTCCTTTAAATATTTCATTTATTTATTTCTTATTTTATATTATTTAAATATCGTCTGTGTAGTATCTATTCGATTTGACCTGGAAATTGAGATATAAAGTGATTGACTCTCATTTCTATGTGATGCAAATTATAGCAATTGCCTGTCGTAGAGGCTCTACCAACTATTGATTTTTAATAAAGTTAGTTTTTCTTTTCTATCACTGGTGTCCAAATACTTATTGGTAGACAGTGTATTATTAACAGAATAACAAGCTGTTATTGTTTGTTCTATGCTCATTTTCGTCGCATAGCAATATTGTCCAATTATTACGGTAATGCAAACATTTGAAATATCCGTAGAAATAAATGAAATAAAGTAATACGCTTTACTGTTTCCTTTTACATTCCTTACAGGATTTCAAGCACTTTTGATATTTTAAAAGTTCAAATATTTTCTGACTCTGATTGTATAAAGTAATTTTAATTTTTAAACAGACTTGGTTTAAATGAGATTGTTTTTATGATAGATTGAGAATAAAATTGAAAATTGTTTGAAAATAAATTGGAAATTTTAACCCTTATATGCCCAATTTTTTAAAAACTAATTAAGAAAAATTTTTGGCTTTCCATTCTTATTTGAATAATGGGAAAAATACTTCTTCTTGGTTTGGAGCACTACGGTCTACTGTTTTGCACACGAGGGCTAATGAGACCGGGACCTACTGCTTAAAGCCGATTCCGAACGGCTACGAACATCCATGCCCTAGTGGGATTCGAACCCACGAACTCTGGTACCGACGATCAGCGCCCTAACCAATCGGCCAGCGTTCGGCGGAAAAATACTTAATATATTCATTTAAGTGTAGCTTACGGTTTAAAAAATGGCTTGTTTTTATATATAAATTGGCATTTTTTTTCTCAAACACCTATAATTGTTAAAATTTCAATCCCTAAAGTTATTTAGAATAGTTTTGTGAGTATACTAAAAAAATTCTCAAATTATAAAAAAGAAATTTATTTTTGCTTTTACGTATGTAATAGTATGACATTAAGATTTCTGAAGTATTGAATAAAAACCTTACATTTAAAAAAATTGTTCAAAGGATCCCAACCTCATTTAAGATAATTTTTTGTCGATAGAGCAACATTTTCTAGGAATTGCTCCTTTTTCTTATATTGCAATCATTTTTGCCAAATACCATTACTCTGGTTAAGTATTGTTTTCTTTTCAAACTTTTCCCATGTACCTAATCGCAATTTGGTTCCAAGTTTGACATTTTGTAAACACGGCGATCAAACATTGATTTACCGAAATATGTAGCTTTTTAATCTGCCAACTGTTTTTGACGTCTGTCGTGTATTGTAGCGCCATCTATTTATTTGTAGCCTAACTATCACTTATTTAGAAGTAAAGAAAAAAAAAAAGATATTTCAGTATTATTACTTTCTCTCTCTCTCTCCCTCTCTCTCTCTCTCTCTCTCTCTCTCTCTATATATATATATATATATATATATATATATATATATATATATATATATATATATATATATACACATTTTCTTATTTTTACTTATAAACATTTAATAAGTCAAAACTATGGTGCATTATTATCTGTCGAACTACATTACTTTCCTTTAACATAAAATCATTTATTTCCAAAAAAAGTAATAAATAGATAAAGTTTTTAAAAATTAGAATAAAACAAAATGAGAAAAGAGAAAAAATAAATGAAAATCAAGAATTGAGTTTATTATAAATTTTCGTAACGACTATTGTCAATTATTTTGTAATAGTTCCCTAAAGACTCATTAGCTCTAGTTCTAATTTTTGTTTTTTATGAAAGTGGATGAATTTTGCCTAAAGGTATGTGGGTCGTGAACAATTTGAAGTATTGGTTTTACATATTCTGTAAAGAAAGTTTCATGACTGGTAACAAAGTAAATAATAACTGTATTTTGAAACACTAACCGATTCCAAAAGGGCAATTTAGTACGCTTGTAACGATTGCCAGAAATTCGTACGATTGAATCCCTCTGGATAGTTAGGACTATTCAGAATTAGTAAACTCAGGTGTAATTAGACTCCACAGAAAAGTTGCTTCCATCTTTCGAGATTGTTTTTAATTTTCAGGATTAATAAAGCTGTCAGTTTTCAATATTATTTCAAACCTCTATTTTATTTTGATACTTTATAGTTTTCCTCCAAGTGAAACAGATATATCTTTTCCCCTGTCATGCCTTTCTTTGTTGCTTGGTGTTAAAACCCTTTCCTCTGAATGAGTTGGAATGAATTAGAGCCTTATTACTTTCCTCTCTCCATTACCTAGCATCAATATATTTCGAAGACACACTAAAAATGCTATGGTAAAAAATTTCGCCTAATAAAAATTGATAAAAGACTTGATCTTGTATTCTGAATTTTAGTTTGTTTGGGGCACCGAATCCCCAATGGTGAAGGTGAGAAATTACTCTTGAAGGTGTGCATCATGAAGTACAGAGATATATAAAAATGGATACAATTTAACTGAGAAAAGGCATTCAATTATGATGGGCTCTAAATAGCAAAATAGAAAACAAAACAGTTTTAGGAACTGATGCTAAAAATTTAAAAATTAATGTTTTTTGAGGATGCATCTCATATTTTTATAATTTAATTTTAAAATAATTAAGATGAATAAAAGGTAGGAAGTTTAACAGATAGAAGGAAAGAGGAAAACTTAAGGATTTCTTGTATTCATTATTTGAACTGTATTTTGCTATTTATTTCTTGTTATTATAAATTGAACAAACTATGAAATGCTCATTTCTGTGGATTTCTATATTTAGAGCTCTACATATAGAATTAATCCAAAGTATTAACTATGATTGAAGCTATGATTTCAGTTTTTCTCGGAGAAACATTTAAGGAGATACATTATTTTTATGAAACTTTAAAAAAATGTTTGATTTGAACTTTTTGCCTTATATATTTTTTATTATCGTAAATACATGAGATTTTTAGCAGTTTTTCTTTATTTCTATTTATTTAATTTTGCTAAATTTAGTTTCTTTCTAAAAAAAAAAGGCAGAGAAAAATTTCAAAATATTTCTGAAACACTGCGACACAAATTGAGTTTCATTAATAGTTTTTCCTTTTTTTAAACAATAATAATTAGGTATTATTCTTAACCTATTTAATTTTTAAAAAAATTATCAGAACTAGGACACCAGGAGATTTATTTTTGAAAAAAACTAAAATAATGTTTAAAAATCCCATTTCGAATACTATAAATACTAGATAAAATAAACAAAAACGGTCTCTAATGCGAAGATTTGACATCAATATCCGCAATAGTCTTTTATTTCCAGTGCGCCCAACTTGAAAAAATTCCATTTCAAGTAAGATGAATTTCAAGTTACCTTAAAAGCCCTCATATTAATAAATGTACAGTTTTACAGGTTCGATTTTAAAAGATTCGGAATGAGGAATTTGCATATGTGGGGAAATAGAACAACTTAATATTTTTCTGGTAATTCCACAAATGTAAAAAAATGGATCCATCATTTTTAATATTAATTTTAAAGTTAAGAGAAAACCACGTGACTTGAAAACTCTCGGTGATTGGTTGAGACGTCACATTTCATGATATTAAATGTTGACATTTTTGTCAGCTAGTGCTTTCTATTTCGAGATTGTGCTTTCTACTCGTAAATAATTATTTCTACTCCGACCTTTATGATATTTTTATCAATCTCGATAATATATATATATATATATATATATATATATATATGTATATATATATATATATATATATATATATATATATATATATATATATATATATATATATATATATATATATATATATATATATATATGTCTCGAAAATGTTTTCGTTTTCGGATTTAATGGGACCGGAAATACGAGGAATCCAAACCTAAAATAATTTCAGTTTATCTTAATTTACTTCCAATATATTAATTCTAAGCACAGCTATTCTGTTTGCAGACACATCAAACATATTTATGCACATTTGTTGCTGCAGTATCACGTTGTAGATAGAAGTAATGTTTAAATGAAAAATTAGACTAAGTATTTATATTTCTTTTAATTGGAAGTTATGAATGAATGTTATTTTGATTTGGTAAAATAAAAAATATCTGAAAAGTATTTTAATAGTGTCGGAAATATTATGTTAAAAAGCATTCTTGGATCAAAACACTTACATGATGGGGGTTTTAATACATAAGCTATGATTATAAAGATCACCATTCTAAAAATTCCCATTTATTACCTTTTCTAAAGGTTTACTTTTTTTGTACGCAAAATACCAACTATTTTATGTTTATATTATAAAAAGATTCATCTCATGAACTATTTTTAATTAAAACAATCATGGCTATATTGCATTAAAGTTTCTTTATTATATAATTTATAGAAATGAATAAAGAAATTTTATAAAATTATTTTAGCATAAATTGATATGTACATAAACAGTATGGCTTTTGATTTAATGTTAATTTTAAGAGTAGCATAGGCTTCACGAATAACTTGGGCCCATAAATTTAAACAAACAAGAAACGCAACAGGAAAAAGAATAAATATACATTGGCCTATTTTATGTAAATAGAACCTGTTTTTGATGGCAGATGGAAATAGTGATTCCAGAATAGCGATTTCAGAAAAATTAATAGCTAGATTTTACTTGTTTGTGCTGAAATATGAAATTGGTATTGTATGTTTGTACTTTAATTAGAAATATATATTTACTCTAAATATTAAAACTATTACAAATTACTTTTCGAAATGTATGCATTTTTCAGATTTTTCATTCATAGTACTTTTTTATACTTAAATATTGTATTACTTTTGATTTATATATTAAATATTAATACTTTTTTATTGCCTAATATAAATGTTAAATAAAAAATGCATATAGTTTCTGGAATTAAATTTACATTTTTTAAGAAAAATCAGTAGAGTAGTTAAAAAAATATATGCATTTTTTTCAAATTAGCTAATTTAATTGAAAGATGCCACAGTGTAAACCTCTATATTCGAGAAAGTAGGTATCTCTCAATATTTTATACATTGAGAATACATATTTTTTTTAAGTTATGTATTAAATAATTATTGCATTTTATATCCTTCTTCATAAACTCATTATAAAGTAACTAAGCTTTCTGAAAATACTCTAAAATGAGGGACTTTTTTAAAGTAAAAAGAGAACTAGTTAACCAACAGCACTTTAAAAAGTAATATTAAAAATAAGCAAAGGTTTAATTATAGTAAAATGGTCATCAAAAACCCAAAGATAGGATTTTTATGATAATTTGGGGTTTAAATTCTCTTGTCTTTTCATAGCATTAGTCCAAGTTTTACGCGTACTGGGATCTTTAGCTATGAAAAATATCTTTTTATTATAATTAGTTATATTCGTACAGTGTGGCAAAATACAGTATTTAGAATGACTTTTTAATGTCAGACAAAATTAAAAAAAATTCTTTATCCGATTCTTTGAGCAGAAGCAAATTAAAATGTCACCTTCTCTCATGTGAACAACAGAGGAGGTCGGCGCTTTCATGAACTGTGACGTCACAAAGTAGACGGAGAAAAAGTAGCGTTTTCGAGAGACATTAAAGAGTCCGATATAAAACCCATTAGAAATTCCTAAGTAGGGCCCCAAATGAAATGAAAAAAATGTACTGTTCTCCTTACCTTTCTGTCTTCTATTGTTTACAAATAAAATTAGAAAACGGGAAAATTCCTCCTTGTCTAGACGTTTTTTAAAACTATAATAATTCCAAAATGGAATTTTTGAAAGTTTAAAGGGTATGTGCCCCCTTAATATACGGTGGATATGACTAATACGGTCCCACGTGAGTATCCAATGAAATGTTTCCGTTCTATTGCTTTCGGTGATTCCCTTACCTTTTGGTCTCCCGCTTATTTTAATTTCTAAACACACTCACTACACACTCAAGAGCTAAAACATTATGACCACTCTTACATTTTGCAATCGCTTGAATGACGTGGAACGAACGTGATCAGGTGGAAGTGCTGATGGAGAGTCTTTCACTAACTTCTGTGTGTGATGGGAAAGGCTGCGAATGTAAGCGATTTTGATAGAGGGCAGATTGTAATGGCTAGAAGGCTAAGAACAAGTATTTTCGAAACCCACGAGTCGTGGGTTGTTCACGATCTACAGTTGTTAGTACTTATGCAAAGTGGATGAAGGACGGAACCAGCAGTAGACAACATGGTGTCACCTGACAACCCAATACAATGCAGAGCCAAGTAGAATAGTATCGGATCTCACTGTTCAGCGGACACTGTTGGATATGAAGATACGCAGCAAACGTCCCACTAGTGTGCCTTTGCTGACTAACGTCATCGCCAACTGCGCCTACGCTGGGTCCGTGGATCAGTGGGAGACAGTTGCCTGGTCCATGAATCACAGTTTGTTGTTCATCACGCCAATGGCCGTGTCAGGATACGCTGTCTTCCAGGCGAACAGTTGCTCCCTCAATGTACAAATAGGACATGCACAGGCCGGTGGGGGCGGTATTATGCTTTGGCGAACGTTCTCTTGGATGTCTCTGGGACCCGTGGTTGTGGTAGAGCAGACCATGAATGCTACAGGGTATCTGAACATCATTGCGGACCAGTTTCACCATTACATGGCCTCTGTTTTTCCAACTGGAAATGGAATGTTCCAACAGGACAACACCCCGAGTCCCAAGGCTAAAATTTTGTTGGAGTGGTTCCGGGAACACGATGCTGAATTCCAGTTAATGTCCTGGCCGCCTTACTCACCGGATCTCAATCCGATAGAACCCATTTGGGATGTCAAGGGACGGCAGCTCAGAGTTCAAAAACCACCCTTCGGAATATCTCGGATTTGCTTAACCATTGCTTAAACATATGGTAAATCTGTCTCGGGGCGTCTACCAAGGACTTGTGGCATCCATGTTGAAACTGTGTTAAGCGCCAAAGGTGGTCCAACTCGTTATTGACAGGTGATCATAATGTTTTGACTCTTGGGTGTATGTGTGGAAATGGTCACTTCAAATCATTTTCTACCTCCTAAGTAGCTCCGCCAACGTGGAACTCAACTTTATCTTAAGATCTAAGACATCAACAGCATCAATAGCAAAGTATGGAATGGCACGTAAAAACACTTACACTCCAAGAATTCCCCAGCGAGATTCGAGACGAATTCTTTTCCCAAGAAAGAATCAGCATTATTGTAGGAATTGTGTCATTGTAGGAGTGAACCATATTATTGAGACAGCTGGAAAATGAGTTTGATTTGAGAGACGGGTACAAGGAATTTAAAGTCCGTGTACACTCCTTTAAATAAGATATTAGACGGCTGGGAAAATAGATAGGAAAGATTAAGAAGGAGGAAGATGAGAAATTTAGAATTTAAGTTTAATAATTTTGATATATGTGTGGCCACCTTCGTAGTCTATTAGAGATACATCCTTTCCACCAAACTATGTTACATACAATATAATATGCATGTATTTGTTTGATTTTGTCTTTACCCTCCACTTAAATCGAACTCTTTTCTTTCCCTTTCGTTCTCCACCTGTTGTGGGTTGTTGCCTTTGATGCCTCAGTTCCACTTCCAGAAGTAGTAGGTCTCGCTCTTGTGTACAAGGAAAGACGTCGAGACGTTTGGGGTTCTTTTTCACAGACATTCCGGACATCCATGCTCAAAGTGGGATTTAAACCCGCGAACGTCCAAATACTTCCTTTTCAAATGACCCCGAAGGATTTGTGGTTTCCCTTGCTGAAGGGAAGGGGACCTGACCACTATCAGTATGGATTCCTTGTCGATTCGTAATTGAACTCACTACACTGGTATCTTTGATTTGCTGCAACCTCATGTTGAAACTTGTTATACTCCCCCTTTCAGAGATTTATTTGAAAAATTTTGATTTTTACTTTCATGCATCATCGAATACGAGTGCTTATGTATAAGTATATTTATATGGCCATAAATAGTGGCGAAAAACATGAAAAGAAGACTTTAGTAGAACCGGTTGTACATTGGATCTCTACATGTTTCCAACTCATTTAAAAGAAGAATTGAGTTGGAAACTTGCTTGTAGAGTGTGTTATCGCGCAGCAAATGTTTATATAACAGTTTAGTGGACACTACACTTTAAGATACTGCGTCTCATAAAGTTTTTTCACTTTCTGTAGTTTCTCAGTTAAACTCAATTTTTGTGTTTTAACTTTTATAAGTGAAGGTGGTCTTATTTACAAATGTTCTACATCCGTGCCATTAACTTTACATCGAAATAAGTGTAAATAACATTTATTACGGACAGTCTTTGTTTTAGGTCCATGATAAACACTTTCTGCGTTCAACGCTTAAAAATAAATAAATAAATAAATTAGTTATTAGAATAAAATTTTGAATTTTTGTAAATAATTCTTTTTTTTTTTTTTGATAAATATCAGCCCTGAGACCATATCGGGAATATGGCTGCCGAATATATTATTTATTTGAATGCAATAATTTGCTTCTCGTTGCTTAATCTTTTTTAATTATCCTAATTCACTGTCAGATGAGATATGTACTTATGCATTTTAAAGTTAAAAACTACAACCAAAAATGATAGATAGAAGGTATATAATGGCACTGTGTTCTACCTGAACTAGTATAAGAATAGTTAATATATAAATCATAATAAAATTATACACAATTACTAAAGACTTATAGTATTAAAATAATGTGTGATATATTTTTATATTTGTGAATTTATAAAATGCAATGAAATGAAAAGAGGGTTTAAGGTACAACAGGTCCCACTACAGATAAAGGTTTAAGCATAGAGTAGCAGTACTAATATACGTAAGAACCTTTTGTTGATTGTAAAGTGTACTTAATTTAAAGAGATAGTTTTCCAAATAGGGAAGTAAAACACTGATCGGGGTAATGGGAAAATCACCTGCATTTCCAATTACTATTAAATTAAGGAAACTCTTAATCCTAACTATTAAATAATATAAAATCCTGCCGGGTAGGGTACTGGTTTCGAATTATGCAGAGGGCATGGATGTTCGTAATCTGCTCTAAGCAGTAAATCTCGATCTCTATAGTGCTATAAATCCAAATCTATAAAATGTTGTTTTATAAAAAATATTAAAATAGCTCAATTTTTTTTTGGCTAAAATATTATTTATCGCACTCTAGATATGTATCCGCGGTTCCAGATAATCATTCCCCCTCTATTCGGTATCGCAACGCTTCCATTCTATGCCATCAAATATTTTTCACTTAACTTAAATATTTGTAAAACAAATACTATAATAGCGTTTTCACAGATACAATACTTTTCTTATGTATATATATGTGTGTGTGTGTCGGTCGAGTACATTTCTCGCGTTTTTAAAACGTTTTCCACTGATTAATGACTGAGCAGCGAAATCTTACCTTCAAACTATTTTCATCCCCTGGTTTCACCTCTAAAGTCCTTGAGACTAATGCTTAACTAGGCCATTTTCAATGATCAATAATTGGAATCCAATACATACATCTCGCTCCAGTGATTGGGCATAATATTCTGGACAGACCTTCGTTTCTAAATTATTTGATGCCGTTAAAATAAGATATGAAAAGGGAATTCGTGCTTAAAACGATTCACCTTTTTAGAACAGTATGATGGATTTCTGAGCTAAATTGGAGAGCACTTATTATGTGAAAATTAAAATAAAATGACATGCAGTCATTAACAACCTATAGTATCAAAATAATGCATTCTAGAATTTTTTAATAAAAATCAAAAAAAGGTTCCTTTACTATTAATGGTTTCAGCATTGAGTAAAAAGAATAATATACATAAGAATATTTTGTTGATTGTACAATTTTTACTTTAGGATTGTACATGATTATGCATTTTTTTCTACAAGGAAAATTTTTTATTGAATTGCTAAATTTAAAATAGTGTTATTGATTATATAGTAAAAATAATTTGCTATTCCTATTATCTAAAACTCAATGAGTCTTATAATGTGTTTGGAGGTGACGCAAAATGCAGGTTCTTTAGAAAAAATAAACATTGCACTGAGATAAGTTTTTATATTTTGTAGCATTTTAAGTTTTTACAAAGGGTTGTTCAAAAGTATTTAGCAGAAACGGCATAAAATATCAAACCGAAATAGAAAACTTTTCCGTATTCGCTTGTACAGTTACTTTTTCAATCTTATTACCATTTCTTATTGAAAGCTCAGTCAAATTGGATGCCACAAAGGAGGTCTAAATCTTATAAATAAAAGTCATTGTATGTGTGTGGGTATGTGTGTATGTGTGTATGTATGTATGTATGTTCCACATCTCCTCCTAAACTATCGGCCCGATTCTAAAATAAATTGGTGTAAATATGCTTTGTATCCCTGCGAAAAGCACTGTCAACTTTAAAACGTTCGAAATCCATTCCTTCCCCCGTTTTCGAGCGTTTTATGTCATTATTTCAAGCTTTATTTTCCCCGGTTAAGAGCAGGCGATTAAATTTATCAATTTATCACGTAATAAATATGTTGAAATAACATTTTTCTTGCATTATGACGTCATTACGTTAACCGTCTTATTTAAGACAAAAATAAATGAAAACTAATCAAATGATATTAGATATTATTTGATTAGTTTTCATTTATTTTTGTCTTAAATAATAGATTAGTTGCATATGTGATAAACTTAAATTTAATCAACGATTATATTTTGTTACAATGATACTTTTATCACCGGCATAATGGCGCAGCATATCCTAACTTGGATCTTGCGCCAATAAACCATAACCAACTAACTAACCATCACCGGCATAAACAAAAATTTATTATTTTAACGTTTAAATTCCAGTGAGTGTGTCTAACTGATTGATAAATATCTAGCGTTTAATTTATTTATATTTGTAAATTAAAAAGTTTGTTCGATTGTGTGTTTGTTCTTTATACATAACCAGGGGGTCTGCCATTTATTCCCCAAATTTTGGTTAGTTTCTTATTTACCGCCAAATAAAAACCTCTGATGCCCATCGTATGACTATTATGTCAACATATATTATAGTCGTTAATTAAACCTCGAAAATAGACAGTAAATTTATTTTTAGTGTTAATTTCATATTTTACTCTGTCCAAAACTTTTCTAGATAATTCAAAACTTTTAAGACAAAATACAGGCAGATAAAATCACGAGCAAATAAGCATATATTTTATTACTTATGTATATGAAGAAAGTATGTCTTTAATTTGTTATTATTTTGATATAAATGTTGAGTCATATTGTAAATAAATTTTGGATAATATTCCTTGAATCGGAAAACTGAAAAACGTACACAATCGTGTCTAATAATAATGATTTAGACTACCTCAGAATTGCTCATTGCCGTAAAAAAAAAAAAAAAAAAAAAAAAAAAAAAAAAAAAAAAAAAAAAAAAAAAAAAAACAGTTGTTCTCGCCAATTTGTGTTTCTACCCAAATCTAATAATTTTTTTTTTAATTCGTCATATTGAAATGATCATTCGTTGCAGCCAAATGTTGTACTGCATATTTTACGATATTACGAATTCCGTATTTAGAAGTTCATTTTTAATCTTATATTTTTCTTTTCTACAGAATTAGCCGAAACACAAGAACATCAGTAGATGGGGCAATGGATAGAAGAGTTATATAGGAGCACTGAGTAATAAATCTGATGCTCATTAAGGGTGGAGTGGGAGGAGCAATAAACGAACGTACGCAAAAATCTATGCAACCTATGTAAAATCATCGACCAGACGGACAGTGTTTAATGGTTTTTAAGAAAGTTCTGTATTCTGATTGCTTATTTCTGAATTCATATTTCTAGCCAAAACTAACAGATTCGTAAGCATAATCTCTGATAAGGAAATGATTTTTCTCGACAATTTTTTTTTTTTACTAGGCATATGAAAATACACTAGAGTGCTGATTATCTGGAATTTTATTCAGCGAAATCTATGTTAGCGAAAAATCCGGATGACTGGATAACTTTAAAAAAACGGTTATTGTAATGTCTTTATGTAGTTTTCCGTCAAACTTTTCCCAAAGTTTGGACTGGCAGTTATAGTAGTTCATACTTCTCATATTACAAACGGCATGTTTTGAAGTAAAAATATATATTTTTTCAAACTTTTACTTTCTACAAAATTAGTAGAAAACAAGAACACCAAGAGATGGTGTGATATAAAAGAGAGTTTTATGGAATATAAGCGCAGGGTAGGAGAGACTTGTGAGAAGGAAAGGGGCAGAAATTTAACCCATGTAAGGATTATGTAAAATGCAATTATATAGTTTTTTTTTATATTTCAATAGCTTCAATGGTATATTAGTAATTTTCTATTCTCATTCCCATATGTTTGCATTTGTGTTACTCAAACGTAGAATATTATTAAATTGAGAATTAGGTGTAAAATTACATTTATCATTTTTTTTCTTTTTTTGAACTTTACACAACTGGACCAGGAAAAATTCATACAGTTTTTTGTCCAGGTGGGTTATGTTTACAAAAAAAAAAAAATAAATAAATACAGGTTATTTGATCAATCTGCTAAATTGAACCATACGATTAAACTGCGTTGTTAGCGATATTTATGTTACCAATTAACGTCAGGTAAAAGTATATGTGTTATTTTTATATTAAACTGCTTGCAAAATATATATGACAGATATTTCTTCATCTTACAAGCAAAATTTAACAGAAGAATAATCTGTTGTATGCTATTAATTATGTTTAACAATTATATAAAAATTTTGGAAAAAAGAATTCCCGCTGAATACTTTATAGGTAGATTAAACAAATTGAAACAGACTACTTATATGGAAGTTTAATGGGCAGGACAAGTTTTTCGTAAATGAAATAAAATTTTCTAAGTTTTGAGAGTAAAACGCTATTATATCTTATTGAAACACAGGTGTTATGCAAATTAATGCATCATGAGAATTGAATATGAATATATTATACATATAATAGAAATAACTATGTTTTTTTATTCGACAATGACTGCACAGTGTAGAATTTACAGATTAATAATTAAAAAATGTAAATGATTAAAAGTAATATATAAAGTTCCCCGTAGCGAAGCACGGGCACATTTGCTAGTCTTATAAATAAAAGTCATTGTATGTATGTATGTATGTATGTATGTATGTTCCACATCTCCTCCTAAACTAATGGTCCGATTCTAAAAATAATTGATATAAATATTCTTTACATCACTGCGGAAAGCACTGTCAACTTTAAAACGTTCGAAATCCATTTCTTCCCCCCTTTTCGAGCGTTTTATGTCATTATTTCAAGCTCTATTTTCCCTGGTTAAGAGCAGGCGATTAAATTTATAAATTTATCACGTAATAAATAGGTGAAAATAACATTTTTCTTGCATTATGACGTCATTCCTTTAACCGTCTCATTTAATCATTTCTCATTTTAACTGACTGAAATATCGTCTGCACAAATTTCACCCGTTTTAACTCTAAATTTAGATATCATGCGATTAATTTTCTTTTATATTTAAATTAAACAATAAATTAGGTACATTTAAGCTAATTTTAACTTTAATCCTCCATTATTTTTTGTTACATTCAAAATTTTCTCATCGGTATGTTAACAACTAATTATTTTTAAGTCTGTGGGTTTAATTTATATATATTTGTACATTAAATTTGTTCGTTTTTTATTCATAACCACATTATTTGCCAAAGATTCACCAAATTTTCAACATATTCGTAATTATCGCCAAATAAACACCGTTAACATCAAAAGCTCTGTTACACATCTTATTGCGTTATATGACAGGATGTGCTATAGTTGGTAATTAATGTAAGCCAGCAGTCAGTAAAGTTATTTTTAGAGTTAATTTCATATTTTATTATGTCCTAAAATGTTCATTTCAGTCAGGATGATATAAACATGTATCTTATTGCTTATTGTGTGTATAAAAAAAGAACCTGTTTCATATATTTTTTATTTTGGCACAAATGGTCAGTCTTGATGTAAATAAAGTTTAGGGGGTATTTAGTAGTACCGAAAAATGAAAGTTAGCTTTGTCTATTTTCTGCCTATCCATCAAGAAATATCACAATATAAAGCGAATATATTTTAAGCACACATGGGTGATATTGAAAATTAACTCTACGCCAGGAGTGCCATTTGATATGAAAAGAAAGAATTGTTCTCGATAGTTCATGTTTATTGCCAGATAATTTTTTAACAAAATTCATCATATGTGAATAATTATTCGTTGAAGCCAACTTAATGAATAGAAAACTTAATTAATTAAAAATTAATAGAAAGACAAGTCGGCAATGTGTGACGTGATGGACAAGAGTGTTATATGGTATAGGGTTAGTTTGGAGCATTACGGTGTACTGTTTTGCAACACGAGGGTTAATGAGACTGGGACCTACTACTTATAGCCGATTCAAAAAGACTACGAACATCCATGCCTCAGTGGGATTCGAACCAACGAACTCTGGTACTAAAGAACATCGCTCTAATCATTGAGCCATTGTAAGGCTGTATAGTATGTATAGTGTTACCGGGTAATAATTGTTCTCCTCAGGAAGGTGGGAGAGAGAACGAAAATAGGACAGATACAAGGAATATGTAAAAGAGACTAGACAGAATAGATTTAATGGTATTTAATCAGTTACCTTTGGAATATATTTGAGAAAAATGTGCAAAAAGTTTTAAAAATTTTGAAATTATCATCAAAACGTTCGTTGTAGATTATTTTTAAAAAAGAAAAAATTTTTGGTTTATATGTCAGACATAGATTATTTTTAAAGCAAAAATTTAGGTTTATTTCAGGTCGGTCATTCCAAAATTGGTGAAAGATATTTTGGGAAATTAATTGGATTAATTTAGCGAAAGCTAACAGAGTCATATGAAAAATTAGTCATAGAAGAAATTATCAATCTCAAAAAAAAATTTTCAGCCAAATGAAAATATTCTAGAGTGCAGATTATTATTAGCAAACTGATCCCATAAACGAAAACTCCGGATAACTGGACTGCTAAAAGAAAAAAAAAAAAAAAAAAAAAAAAAAAAACGCGGGATATGGTAGAGATTTTAGGTAACATTCCTTCATACTTTTCATTATGTTAGGACTGGCAATTATAATAATACATAATTATCATATTACCAACGGTGTGTTTAAAAGTAAGAATTGAAATATTTTAAACATAATTTATTTCCTACAATATTAGTAGAAAGACAAGAACAGGAACAGATGACATCAACAGTTATATGGTGTATGAACCTAGGTTACGAGAGAGTGATGCGCTGGAATAGGGGGGAATTCAAGGATTAAGTAAAATGCAATATATAACTATTTCAATATCTCAATAGGCTCGATAACACAAAGTTCCATATTCTGATTTCTATATGTATGTAATTGCCAACGTTGAATATTATTAAAATTAGAGTTGGCTGTAAAAATGCACTTATGAATAGTTTTTTTTTATTTTTTATTATTTATTTATTTTTTTTTTTTTAACAAAAACGCACCTGGTAAACGAACAGATCATAGAGTTCGTGGTCCAGGTGAGTTACGTTCACTAAACAAAATACATGGTAAATGATTGATCCTCAGAAATGGACCATACGTTTAATTCGCGTTTTACTGTATTAGAGGTATTGATATTGCTGATCAACGTCAGATAGCAGTACATAAGTGTTACTTTTTATATTAAATGGCGTGCAAACTATATGTGCTAGCTATTTCTTGATTTTACAAGTATAATTTATGAAAAAAAATAAATCGTTGTATGCTTTTATAATTATGTTTAACAATGAGGTGAAAATAAACTTTAAAAAAATAACATTCACACTTAACGCATACATAGATTAATAAAATTATATGGAACATATATGGAAGTTTGGTGGGCATGACAAGTGTTTCGTTACTGAAATAAAATTTTCGTACTTTTAATCGGGAAATGTTTTTATTTTTTTTTTTGAAGCTTCACACAGTTCTAATGTAAATTAATGTATCATGAGAATCGAATATGATTATAATACGCATATATTAGAAATATACTTATTCGTTCATGCGTTGAGCTGTGTAGAATTTACAGAGTAATATACAAAAATAAAAATGCTTTATTAAAAGAATATACAAAATTCCCCTTAGCGAAGCACGGGCACATTAGCTAGTCTCTTATAAGTAAAAGTCATTGTATGTATGTATGTGTGTATGTATGTATGTATGTTCCACATCTCCTCCTAAACTATTGGCCCGATTCTAAAATAAACTGGTGTAAATATGCTTTGTATCACTGCGAAAAGTACTGTCAACTTTAAAACGTTCGAAATTCATCCCTTACCCCCTTTTCGAGCGTTTTAGGCCATTATTTCAAACTTTATTTTTCCCGGTTAAGAGCAGGCGATTAAATTTATCAATTTATCACGTAATAAATATGTTGAAATAACATTTTTCTTGCATTATGACGTCATTCCTTTAACCGTATTATTTAATCATTTCTTATTTTACATTATTAAAATATCGTCTGCGCAATTTTCATCCTTTTTAACTCTGAATTTGGATATTATGTGATTGATTTTCTTTTATATTTGACTTAAAGAATAGACAAATGCGCTAACTTTAAATTTAATCATAGATTATTTTTTGTTACAGTGAAAATTTTATCACCGGTATTAAAAATTTCATTTCTTAACGTCTAATTTCCAGTGAGTCTATTTCACGGATCAATAAATTTATATATCTCTGTAAATTAGGAATTTGTTCGTTGTTTTTTATACATAACCACACGGTCTGCCATTTATTATCCATATTTTGGACAGTTTCATATTTACCGCCAAATTAAAACCTCTGTTGTCCATCCTATCACATATTATGACAGGATATATTACAGTTGGAAATTAATGCACGAAAGCAGTTAGTAAAGTTATTTTTAGTGTTAATTTCATATTTTACTGTGTCCGAAAGTTTTCGAGATAATTCGAAACGTTTAAGACAAATTACAGGCAGATAAACTCACGAGCAAATAAGCATATATCTTATTACTTATTTATGTATAACAAGAATGTATCTGTTTAATTTGTTATTATTTTGTATCAGTCATAACGTAAATAAGTTTTAGAGAGTATTCCTTGGTACGGAGAAATGAACAAAATGCACACATATGTGGCCGATATTAAAAATTTAGATTACCTCAGAATTGTTCATTGGCGTAAAATGAAAGAGTTGTTCTCGCCAGTTCATGTTTCTAGCCAAATAAAATAAATTTTTATACTAAATCCGTGATATGGAAACGTTCATTCGTTGCAGCCAAATGATGTTGTACATCATATTTTACTATATTACAAATGGATTATTTAAAAGTTTATTTTTAAAATTATAAAATATTTTTCTTTTCTACATAATTAGTAGAAACACAAGGACATCAATAAATGGGGCAATGAAGGGAAGAGTTATATGGTATAAGAGCCCGGAGCATTAATTGTGCAGCGCAGTAAGGGCGGAGACAGAGGAGGAAAAAAAAACCTATGCAAAAATCTATGTAAGCTATGTAAAATACACTCGGAAGACTACCTTTAATAGCCTTTAAGAAAGTTTTAAATTCTTATTGCGCGTTTTTGAACTGATATTCCTAGCTAAAGTTAACAGATTTGTATGCAAAATTCTTGATAGGGAAATGATTTTTTCGACAATATTTTTTCTAGCCGAAAGTAAATGCACTAGAGTGCTGATTGTCCAGACTTATCTGGAGCAAAACTTATCATCTTAGCGAAAAATCCTGATGACTGGGTTACTTTAAAAATGGTCATGGTAATAATATTAGGTAATTTCCCTTCATACTTTTCCATGGTTAGAACTGGCAGTTACAATAGTTCATATTTATTATATTACAAACGGCGTGTTTAGAAGTAAGAATATAAAATTTTCAAAGTTTTTTTTTATTTTCTACAAAATTAATAAAACAGATGGTGGGGTATACAGGAGAGTTATATGGTACGTACCCCTAGGGTACGAGAGACTGGTGAGGAAAATAAACCCCTGCAAGGATTATGTAAAATGTAAATTATGTATCCATTTCTATAACTCAATAACCTCAATGGTACATTAGAAAGTTCTGACTCCTATATATCTGCATTTGTATTGTTCCAAAGTAGAATATTATTAAAATAAGAGTTAGCTGTACAGTTCATACGGTTCGTGGTCCAGGTGGGTTATGTTCGGAAAACAAAATATAGGGAATATATTTCATGGTATTTATTGAGTTGCCTGTAGAATATATTTGAGAAAAATGTGCAAAAAGTTTAAAAATTTTTTTAATTATCATCAAAACGTTAGATGTAGATGATTTTTAAAAAAGCAAAAATTTTGGTTTTTATGCTAGAAGTTAAAAGAAAAAAAAAGGAGCCAAAATTTAGGTTTATTTTAAGTCGGTCATTCCAAAATTGTCGAAAGCTATTTAGCGAAGTTAATTCGATTAATTTAGCGGAAGCTAACTGATTCATAAGAAAAATTAGTCATAGAAAATTGATCTTTCTCGAAAATTTTTTCCAGCTACAAAATTAATAGAAAGACAAGAACACCAACAGATGACATCAAGAGTTATATGGTGTATAAACCTAGGATAAGAGAGAGTAATGGGTTGGAATGAGAGGAAGAATTCACGGATTATGTAAAATGGAATATATAACTATTTCTATATCTCAATAGCCTCGATAACATAAAGTTCCATATTCTGAGTTCAATAGGTATGTAATTGGAACCTAGAATATTACTAAAATTAGAGTTAGCTGTAAAAATGCACTTATGAGTGTGTTTTTTTAATAAAAATACACCTGGTAAAGGAATAGATTATAGAGTTTGTGGTCTAGATGAGTTACGTTCGCTAAACAAAATACAAGGTCTACTGTTTAAGAGGTATTTATATTGACGTTCAACGTCAGATAGCAGCATATAAGTGCTACTTTTTATAGTAATTGGAATGCAAAATATATATGCTACATATTTCTTGATCTCAGAAGCGTAATTTATGAAAATAATAAATTGTTGTATGGTTTTTATTATGTTTAACATTAAAGTGAAAATACATTTGAAAAAATATCATTCACCATTAACGCATACATAGATTAATAAAATTATATGAACTTATATGGAAGGTTAGTGGGCATGACAAGTGTTTCGTTACTGAAATAAAATTTTCGTACTTTTAATCGGGAAACGCTTTTATAACTTATTGAAGCTTAACACAGTTCTAATTTAATTAATGTACCATGAGAATCGAATATGATTATAATACGCATATATTGGAAATATAATTATTCATTCATGAGTTGAACTGCTCTGTGCAGATTTTACAAAATAATATACGAAGAAAAAATGTTTTATTAATAGAATATACAAAATTCCCCGTAGCGAAGCACGGGCACATTTGCTAGTCTCTTCTAAATAAAAGTCATTGTATGTATGTATGTGTGTGTATGTATGTATGTTCCACATCTCCTCCTAAACTATTGGCCCGATTCTAAAATAAATTGGTGTAAATATGCTTTGTATCACTGCGAAAAGCACTGTCAACTTTAAAACGTTCGAAATCCATCCCTTCCCCCCTTTTCGAGCGTTTTATACCCTTATTTCAGGCACTATTTTCCCCGGTTAAGAGCAGGCGATTAAATTTATCAATTTATCACATGATAAATAGGTTGAAATAACATTTTTCTTGCATTATGACGTCATTCATTTAAACATTTCATTTAATCATTTCTTATATTAAACTAGCTGCTTCGCACCCAGCCTTCGGTCTGGGTCTTAAAATATTTTGATAAAAGGTTTAGAACCACTATTAAAGATAATAAGACATATTAATCTAAATGCTGAACAAATCTCGTATATTTCAGATTGTTGACGATTATAACAGCTTGTTTTAATAGCTGAATGTCCAGTAAGTGCATTGTGTAGCCCATGAGAAGCTGCATAATAATTCCCAATTCCACGACTTTTTTTTTTAATGTAGAAGTCAAATTTCAAAATGCTGTGGAGAGTAATATATATGTACTCTTCTGAATGGGATAATTCATTTCCGAGATTGGATATCTTTTAGTACTAATGTTTTACATATATAAAAATTAAATTTTAAACAACAAAACCTATGATGATAACTTTTTCTTTAAAAAATGGCAATTGTGAAATAAAAACAAATTTGATAGAACATGGCGAATTTGTAATTATTGAAAATAAAAATCACGCCAACATATAACAGAAAAAAAAATAAAAGAAGAAAATAAAAGAGAAAGTAAAATAAAAATTTACATATTTTGATGAAGTAAAAAATTTAGCTATTAAAAATAAAATGATTTTGAAACTGGGATATTTCAAAGAGAAAAAGTTATTGCGTATGACAAAATGTTGTAACTATAGGCAATAAATGGCACCACTCAGTACATATATTAATTAATATACTTTTAACTGATTGTTATTACAGTATTTTAATGGTGGAAAGAGTTTAAGCATTCAGCAGATTGAGCGAAGTAATGCATCCAAATGTATTTATGTTTATAAATGCATTTATTTACACTCGAATTTTAATGGTAAGGTCTTGAAAAATTCTTCAAGAATATAATAAATCACTAACAAAAATACCAAAATGTGCCGCAGTTCAAGTTTTCCAAACAAAAAACGGTTTGGCAGGATAGGCGATAGTTGTTTTGCATTAATGTCAATTCTATTACCAAATATCTGGCGAAAACGACGGCAACAATGAAAATATGGTCATTATTTGTCACACCAACTCAACAGTTAAAATGACTGTACTACATAATTAAAACGGTGTTTTTGTTGGTTTTAAAATAATATATTTCGAACTAATTAGAATATCTGAACTCGTTGACCAAAATGACTTCTTTAAGTAATTCTGCCAAGCCTAATTATGAATAGATGTTAGTGTGGTCTCAAAATTGGATAAATAAAAATGGTGCAATTGAATTGACAATGAAAGAAAAATACCAAATATTGATAAAATGAACTAAGCACATAAGGTCAAAAGCCGAGAACAATTATGTTACTTGAAAGTGTTATCATGAGAATAAAGTTACTTAAATGATTTCAATTTTTATAACACTTAATTAAAAGAAATATACCGAAAGTTGCCAAGGTTATTTAAGAATAGGTGAAGTACAGAGCGAAGTTTGAAAATTGGATAAATAAAAATGGCGCAATTGAATTCAAAATGAAAGAAATATACCAAACTAATATTGATAAAACGAAATAAGTATATAAGGCTAAAATACCGAGAACAATTATATTATTTGAAATCACATTTTAAACTTTAATCAAAATTGGTTACAATATCTCAACATTTCATAGTTGCCATTTCTAAAATGAAAATTTATTTGTTCCCTGCATATCACTTGTCAATTTTTTTTCTCTAGTGTAGTTGAGGTTTAGATAACAAAACCTATAACCATATGTTAGTTTTTATTTAATAAATGGCAACTGCGAAATAAAAACAAATTTGATAGAACATGGCAATTTTTAATTACTGAAAATAAAAATCTCGCCAAGAAAATAAAATAAAAAAAAGGTGATTTCATAAACAAAAGTAAGTTTAGCAGATAAGAAAATAGTCTTATATATATAAATGCCATCATATATTTATATACTTACACTGGAATTTAAATAGCGTAGATACGTTTTTGTGTTTCCCGAATACCAAATATCTGGCGATAATAATACTAATAATGAATAACACTGCCATATTTTGACGCCAACTCAACAATGGAAAGCTCGTGTCGCAAAATTAAACTGCCATTTTGTTTAGTTTTTCGTTATCTTTCGAACTAATTGGTATATCGGAACACGAATGGGCGAAATAACATCCCGGGATCTCACAGTCAGATTTTAATCTGGGGATTCAAGATGTATTAATGTGGAATATGTTCATTTGGAGGTATCAAGGATTTCTGTCCAAAGAAGTTACTCTATGACTTATCGGGTAGATTTGTTTTAAAAAAAAAACATAAAAATGAAAACTGTTCTTAATATCTATAAATAAAAATAACAAAATATATGTTTACATGCTAACGATTAAATCTTCATCAAATTTGTGTCTTATATTAAATTTGCTCAAAACTGTATAGTAAAATATAAGTTTAACCCTAAACTGTATTGCTACTGTATGTTGATTAGCAACGTTAATATACCTTGCCAAATTACGTGATAGAATAGGGAGTAGAGGTTTTGACAGCAAAAGTGCTAATTTTGTTCTTAGTAATAAATGTTTTCTAAAATTAAGGCATTTTATGACAAACTACATAGTTTAGTATGAAACAGAAACACACATTCATATTGTAAAATATATTAATATGAAGATAACTATATAAAATTATAGGTTTTTATTTGCCCATGAGAGTCACTGAAATTTGTACTTTTTGTTGTTAGAATATTGTTGATAAACATTTCATTGCAACTTAAAAATTAACCAAGAATTAAATTTAAAATTAGTTCTCATATAAAAATGCTATAATTTGTGTCACATAGAAATGAAAGTGAATCACTTTATATCTCAATTTCCAGATCAAATCGAATTGATACTACGCAGACGATTATAAAATAAGAAATGAATAAATGAGATATTTAAAGTAATGACGTCATAATGATAAAAAAATATCGTTTTCACCTATTTATTATGTAAAAATTTTAATCTCCTGCTTTTAACCGAAGAAAACTGAGCTTAAAACAAATACATGGGATTAACGGAATGACGTCACATTGCTAGAAATGATTTCTTCTTTCATTTAGTTATGATGCGATAAATGAAAAAGTTAATCGTTTGCGTTTAACCGGGGAAAATAATGCATGGAATAATGACATAAAATGCTCGAAAAAGGGGGAAGGAATGGATTTCGAACGTTAAAAATTTACAAAAACCTTCCCACGGATGTACCTAATAATTTCCCAAATTTTCACGGCGATTGGATTCATGGTTTTTGAGTCTATTGAGTACATACATACAGACAGACAGAGAGACACACACAAATTCATTTTTATATATATAATAGATATTATTTTAATATCGTCTGCACAAATTTCACTCGTTTCATCTCTGAATTTAGATATTATGTGAATAATTTTCTTTATATTTGATTTAAATAATAGATGAGCTAATTTTAAATTTAATCATCGATTATTTTTTGTGACAATGATAATTTTATCATCGTTATTATCACAAATTATTTTTCTAAGTATAAATTCCAGGGAATAAGGCGATTTCATGCAGCAGGGCAAATTCTCAAATCATGACAATTCTGGTTTTAGTTTCAAAGGGAGGGACAGTTTATTGTTTGTCTATTAGCAGTTGTAAACATGAAAATGAATGGGAAGGGCATTACAGTAGGTCGTGACGTTGCGACAAATTTCCTTATATTTAATGGGCTAATAAATATATAGCGTTGAATTTATATATATCTTCATAAATTAATAGGTTTGTTAGTTTGTGTGTTTATTGTTTAATACATAACACACGGTTTGCAATCAAGTCATCAAATTTTGGACAGCATTCATATTTACCACCAAATAAACGCTGTCCTCTGCTTTCCATCCTATCCCGTAATATGATTACAGATATAAAAGTTGGTAATTAAAGGACATCAGCAATCAATTAACTTATATTTATTGTTAATTTTGTATTGTACCGTGTTCACCAAATATTTCGTGTTAATTCGAAACTTTTCAGAAGAAATCAATGGAGATAAAGTCACGGGAAATAAGCATTTATCTTATTGCCTATTTATGTAAATCAAGGAAAATGTTTGATTTTTTTATACAATTGGTATGTCGTAGTGTAAATACATCTTGAAGAGAATTCCTTATTACCGAGAAATGAATGTTATCGCTATACCTTATTCACCCATGCTGTCACGTGTAAGGACAATAGAAGTAGAAAACATTTATACATATATAGCTGATATAATACATTTATCCTACCTCAAGATTGCTCATTGGCGTGAAAAGAGAAAGAATTGTTCTCGCCATTTTACGTTTCTGTCTAAATCAAATAAATTTTCGCACAAAATTTTTGATATGGAAATGATATTTCGTTGCAACTAACTTATATTTCACACTTTAGCATAGCAATATGCTAAATTATGCAGTATAATATAAATGGATTTGGTTTGGTTTGGTTTGGAGTGCTCCGGTCTACTATTGTGTAAAACGAGGGCTAAAATATAAATGCGTAAAAGCACATGTATCAGTTAATTATTTAAATTATTTTTTCTACAATATTAGTAAAAAAACAAAGGCAGCAATAAATGGCTCAAGGGAAAAGAGAGTTACGTGATATAGGAGTACGAAGTAATAGTTGGGCCGCACAGGAAAGACGGAAAGAAAGGAGGGAAAGAAGTTATGCAATAATTAAGAAAAATCGACTAGCAGAGTATCTTTAATAAAATTTTAAAAAGTTTTTATTTCTTATTGCACATTTCTGAATTCATTCTTCTTGCGAAATCTAACAGATTCATATACAAAATTAATCATCGAGAAATAACGTTTCTAGACAAATTTTATAGCCAAACGAAAATACTATAAAACACTGGTTATCTGGACTTATCCGGAGAGATACTGATCCCATTAACGAAAAATAAGGAGGACTGGACTACTTTAAAAATAGCTATGGTACTGATTTTAGGTAACTTTCATACTTTCTACAGTGTTAGAACTGGCAGTTATAATAGTGCATATTTTGCACATTACAAGTGGTATGTTTAAAAGTCAAAATGTAACCGTTTCAAACATTATTTTGAACAAAATTAGTAGAAAGACAAGGACAAGAACAAATTGTGGGATGTACTGGTATATAACTCTGATGTCCGAGAAAGTGGTGGGCAGGATGGTTATTCATTCAAGGATTTCTAAAACACAATAGCCTTGATAGCATATAAGAAACTTCTGTATTCTGGTTTCTACATATTTGTTTTGTGCGAACACAGAAAATTATTAAAATAAGAGTTAGCTGTAAAAATGGATTTATCAGTTTGTTTTGGGATTCTATCTGGAAAGAAAGCAATTCATAGAATTCTTTGTCCATGTGGGTTATGTTTGAAAACAAAATACATGGTCCTTATGGTTAATGTGCGTTCTACTGCATGAGAGATATATTATTATTCCCGATCTACGTCAGAGAACAGTACATAAGCGTTATTTCTATATTAAATGGTGTGCAAAATGTACATGTTAGATATTTCTTGATCTTACAAGCACAAATTATAAGAATAAATTTTTGTATGCTTTTTAATATTTTTAACAATAAGGTAAAAACAAATATGAAAAAAAATTGTGCTTAACACATTATGGGGAAATTAATAAAACTACAACAAGCCAACTACTTACATTGAAGTTTAGTGAACATGACAAGCGTTCCAAAAAGGAAAAAAAAATCGTACTTTTAATCGGGAAACGCTTTTATATCTTACTAAAGCTTTACACTGGACTATATAAATTAATGTATCACTATATGAATATTATTATGCATATAATAGAAATAACTATACTTATTTGAGAACGACTGGACTTATGTACTATGTTACTGTATTGTGTATAATTTACAGATTAATATATAAAAAAATGTCATTTTTCAAAAGTAATATATAAGCTTAACACTGGTCTAATGCAATTTAACATATTATAAGAATTGCACATGGCTATATTATACATTTAACAGAAACAATGATGTTTATTCGCCCAAGACTAGAACTGCTCTGTGTAGAATTTACAAATTAATATATGAAAAAAAAAATCTTGAATTAAGAGTAATATACAAAATTCCCCGTAGCGTAGCAAGGGCACATTAGCCAGTCTTATAAATAAAAGTCATTGTATGTATGTATGTATGTTCCACATCTCCTCCTAAACTAATCGTCCGATTCTAAAACAAATTGGTATAAATATGCTTTGAATCCCTGCAAAAAGTACTGTCAACTTTAAAACGTTCGAAATACATCCCTTCCCCCATTTTCGAGCGTTTTATGTCATTATTTCAAGCTTTATTTTCCCCGGATAAGAGCAGGCGATTAAAGTTATCATTTTATCACATAATAAATATGTTGAAATAACATTTTTCTTGCATTATGACGTCATTCCTTTAACCGTCTTATTTAATCATTTCTTATTTTTCATTATTAAAATATGGTCTGCGCAGTTTTCATCCTTTTTAACTCTTAATTTGGATATTATGTGATTGATTTTCTTTTATATTTGATTTAAACAATAAATTATTTACATTTAAGCCAATTTTAACTTTAAAAGCCAGCAGTCAGTAAAGTTATTTTTAGAGTTTATCTCATATATTATTATGTCCAAAAATGTTCATTTCAGTCAGGATCATACAAACATGTATCTTATTGCTTATTGTGTGTATCAAAAAAAAGAGTCTGATATATTTTTTATTTTGATGCAAATGGTCAGTCGATGTAAATGAAGTTTAGCTGATATTTAGTAGTACTGAAAAATGAAAGTTACCTTTGTCTATTTTCTGCCTATCTATCAAGAACTATCCCAATATAAAGCGAAAGCACACAACGAGAGATTTAAGCACACATGGGTGATATTGAAAATGAAGTCTACGCGAGGAGTAGCATTTGGCTTGAAAAGAAAGAATTGTTCTCGCATGTTCATGTTTATTGCCAGATAATTTTTTTAACAAAATTCATCATATGTGAATAATTATTCGTTGAAGCCAACTTAATTAATTAATAGAAAATGTAATTAATTAAAAATTAATAGAAAGACAAAATCGGCAATATATGGCGTGATGGACAAGAGTGTTATGTGGTACATTGTTAGTTTGGAACATTACGGTGTACTGTTTGCAACACGAGGGTTAATGAGACTGGGACCTACTACATAAAGCCGATTCTAAAAGGCTACGAACATCCATGCCTCAGCGGGATTCGAGCCAACGAACTCCGGTACTGAAGAACATCGCTTTAACCATTGAGCCATTGTTAGGCTGTATAGTATGTATAGGCGTACCGGGTAATAATTGTTCCCCTCAGGAAGGTGGGAGAGAGAAATAAAATAGAACAGATATAAGGAATATGTAAAAGAGACTAGACAGAATATATTTAATGGTATTTAATCAGTTACCTGTGGAATATATTTGAGAAAAATGTGCAAAAATTTTAAAACTTTTGAAATTATCATCAAAAAGTTCGTTGTAGATTATTTTTAAAAAAGAAAAAAATTTTGGTTTTATTGTTAGAGATAGATTTTTTTAAAGCAAAAATTTAGGTTTATTTCAGGTCGGTCATTCCAAAATTGGTGAAAGATATTTTGAGAAATTAATTTGATTAATTTAGCGAAA
>CM063508.1:15370442-15408162 GCA_032207245.1 Pardosa pseudoannulata
CACCATATAACTGTTGATGTCATCAGTTCCTGTTCTTGTCTTTCTACTAATTTTGTAGGAAATAAATAAAGTTTAAAATATTTAAAATCTTACTTTTAAATACGCCGACTGTAATATAATTATGTATTATTATAACTGCCAATCCTAACCCAATGAAAAGTATGAAGGAATGTTACCTAAAATCTCTACCATAGCCCGTGTTTTTTTTTTTTTTTTTTTTTTTTTTTTTTTTTTTTTTTTTTTTTTTTAGCAGTCCAGTCATTGCAGGTTATTCATCCATAATAACCTGCCCTCTAAAATATATTCATTTGGCTGAAAAAAATTTTTGAGATTGATAATTTTTTCTATGACTAATTTTTCATATGACACTGTTAGCTTTCGCTAAATTAATCAAATTAATTTCTCAAAATATCTTTCACCAATTTTGGAATGACCGACCTGAAATAAACCTAAATTTTTGCTTTAAAAAAATCTATCT
The DNA here is from genome assembly GCA_032207245.1 of Pardosa pseudoannulata. Lineage (NCBI taxonomy): Eukaryota > Metazoa > Arthropoda > Arachnida > Araneae > Lycosidae > Pardosa > Pardosa pseudoannulata. The sequence continues at coordinate 15,370,921 of CM063508.1, forward strand.
CTAACAATAAAACCAAAATTTTTTTCTTTTTTAAAAATAATCTACAACGAACTTTTTGATGATAATTTCAAAAGTTTTAAAATTTTTGCACATTTTTCTCAAATATATTCCACAGGTAACTGATTAAATACCATTAAATATATTCTGTCTAGTCTCTTTTACATATTCCTTATATCTGTTCTATTTTATTTCTCTCTCCCACCTTCCTGAGGGGAACAATTATTACCCGGTACGCCTATACATACTATACAGCCTAACAATGGCTCAATGGTTAAAGCGATGTTCTTCAGTACCGGAGTTCGTTGGCTCGAATCCCGCTGAGGCATGGATGTTCGTAGCCTTTTAGAATCGGCTTTATGTAGTAGGTCCCAGTCTCATTAACCCTCGTGTTGCAAACAGTACACCGTAATGTTCCAAACTAACAATGTACCACATAACACTCTTGTCCATCACGCCATATATTGCCGATTTTGTCTTTCTATTAATTTTTAATTAATTACATTTTCTATTAATTAATTAAGTTGGCTTCAACGAATAATTATTCACATATGATGAATTTTGTTAAAAAAATTATCTGGCAATAAACATGAACATGCGAGAACAATTCTTTCTTTTCAAGCCAAATGCTACTCCTCGCGTAGACTTCATTTTCAATATCACCCATGTGTGCTTAAATCTCTCGTTGTGTGCTTTCGCTTTATATTGGGATAGTTCTTGATAGATAGGCAGAAAATAGACAAAGGTAACTTTCATTTTTCAGTACTACTAAATATCAGCTAAACTTCATTTACATCGACTGACCATTTGCATCAAAATAAAAAATATATCAGACTCTTTTTTTTGATACACACAATAAGCAATAAGATACATGTTTGTATGATCCTGACTGAAATGAACATTTTTGGACATAATAATATATGAGATAAACTCTAAAAATAACTTTACTGACTGCTGGCTTTTAAAGTTAAAATTGGCTTAAATGTAAATAATTTATTGTTTAAATCAAATATAAAAGAAAATCAATCACATAATATCCAAATTAAGAGTTAAAAAGGATGAAAACTGCGCAGACCATATTTTAATAATGAAAAATAAGAAATGATTAAATAAGACGGTTAAAGGAATGACGTCATAATGCAAGAAAAATGTTATTTCAACATATTTATTATGTGATAAAATGATAACTTTAATCGCCTGCTCTTATCCGGGGAAAATAAAGCTTGAAATAATGACATAAAACGCTCGAAAATGGGGGAAGGGATGTATTTCGAACGTTTTAAAAGTTGACAGTACTTTTTGCAGGGATTCAAAGCATATTTATACCAATTTGTTTTAGAATCGGACGATTAGTTTAGGAGGAGATGTGGAACATACATACATACATACAATGACTTTTATTTATAAGACTGGCTAATGTGCCCTTGCTACGCTACGGGGAATTTTGTATATTACTCTTAATTCAAGATTTTTTTTTTCATATATTAATTTGTAAATTCTACACAGAGCAGTTCTAGTCTTGGGCGAATAAACATCATTGTTTCTGTTAAATGTATAATATAGCCATGTGCAATTCTTATAATATGTTAAATTGCATTAGACCAGTGTTAAGCTTATATATTACTTTTGAAAAATGACATTTTTTTATATATTAATCTGTAAATTATACACAATACAGTAACATAGTACATAAGTCCAGTCGTTCTCAAATAAGTATAGTTATTTCTATTATATGCATAATAATATTCATATAGTGATACATTAATTTATATAGTCCAGTGTAAAGCTTTAGTAAGATATAAAAGCGTTTCCCGATTAAAAGTACGATTTTTTTTTCCTTTTTGGAACGCTTGTCATGTTCACTAAACTTCAATGTAAGTAGTTGGCTTGTTGTAGTTTTATTAATTTCCCCATAATGTGTTAAGCACAATTTTTTTTCATATTTGTTTTTACCTTATTGTTAAAAATATTAAAAAGCATACAAAAATTTATTCTTATAATTTGTGATCAAGAAATATCTAACATGTACATTTTGAATTCCATTTAATATAGAAATAACGCTTATGTACTGTTCTCTGGCGTAGATAAGGAATAATAATATATCTCTCATGCAGGAGAACGCAAAAATTAACCATAAGGACCATGTATTTTCACATGGACAAAGAATTCTATGACTTGTTTTCTTTCCAGATAGAATCCCAAAACAAACTGATAAATCCATTTTTATAGCTAACTCTTATTTGAATAATTTTCTGCGTTCGCACAAAACAAATATATAGAAACCAGAATACGGAAGTTTCATATATGCTATCAAGGCTATTGTGTTTTAGAAATCCTTGAATGAATAACCATCCTGCCCACCACTTTCTCGGACATCAGAGTTATATACCAGTACATCCCACAATTTGTTCTTGTCCTTGTCTTTCTACTAATTTTGTTCAAAATAATGTTTGAAACGGTTACATTTTGACTTTTAAACATACCACTTGTAATGTGCAAAATATGCACTATTATAACTGCCAGTTCTAACACTGTAGAAAGTATGAAAGTTACCTAAAATCAGTACCATAGCTATTTTTAAAGTAGTCCAGTCCTCCTTATTTTTCGTTAATGGGATCAGTATCTCTCCGGATAAGTCCAGATAACCAGTGTTTTATAGTATTTTCGTTTGGCTATAAAATTTGTCTAGAAACGTTATTTCTCGATGATTAATTTTGTATATGAATCTGTTAGATTTCGCAAGAAGAATGAATTCAGAAATGTGCAATAAGAAATAAAAACTTTTTAAAATTTTATTAAAGATACTCTGCTAGTCGATTTTTCTTAATTATTGCATAACTTCTTTCCCTCCTTTCTTTCCGTCTTTCCTGTGCGGCCCAACTATTACTTCGTACTCCTATATCACGTAACTCTCTTTTCCCTTGAGCCATTTATTGCTGCCTTTGTTTTTTTACTAATATTGTAGAAAAAATAATTTAAATAATTAACTGATACATGTGCTTTTACGCATTTATATTTTAGCCCTCGTTTTACACAATAGTAGACCGGAGCACTCCAAACCAAACCAAACCAAATCCATTTATATTATACTGCATAATTTAGCATATTGCTATGCTAAAGTGTGAAATATAAGTTAGTTGCAACGAAATATCATTTCCATATCAAAAATTTTGTGCGAAAATTTATTTGATTTAGACAGAAACGTAAAATGGCGAGAACAATTCTTTCTCTTTTCACGCCAATGAGCAATCTTGAGGTAGGATAAATGTATTATATCAGCTATATATGTATAAATGTTTTCTACTTCTATTGTCCTTACACGTGACAGCATGGGTGAATAAGGTATAGCGATAACATTCATTTCTCGGTAATAAGGAATTCTCTTCAAGATGTATTTACACTACGACATACCAATTGTATAAAAAAATCAAACATTTTCCTTGATTTACATAAATAGGCAATAAGATAAATGCTTATTTCCCGTGACTTTATCTCCATTGATTTCTTCTGAAAAGTTTCGAATTAACACGAAATATTTGGTGAACACGGTACAATACAAAATTAACAATAAATATAAGTTAATTGATTGCTGATGTCCTTTAATTACCAACTTTTATATCTGTAATCATATTACGGGATAGGATGGAAAGCAGAGGACAGCGTTTATTTGGTGGTAAATATGAATGCTGTCCAAAATTTGATGACTTGATTGCAAACCGTGTGTTATGTATTAAACAATAAACACACAAACTAACAAACCTATTAATTTATGAAGATATATAAATTCAACGCTATATATTTATTAGCCCATTAAATATAAGGAAATTTGTCGCAACGTCACGACCTACTGTAATGCCCTTCCCATTCATTTTCATGTTTACAACTGCTAATAGACAAACAATAAACTGTCCCTCCCTTTGAAACTAAAACCAGAATTGTCATGATTTGAGAATTTGCCCTGCTGCATGAAATCGCCTTATTCCCTGGAATTTATACTTAGAAAAATAATTTGTGATAATAACGATGATAAAATTATCATTGTCACAAAAAATAATCGATGATTAAATTTAAAATTAGCTCATCTATTATTTAAATCAAATATAAAGAAAATTATTCACATAATATCTAAATTCAGAGATGAAACGAGTGAAATTTGTGCAGACGATATTAAAATAATATCTATTATATATATAAAAATGAATTTGTGTGTGTCTCTCTGTCTGTCTGTATGTATGTACTCAATAGACTCAAAAACCATGAATCCAATCGCCGTGAAAATTTGGGAAATTATTAGGTACATCCGTGGGAAGGTTTTTGTAAATTTTTAACGTTCGAAATCCATTCCTTCCCCCTTTTTCGAGCATTTTATGTCATTATTCCATGCATTATTTTCCCCGGTTAAACGCAAACGATTAACTTTTTCATTTATCGCATCATAACTAAATGAAAGAAGAAATCATTTCTAGCAATGTGACGTCATTCCGTTAATCCCATGTATTTGTTTTAAGCGCAGTTTTCTTCGGTTAAAAGCAGGAGATTAAACTTTTCACATAATAAATAGGTGAAAACGATATTTTTTTTATCGTTATGACGTCATTACTTTAAATATCTCATTTATACATTTCTTATTTTATAATCGTCTGCGTAGTATCAATTCGATTTGATCTGGAAATTGAGATATAAAGTGATTCACTTTCATTTCTATGTGACACAAATTATAGCATTTTTATATGAGAACTAATTTTAAATTTAATTCTTGGTTAATTTTTAAGTTGCAATGAAATGTTTATCAACAATATTCTAACAACAAAAAGTACAAATTTCAGTGACTCTCATGGGCAAATAAAAACCTATAATTTTATATAGTTATCTTCATATTAATATATTTTACAATATGAATGTGTGTTTCTGTTTCATACTAAACTATGTAGTTTGTCATAAAATGCCTTAATTTTAGAAAACATTTATTACTAAGAACAAAATTAGCACTTTTGCTGTCAAAACCTCTACTCCCTATTCTATCACGTAATTTGGCAAGGTATATTAACGTTGCTAATCAACATACAGTAGCAATACAGTTTAGGGTTAAACTTATATTTTACTATACAGTTTTGAGCAAATTTAATATAAGACACAAATTTGATGAAGATTTAATCGTTAGCATGTAAACATATATTTTGTTATTTTTATTTATAGATATTAAGAACAGTTTTCATTTTTATGTTTTTTTTTTAAAACAAATCTACCCGATAAGTCATAGAGTAACTTCTTTGGACAGAAATCCTTGATACCTCCAAATGAACATATTCCACATTAATACATCTTGAATCCCCAGATTAAAATCTGACTGTGAGATCCCGGGATGTTATTTCGCCCATTCGTGTTCCGATATACCAATTAGTTCGAAAGATAACGAAAAACTAAACAAAATGGCAGTTTAATTTTGCGACACGAGCTTTCCATTGTTGAGTTGGCGTCAAAATATGGCAGTGTTATTCATTATTAGTATTATTATCGCCAGATATTTGGTATTCGGGAAACACAAAAACGTATCTACGCTATTTAAATTCCAGTGTAAGTATATAAATATATGATGGCATTTATATATATAAGACTATTTTCTTATCTGCTAAACTTACTTTTGTTTATGAAATCACCTTTTTTTTATTTTATTTTCTTGGCGAGATTTTTATTTTCAGTAATTAAAAATTGCCATGTTCTATCAAATTTGTTTTTATTTCGCAGTTGCCATTTATTAAATAAAAACTAACATATGGTTATAGGTTTTGTTATCTAAACCTCAACTACACTAGAGAAAAAAAATTGACAAGTGATATGCAGGGAACAAATAAATTTTCATTTTAGAAATGGCAACTATGAAATGTTGAGATATTGTAACCAATTTTGATTAAAGTTTAAAATGTGATTTCAAATAATATAATTGTTCTCGGTATTTTAGCCTTATATACTTATTTCGTTTTATCAATATTAGTTTGGTATATTTCTATCATTTTGAATTCAATTGCGCCATTTTTATTTATCCAATTTTAAGACTTCGCTCTGTACTTCACCTATTCTTAAATAACCTTGGCAACTTTCGGTATATTTCTTTTAATTAAGTGTTATAAAAATTGAAATCATTTAAGTAACTTCATTCTCATGATAACACTTTCAAGTAACATAATTGTTCTCGGCTTTTGACCTTATGTGCTTAGTTCATTTTATCAATATTTGGTATTTTTCTTTCATTGTCAATTCAATTGCACCATTTTTATTTATCCAATTTTGAGACCACACTAACATCTATTCATAATTAGGCTTGGCAGAATTACTTAAAGAAGTCATTTTGGTCAACGAGTTCAGATATTCTAATTAGTTCGAAATATATTATTTTAAAACCAACAAAAACACCGTTTTAATTATGTAGTACAGTCATTTTAACTGTTGAGTTGGTGTGACAAATAATGACCATATTTTCATTGTTGCCGTCATTTTCGCCAGATATTTGGTAATAGAATTGACATTAATGCAAAACAACTATCGCCTATCCTGCCAAACCGTTTTTTGTTTGGAAAACTTGAACTGCGGCACATTTTGGTATTTTTGTTAGTGATTTATTATATTCTTGAAGAATTTTTCAAGACCTTACCATTAAAATTCGAGTGTAAATAAATGCATTTATAAACATAAATACATTTGGATGCATTACTTCGCTCAATCTGCTGAATGCTTAAACTCTTTCCACCATTAAAATACCGTAATTACAATCAGTTAAAAGTATATTAATTAATATATGTACTGAGTGGTGCCATTTATTGCCTATAGTTACAACATTTTGTCATACGCAATAACTTTTTCACTTTGAAATATCCCAGTTTCAAAATCATTTTATTTTTAATAGCTAAATTTTTTACTTCATCAAAATATGTAAATTTTTATTTTACTTTCTCTTTTATTTTCTTCTTTTATTTTTTTTCTGTTATATGTTGGCGTGATTTTTATTTTCAATAATTACAAATTCGCCATGTTCTATCAAATTTGTTTTTATTTCACAATTGCCATTTTTTAAAGAAAAAGTTATCATCATAGGTTTTGTTGTTTAAAATTTAATTTTTATATATGTAAAACATTAGTACTAAAAGATATCCAATCTCGGAAATGAATTATCCCATTCAGAAGAGTACATATATATTACTCTCCACAGCATTTTGAAATTTGACTTCTACATTAAAAAAAAAAGTCGTGGAATTGGGAATTATTATGCAGCTTCTCATGGGCTACACAATGCACTTACTGGACATTCAGCTATTAAAACAAGCTGTTATAATCGTCAACAATCTGAAATATACGAGATTTGTTCAGCATTTAGATTAATATGTCTTATTATCTTTAATAGTGGTTCTAAACCTTTTATCAAAATATTTTAAGACCCAGACCGAAGGCTGGGTGCGAAGCAGCTAGTTTAATATAAGAAATGATTAAATGAAATGTTTAAATGAATGACGTCATAATGCAAGAAAAATGTTATTTCAACCTATTTATCATGTGATAAATTGATAAATTTAATCGCCTGCTCTTAACCGGGGAAAATAGTGCCTGAAATAAGGGTATAAAACGCTCGAAAAGGGGGGAAGGGATGGATTTCGAACGTTTTAAAGTTGACAGTGCTTTTCGCAGTGATACAAAGCATATTTACACCAATTTATTTTAGAATCGGGCCAATAGTTTAGGAGGAGATGTGGAACATACATACATACACACACATACATACATACAATGACTTTTATTTAGAAGAGACTAGCAAATGTGCCCGTGCTTCGCTACGGTGAATTTTGTATATTCTATTAATAAAACATTTTTTCTTTGTATATTACTCTGTAAAATCTGCACAGAGCAGTTCAACTCATGAATGAATAATTATATTTCCAATATATGCGTATTATAATCATATTCGATTCTCATGGTACATTAATTAAATTAGAACTGTGTTAAGCTTCAATAAGTTATAAAAGCGTTTCCCGATTAAAAGTACGAAAATTTTATTTCAGTAACGAAACACTTGTCATGCCCACTAACCTTCCATATAAGTTCATATAATTTTATTAATCTATGTATGCGTTAATGGTGAATGATATTTTTTCAAATGTATTTTCACTTTAATGTTAAACATAATAAAAACCATACAACAATTTATTATTTTCATAAATTACGCTTCTGAGATCAAGAAATATGTAGCATATATATTTTGCATTCCAATTACTATAAAAAGTAGCACTTATATGCTGCTATCTGACGTTGAACGTCAATATAAATACCTCTTAAACAGTAGACCTTGTATTTTGTTTAGCGAACGTAACTCATCTAGACCACAAACTCTATAATCTATTCCTTTACCAGGTGTATTTTTATTAAAAAAACACACTCATAAGTGCATTTTTACAGCTAACTCTAATTTTAGTAATATTCTAGGTTCCAATTACATACCTATTGAACTCAGAATATGGAACTTTATGTTATCGAGGCTATTGAGATATAGAAATAGTTATATATTCCATTTTACATAATCCGTGAATTCTTCCTCTCATTCCAACCCATTACTCTCTCTTATCCTAGGTTTATACACCATATAACTCTTGATGTCATCTGTTGGTGTTCTTGTCTTTCTATTAATTTTGTAGCTGGAAAAAATTTTCGAGAAAGATCAATTTTCTATGACTAATTTTTCTTATGAATCAGTTAGCTTCCGCTAAATTAATCGAATTAACTTCGCTAAATAGCTTTCGACAATTTTGGAATGACCGACTTAAAATAAACCTAAATTTTGGCTCCTTTTTTTTTCTTTTAACTTCTAGCATAAAAACCAAAATTTTTGCTTTTTTAAAAATCATCTACATCTAACGTTTTGATGATAATTAAAAAAATTTTTAAACTTTTTGCACATTTTTCTCAAATATATTCTACAGGCAACTCAATAAATACCATGAAATATATTCCCTATATTTTGTTTTCCGAACATAACCCACCTGGACCATGAACCGTATGAACTGTACATGTCCAGTTAAATTATGTTCGGGAAAAAAAACTGATAAATCTATTTTTACAGCTAACTCTTATTTTAATAATATTCTACTTTAGAACAATACAAATGCAGACATATAGGAATCAGAACTTTCTAATATACCATTGAGGTTATTGAGTTATAGAAATGGATACATAATTTACATTTTACATAATCCTTGCAGGGGTTTATTTTCCTCACCAGTCTCTCGTACCCCAGGGGTACGTACCATATAACTCTCCTGTATATCCCACTATCTGTTCTATTAATTTTGTAGAAAATAAAAAAAATTTGAAAATTTTATATTCTTACTTCTAAACACGCCGTTTGTAATATAATAAATATGAACTATTGTAACTGCCAGTTCTAACCATGGAAAAGTATGAAGGGAAATTACCTAATATTATTACCATAACCATTTTTAAAGTAACCCAGTCATCAGGATTTTTCGCTAAGATGATAAGTTTTGCTCCAGATAAGTCTGGACAATCAGCACTCTAGTGCATTTACTTTTGGCTAGAAAAAATATTGTCGAAAAAAATCATTTCCCTATCAAGAATTTTGCATACAAATCTGTTAACTTTAGCTAGGAATATCAGTTCAAAAACGTGCAATAAGAATTTAAAACTTTCTTAAAGGCCATTAAAGGTAGTCTGCCTAGTGTATTTTACATAGGTTACATAGGTTTTTGCATAGGTTCTTTTTTTCTTCCTCTGTCTCCGCCCTTACTGCGCTGCACAATTATTACTCTGGGCTCCTATACCGTATAACTTTTCCCTTCATTACCCCATCTATTGATGTCTTTGTGTTTCTACTAATTATGTAGAAAAGAAAAATATTTTATAATTTTAAAAATAAACTTTTAAATAATCCATTTGTAATATAGTAAAATATGATGTAGAACATCATTTGGCTGCAACGAATAAACTTTTCCATATCACGGATTTAGTATAAAAATTTATTTTATTTGGCTAGAAACATGAATTGGCGAGAACAACTCTCATTTTGCGCCAATGAACAATTCTGAGGTAATCTAAATTTTTAATATCGGGCACATATGTGTGCATTTTTTTCACTTCTCAGTACCAAGGAATACTCTCTAAAACTTATTTACGTTATGACTGATACAAAATAATAACAAATTAAACAGATACATTCTTGTTATACATAAATAAGTAATAAGATATATGCTTATTTGCTCGTGAGTTTATCTTATTTGTCTTAAAAGTTTCGAATTATCTCGAAAACTTTCGGACACAGTAAAATATGAAATTAACACTAAAAATAACTTTACTAACTGCTTTCGTGCATTAATTTCCAACTGTAATATATCTTGTCATAATATGTGATAGGATGGACAACAGAGGTTTTAATTTGGCGGTAAATATGAAACTTCCAAAATATGGATAATAAATGACAGACCGTGTGGTTATGTATAAAAAACAATGAACAAATTCATAATTTACAGAGATATATAAATTTATTGATCCGTGAAATAGACTCACTGGAAATTAGACGTTAAGAAATGAAATTTTTAATACCGGTGATAAAATTTTCACTGTAACAAAAAATAATCTATGATTAAATTTAAAGTTAGCGCATTTGTCTATTCTTTAAGTCAAATATAAAAGAAAATCAATCACATAATATCCAAATTCAGAGTTAAAAAGGATGAAAATTGAGCAGACGATATTTTAATAATGTAAAATAAGATATGATTAAATAATACGGTTAAAGGAATGACGTCATAATGCAAGAAAAATGTTATTTCAACATATTTATTACGTGATAAATTGATAAATTTAATCGCCTGCTCTTAACCGGGAAAAATAAAGTTTGAAATAATGGCCTAAAACGCTCGAAAAGGGGGTAAGGGATGAATTTCGAACGTTTTAAAGTTGACAGTACTTTTCGCAGTGATACAAAGCATATTTACACCAGTTTATTTTAGAATCGGGCCAATAGTTTAGGAGGAGATGTGGAACATACATACATACATACACACATACATACATACAATGACTTTTACTTATAAGAGACTAGCTAATGTGCCCGTGCTTCGCTAAGGGGAATTTTGTATATTCTTTTAATAAAGCATTTTTATTTTTGTATATTACTCTGTAAATTCTACACAGCTCAACGCATGAACGAATAAGTATATTTCTAATATATGCGTATTATAATCATATTCGATTCTCATGATACATTAATTTACATTAGAACTGTGTGAAGCTTCAAAAAAAAAAATAAAAACATTTCCCGATTAAAAGTACGAAAATTTTATTTCAGTAACGAAACACTTGTCATGCCCACCAAACTTCCATATATGTTCCATATAATTTTATTAATCTATGTATGCGTTAAGTGTGAATGTTATTTTTTTAAAGTTTATTTTCACCTCATTGTTAAACATAATTATAAAAGCATACAACGATTTATTTTTTTTCATAAATTATACTTGTAAAATCAAGAAATAGCTAGCACATATAGTTTGCACGCCATTTAATATAAAAAGTAACACTTATGTACTGCTATCTGACGTTGATCAGCAATATCAATACCTCTAATACAGTAAAACGCGAATTAAACGTATGGTCCATTTCTGAGGATCAATCATTTACCATGTATTTTGTTCAGTGAACGTAACTCACCTGGACCACGAACTCTATGATCTGTTCGTTTACCAGGTGCGTTTTTGTTAAAAAAAATAAATAAATAAATAATAAAAAATAAAAAAACTATTCATAAGTGCATTTTTACAGCCAACTCTAATTTTAATAATATTCAACGTTGGCAATTACATACATATAGAAATCAGAATATGGAACTTTGTGTTATCGAGCCTATTGAGATATTGAAATAGTTATATATTGCATTTTACTTAATCCTTGAATTCCCCCCTATTCCAGCGCATCACTCTCTCGTAACCTAGGTTCATACACCATATAACTGTTGATGTCATCTGTTCCTGTTCTTGTCTTTCTACTAATATTGTAGGAAATAAATTATGTTTAAAATATTTCAATTCTTACTTTTAAACACACCGTTGGTAATATGATAATTATGTATTATTATAATTGCCAGTCCTAACATAATGAAAAGTATGAAGGAATGTTACCTAAAATCTCTACCATATCCCGCGTTTTTTTTTTTTTTTGTTTTTTTTTTTTTCTTTTAGCAGTCCAGTTATCCGGAGTTTTCGTTTATGGGATCAGTTTGCTAATAATAATCTGCACTCTAGAATATTTTCATTTGGCTGAAAATTTTTTTTTGAGATTGATAATTTTTTCTATGACTAATTTTTCATATGACTCTGTTAGCTTTCGCTAAATTAATCCAATTAATTTCCCAAAATATCTTTCACCAATTTTGGAATGACCGACCTGAAATAAACCTAAATTTTTGCTTTAAAAATAATCTATGTCTGACATATAAACCAAAAATTTTTTCTTTTTTAAAAATAATCTACAACGAACGTTTTGATGATAATTTCAAAATTTTTAAAACTTTTTGCACATTTTTCTCAAATATATTCCAAAGGTAACTGATTAAATACCATTAAATCTATTCTGTCTAGTCTCTTTTACATATTCCTTGTATCTGTCCTATTTTCGTTCTCTCTCCCACCTTCCTGAGGAGAACAATTATTACCCGGTAACACTATACATACTATACAGCCTTACAATGGCTCAATGATTAGAGCGATGTTCTTTAGTACCAGAGTTCGTTGGTTCGAATCCCACTGAGGCATGGATGTTCGTAGTCTTTTTGAATCGGCTATAAGTAGTAGGTCCCAGTCTCATTAACCCTCGTGTTGCAAAACAGTACACCGTAATGCTCCAAACTAACCCTATACCATATAACACTCTTGTCCATCACGTCACACATTGCCGACTTGTCTTTCTATTAATTTTTAATTAATTAAGTTTTCTATTCATTAAGTTGGCTTCAACGAATAATTATTCACATATGATGAATTTTGTTAAAAAATTATCTGGCAATAAACATGAACTATCGAGAACAATTCTTTCTTTTCATATCAAATGGCACTCCTGGCGTAGAGTTAATTTTCAATATCACCCATGTGTGCTTAAAATATATTCGCTTTATATTGTGATATTTCTTGATGGATAGGCAGAAAATAGACAAAGCTAACTTTCATTTTTCGGTACTACTAAATACCCCCTAAACTTTATTTACATCAAGACTGACCATTTGTGCCAAAATAAAAAATATATGAAACAGGTTCTTTTTTTATACACACAATAAGCAATAAGATACATGTTTATATCATCCTGACTGAAATGAACATTTTAGGACATAATAAAATATGAAATTAACTCTAAAAATAACTTTACTGACTGCTGGCTTACATTAATTACCAACTATAGCACATCCTGTCATATAACGCAATAAGATGTGTAACAGAGCTTTTGATGTTAACGGTGTTTATTTTGGCGATAATTACGAATATGTTGAAAATTTGGTGAATCTTTGGCAAATAATGTGGTTATGAATAAAAAACGAACAAATTTAATGTACAAATATATATAAATTAAACCCACAGACTTAAAAATAATTAGTTGTTAAAATACCGATGGAAAAATTTTGAATGTAACAAAAAATAATGGAGGATTAAAGTTAAAATTAGCTTAAATGTACCTAATTTATTGTTTAATTTAAATATAAAAGAAAATTAATCGCATGATATCTAAATTTAGAGTTAAAACGGGTGAAATTTGTGCAGACGATATTTCAGTCAGTTAAAATGAGAAATGATTAAATGAGACGGTTACAGGAATGACGTCATAATGCAAGAAAAATGTTATTTTCACCTATTTATTACGTGATAAATTTATAAATTTAATCGCCTGCTCATAACCAGGGAAAATAGAGCTTGAAATAATGACATAAAACGCTCGAAAAGGGGGGAAGAAATGGATTTCGAACGTTTTAAAGTTGACAGTGCTTTCCGCAGTGATGTAAAGAATATTTATATCAATTATTTTTAGAATCGGACCATTAGTTTAGGAGGAGATGTGGAACATACATACATACACACATACATACATACAATGACTTTTATTTATAAGACTAGCAAATGTGCCCGTGCTTCGCTACGGGGAACTTTATATATTTAACTTTTAAACATTTACATTTTTTTATTATTAATCTGTAAATTCTACACTGTGCAGTCATTGTCGAATAAAAAACATAGTTTTTTCTATTATATGTATAATATATTCATATTCAATTCTCATGATGCATTAATTTGCATAACACCTGTGTTAAACTTCAATAAGATATAATAGCGTTTTACTCTCAAAAGTCAGAAAATTTTATTTCATTTACGAAAAACTTGTCCTGCCCATTAAACTTCCATATAAGTAGTCTGTTTCAATTTGTTTAATCTACCTATAAAGTATTCAGCGGGAATTCTTTTTTCCAAAATTTTTATATAATTGTTAAACATAATTAATAGCATACAACAGATTATTCTTCTGTTAAATTTTGCTTGTAAGATGAAGAAATATCTGTCATATATATTTTGCAAGCAGTTTAATATAAAAATAACACATATACTTTTACCTGACGTTAATTGGTAACATAAATATCGCTAACAACGCAGTTTAATCGTATGGTTCAATTTAGCAGATTGATCAAATAACCTGTATTTATTTATTTTTTTTTTTTTGTAAACATAACCCACCTGGACAAAAAACTGTATGAATTTTTCCTGGTCCAGTTGTGTAAAGTTCAAAAAAAGAAAAAAAATGATAAATGTAATTTTACACCTAATTCTCAATTTAATAATATTCTACGTTTGAGTAACACAAATGCAAACATATGGGAATGAGAATAGAAAATTACTAATATACCATTGAAGCTATTGAAATATAAAAAAAAACTATATAATTGCATTTTACATAATCCTTACATGGGTTAAATTTCTGCCCCTTTCCTTCTCACAAGTCTCTCCTACCCTGCGCTTATATTCCATAAAACTCTCTTTTATATCACACCATCTCTTGGTGTTCTTGTTTTCTACTAATTTTGTAGAAAGTAAAAGTTTGAAAAAATATATATTTTTACTTCAAAACATGCCGTTTGTAATATGAGAAGTATGAACTACTATAACTGCCAGTCCAAACTTTGGGAAAAGTTTGACGGAAAACTACATAAAGACATTACAATAACCGTTTTTTTAAAGTTATCCAGTCATCCGGATTTTTCGCTAACATAGATTTCGCTGAATAAAATTCCAGATAATCAGCACTCTAGTGTATTTTCATATGCCTAGTAAAAAAAAAAAAAATTGTCGAGAAAAATCATTTCCTTATCAGAGATTATGCTTACGAATCTGTTAGTTTTGGCTAGAAATATGAATTCAGAAATAAGCAATCAGAATACAGAACTTTCTTAAAAACCATTAAACACTGTCCGTCTGGTCGATGATTTTACATAGGTTGCATAGATTTTTGCGTACGTTCGTTTATTGCTCCTCCCACTCCACCCTTAATGAGCATCAGATTTATTACTCAGTGCTCCTATATAACTCTTCTATCCATTGCCCCATCTACTGATGTTCTTGTGTTTCGGCTAATTCTGTAGAAAAGAAAAATATAAGATTAAAAATGAACTTCTAAATACGGAATTCGTAATATCGTAAAATATGCAGTACAACATTTGGCTGCAACGAATGATCATTTCAATATGACGAATTAAAAAAAAATTATTAGATTTGGGTAGAAACACAAATTGGCGAGAACAACTGTTTTTTTTTTTTTTTTTTTTTTTTTTTTTTACGGCAATGAGCAATTCTGAGGTAGTCTAAATCATTATTATTAGACACGATTGTGTACGTTTTTCAGTTTTCCGATTCAAGGAATATTATCCAAAATTTATTTACAATATGACTCAACATTTATATCAAAATAATAACAAATTAAAGACATACTTTCTTCATATACATAAGTAATAAAATATATGCTTATTTGCTCGTGATTTTATCTGCCTGTATTTTGTCTTAAAAGTTTTGAATTATCTAGAAAAGTTTTGGACAGAGTAAAATATGAAATTAACACTAAAAATAAATTTACTGTCTATTTTCGAGGTTTAATTAACGACTATAATATATGTTGACATAATAGTCATACGATGGGCATCAGAGGTTTTTATTTGGCGGTAAATAAGAAACTAACCAAAATTTGGGGAATAAATGGCAGACCCCCTGGTTATGTATAAAGAACAAACACACAATCGAACAAACTTTTTAATTTACAAATATAAATAAATTAAACGCTAGATATTTATCAATCAGTTAGACACACTCACTGGAATTTAAACGTTAAAATAATAAATTTTTGTTTATGCCGGTGATGGTTAGTTAGTTGGTTATGGTTTATTGGCGCAAGATCCAAGTTAGGATATGCTGCGCCATTATGCCGGTGATAAAAGTATCATTGTAACAAAATATAATCGTTGATTAAATTTAAGTTTATCACATATGCAACTAATCTATTATTTAAGACAAAAATAAATGAAAACTAATCAAATAATATCTAATATCATTTGATTAGTTTTCATTTATTTTTGTCTTAAATAAGACGGTTAACGTAATGACGTCATAATGCAAGAAAAATGTTATTTCAACATATTTATTACGTGATAAATTGATAAATTTAATCGCCTGCTCTTAACCGGGGAAAATAAAGCTTGAAATAATGACATAAAACGCTCGAAAACGGGGGAAGGAATGGATTTCGAACGTTTTAAAGTTGACAGTGCTTTTCGCAGGGATACAAAGCATATTTACACCAATTTATTTTAGAATCGGGCCAATAGTTTAGGAGGAGATGTGGAACATACATACATACATACACACATACACACATACACGCATACACACATACAATGACTTTTATTTATAAGATTTAGACCTCCTTTGTGGCATCCAATTTGACTGAGCTTTCAATAAGAAATGGTAATAAGATTGAAAAAGTAACTGTACAAGCGAATACGGAAAAGTTTTCTATTTCGGTTTGATATTTTATGCCGTTTCTGCTAAATACTTTTGAACAACCCTTTGTAAAAACTTAAAATGCTACAAAATATAAAACTTATCTCAGTGCAATGTTTATTTTTTCTAAAGAACCTGCATTTTGCGTCACCTCCAAACACATTATAAGACTCATTGAGTTTTAGATAATAGGAATAGCAAATTATTTTTACTATATAATCAATAACACTATTTTAAATTTAGCAATTCAATAAAAAATTTTCCTTGTAGAAAAAAATGCATAATCATGTACAATCCTAAAGTAAAAATTGTACAATCAACAAAATATTCTTATGTATATTATTCTTTTTACTCAATGCTGAAACCATTAATAGTAAAGGAACCTTTTTTTGATTTTTATTAAAAAATTCTAGAATGCATTATTTTGATACTATAGGTTGTTAATGACTGCATGTCATTTTATTTTAATTTTCACATAATAAGTGCTCTCCAATTTAGCTCAGAAATCCATCATACTGTTCTAAAAAGGTGAATCGTTTTAAGCACGAATTCCCTTTTCATATCTTATTTTAACGGCATCAAATAATTTAGAAACGAAGGTCTGTCCAGAATATTATGCCCAATCACTGGAGCGAGATGTATGTATTGGATTCCAATTATTGATCATTGAAAATGGCCTAGTTAAGCATTAGTCTCAAGGACTTTAGAGGTGAAACCAGGGGATGAAAATAGTTTGAAGGTAAGATTTCGCTGCTCAGTCATTAATCAGTGGAAAACGTTTTAAAAACGCGAGAAATGTACTCGACCGACACACACACACATATATATACATAAGAAAAGTATTGTATCTGTGAAAACGCTATTATAGTATTTGTTTTACAAATATTTAAGTTAAGTGAAAAATATTTGATGGCATAGAATGGAAGCGTTGCGATACCGAATAGAGGGGGAATGATTATCTGGAACCGCGGATACATATCTAGAGTGCGATAAATAATATTTTAGCCAAAAAAAACTTGAGCTATTTTAATATTTTTTATAAAACAACATTTTATAGATTTGGATTTATAGCACTATAGAGATCGAGATTTACTGCTTAGAGCAGATTACGAACATCCATGCCCTCTGCATAATTCGAAACCAGTACCCTACCCGGCAGGATTTTATATTATTTAATAGTTAGGATTAAGAGTTTCCTTAATTTAATAGTAATTGGAAATGCAGGTGATTTTCCCATTACCCCGATCAGTGTTTTACTTCCCTATTTGGAAAACTATCTCTTTAAATTAAGTACACTTTACAATCAACAAAAGGTTCTTACGTATATTAGTACTGCTACTCTATGCTTAAACCTTTATCTGTAGTGGGACCTGTTGTACCTTAAACCCTCTTTTCATTTCATTGCATTTTATAAATTCACAAATATAAAAATATATCACACATTATTTTAATACTATAAGTCTTTAGTAATTGTGTATAATTTTATTATGATTTATATATTAACTATTCTTATACTAGTTCAGGTAGAACACAGTGCCATTATATACCTTCTATCTATCATTTTTGGTTGTAGTTTTTAACTTTAAAATGCATAAGTACATATCTCATCTGACAGTGAATTAGGATAATTAAAAAAGATTAAGCAACGAGAAGCAAATTATTGCATTCAAATAAATAATATATTCGGCAGCCATATTCCCGATATGGTCTCAGGGCTGATATTTATCAAAAAAAAAAAAAAGAATTATTTACAAAAATTCAAAATTTTATTCTAATAACTAATTTATTTATTTATTTATTTTTAAGCGTTGAACGCAGAAAGTGTTTATCATGGACCTAAAACAAAGACTGTCCGTAATAAATGTTATTTACACTTATTTCGATGTAAAGTTAATGGCACGGATGTAGAACATTTGTAAATAAGACCACCTTCACTTATAAAAGTTAAAACACAAAAATTGAGTTTAACTGAGAAACTACAGAAAGTGAAAAAACTTTATGAGACGCAGTATCTTAAAGTGTAGTGTCCACTAAACTGTTATATAAACATTTGCTGCGCGATAACACACTCTACAAGCAAGTTTCCAACTCAATTCTTCTTTTAAATGAGTTGGAAACATGTAGAGATCCAATGTACAACCGGTTCTACTAAAGTCTTCTTTTCATGTTTTTCGCCACTATTTATGGCCATATAAATATACTTATACATAAGCACTCGTATTCGATGATGCATGAAAGTAAAAATCAAAATTTTTCAAATAAATCTCTGAAAGGGGGAGTATAACAAGTTTCAACATGAGGTTGCAGCAAATCAAAGATACCAGTGTAGTGAGTTCAATTACGAATCGACAAGGAATCCATACTGATAGTGGTCAGGTCCCCTTCCCTTCAGCAAGGGAAACCACAAATCCTTCGGGGTCATTTGAAAAGGAAGTATTTGGACGTTCGCGGGTTTTAAATCCCACTTTGAGCATGGATGTCCGGAATGTCTGTGAAAAAGAACCCCAAACGTCTCGACGTCTTTCCTTGTACACAAGAGCGAGACCTACTACTTCTGGAAGTGGAACTGAGGCATCAAAGGCAACAACCCACAACAGGTGGAGAACGAAAGGGAAAGAAAAGAGTTCGATTTAAGTGGAGGGTAAAGACAAAATCAAACAAATACATGCATATTATATTGTATGTAACATAGTTTGGTGGAAAGGATGTATCTCTAATAGACTACGAAGGTGGCCACACATATATCAAAATTATTAAACTTAAATTCTAAATTTCTCATCTTCCTCCTTCTTAATCTTTCCTATCTATTTTCCCAGCCGTCTAATATCTTATTTAAAGGAGTGTACACGGACTTTAAATTCCTTGTACCCGTCTCTCAAATCAAACTCATTTTCCAGCTGTCTCAATAATATGGTTCACTCCTACAATGACACAATTCCTACAATAATGCTGATTCTTTCTTGGGAAAAGAATTCGTCTCGAATCTCGCTGGGGAATTCTTGGAGTGTAAGTGTTTTTACGTGCCATTCCATACTTTGCTATTGATGCTGTTGATGTCTTAGATCTTAAGATAAAGTTGAGTTCCACGTTGGCGGAGCTACTTAGGAGGTAGAAAATGATTTGAAGTGACCATTTCCACACATACACCCAAGAGTCAAAACATTATGATCACCTGTCAATAACGAGTTGGACCACCTTTGGCGCTTAACACAGTTTTCAACATGGATGCCACAAGTCCTTGGTAGACGCCCCGAGACAGATTTACCATATGTTTAAGCAATGGTTAAGCAAATCCGAGATATTCCGAAGGGTGGTTTTTGAACTCTGAGCTGCCGTCCCTTGACATCCCAAATGGGTTCTATCGGATTGAGATCCGGTGAGTAAGGCGGCCAGGACATTAACTGGAATTCAGCATCGTGTTCCCGGAACCACTCCAACAAAATTTTAGCCTTGGGACTCGGGGTGTTGTCCTGTTGGAACATTCCATTTCCAGTTGGAAAAACAGAGGCCATGTAAGGGTGAAACTGGTCCGCAATGATGTTCAGATACCCTGTAGCATTCATGGTCTGCTCTACCACAACCACGGGTCCCAGAGACATCGAAGAGAACGTCCTCCAAAGCATAATACCGCCCCCACCGGCCTGTGCATGTCCTATTTGTACATTGAGGGAGCAACTGTTCGCCTGGAAGACAGCGTATCCTGACACGGCCATTGGCGTGATGAACAACAAACTGTGATTCATGGACCAGGCAACTGTCTCCCACTGATCCACGGACCCAGCGTAGGCGCAGTTGGCGATGACGTTAGTCAGCAAAGGCACACTAGTGGGACGTTTGCTGCGTATCTTCATATCCAACAGTGTCCGCTGAACAGTGAGATCCGATACTATTCTACTTGGCTCTGCATTGTATTGGGTTGTCAGGTGACACCATGTTGTCTACTGCTGGTTCCGTCCTTCATCCACTTTGCATAAGTACTAACAACTGTAGATCGTGAACAACCCACGACTCGTGGGTTTCGAAAATACTTGTTCTTAGCCTTCTAGCCATTACAATCTGCCCTCTATCAAAATCGCTTACATTCGCAGCCTTTCCCATCACACACAGAAGTTAGTGAAAGACTCTCCATCAGCACTTCCACCTGATCACGTTCGTTCCACGTCATTCAAGCGATTGCAAAATGTAAGAGTGGTCATAATGTTTTAGCTCTTGAGTGTGTAGTGAGTGTGTTTAGAAATTAAAATAAGCGGGAGACCAAAAGGTAAGGGAATCACCGAAAGCAATAGAACGGAAACATTTCATTGGATACTCACGTGGGACCGTATTAGTCATATCCACCGTATATTAAGGGGGCACATACCCTTTAAACTTTCAAAAATTCCATTTTGGAATTATTATAGTTTTAAAAACGTCTAGACAAGGAGGAATTTTCCCGTTTTCTAATTTTATTTGTAAACAATAGAAGACAGAAAGGTAAGGAGAACAGTACATTTTTTTCATTTCATTTGGGGCCCTACTTAGGAATTTCTAATGGGTTTTATATCGGACTCTTTAATGTCTCTCGAAAACGCTACTTTTTCTCCGTCTACTTTGTGACGTCACAGTTCATGAAAGCGCCGACCTCCTCTGTTGTTCACATGAGAGAAGGTGACATTTTAATTTGCTTCTGCTCAAAGAATCGGATAAAGAATTTTTTTTAATTTTGTCTGACATTAAAAAGTCATTCTAAATACTGTATTTTGCCACACTGTACGAATATAACTAATTATAATAAAAAGATATTTTTCATAGCTAAAGATCCCAGTACGCGTAAAACTTGGACTAATGCTATGAAAAGACAAGAGAATTTAAACCCCAAATTATCATAAAAATCCTATCTTTGGGTTTTTGATGACCATTTTACTATAATTAAACCTTTGCTTATTTTTAATATTACTTTTTAAAGTGCTGTTGGTTAACTAGTTCTCTTTTTACTTTAAAAAAGTCCCTCATTTTAGAGTATTTTCAGAAAGCTTAGTTACTTTATAATGAGTTTATGAAGAAGGATATAAAATGCAATAATTATTTAATACATAACTTAAAAAAAATATGTATTCTCAATGTATAAAATATTGAGAGATACCTACTTTCTCGAATATAGAGGTTTACACTGTGGCATCTTTCAATTAAATTAGCTAATTTGAAAAAAATGCATATATTTTTTTAACTACTCTACTGATTTTTCTTAAAAAATGTAAATTTAATTCCAGAAACTATATGCATTTTTTATTTAACATTTATATTAGGCAATAAAAAAGTATTAATATTTAATATATAAATCAAAAGTAATACAATATTTAAGTATAAAAAAGTACTATGAATGAAAAATCTGAAAAATGCATACATTTCGAAAAGTAATTTGTAATAGTTTTAATATTTAGAGTAAATATATATTTCTAATTAAAGTACAAACATACAATACCAATTTCATATTTCAGCACAAACAAGTAAAATCTAGCTATTAATTTTTCTGAAATCGCTATTCTGGAATCACTATTTCCATCTGCCATCAAAAACAGGTTCTATTTACATAAAATAGGCCAATGTATATTTATTCTTTTTCCTGTTGCGTTTCTTGTTTGTTTAAATTTATGGGCCCAAGTTATTCGTGAAGCCTATGCTACTCTTAAAATTAACATTAAATCAAAAGCCATACTGTTTATGTACATATCAATTTATGCTAAAATAATTTTATAAAATTTCTTTATTCATTTCTATAAATTATATAATAAAGAAACTTTAATGCAATATAGCCATGATTGTTTTAATTAAAAATAGTTCATGAGATGAATCTTTTTATAATATAAACATAAAATAGTTGGTATTTTGCGTACAAAAAAAGTAAACCTTTAGAAAAGGTAATAAATGGGAATTTTTAGAATGGTGATCTTTATAATCATAGCTTATGTATTAAAACCCCCATCATGTAAGTGTTTTGATCCAAGAATGCTTTTTAACATAATATTTCCGACACTATTAAAATACTTTTCAGATATTTTTTATTTTACCAAATCAAAATAACATTCATTCATAACTTCCAATTAAAAGAAATATAAATACTTAGTCTAATTTTTCATTTAAACATTACTTCTATCTACAACGTGATACTGCAGCAACAAATGTGCATAAATATGTTTGATGTGTCTGCAAACAGAATAGCTGTGCTTAGAATTAATATATTGGAAGTAAATTAAGATAAACTGAAATTATTTTAGGTTTGGATTCCTCGTATTTCCGGTCCCATTAAATCCGAAAACGAAAACATTTTCGAGACATTTTAAACAAATGCAGATATATATATATATATATATATATATATATATATATATATATATATATATATATATATATATATATATATATATATATATACATATATATATATATATATATTATATATATATATATTATCGAGATTGATAAAAATATCATAAAGGTCGGAGTAGAAATAATTATTTACGAGTAGAAAGCACAATCTCGAAATAGAAAGCACTAGCTGACAAAAATGTCAACATTTAATATCATGAAATGTGACGTCTCAACCAATCACCGAGAGTTTTCAAGTCACGTGGTTTTCTCTTAACTTTAAAATTAATATTAAAAATGATGGATCCATTTTTTTACATTTGTGGAATTACCAGAAAAATATTAAGTTGTTCTATTTCCCCACATATGCAAATTCCTCATTCCGAATCTTTTAAAATCGAACCTGTAAAACTGTACATTTATTAATATGAGGGCTTTTAAGGTAACTTGAAATTCATCTTACTTGAAATGGAATTTTCAAGTTGGGCGCACTGGAAATAAAAGACTATTGCGGATATTGATGTCAAATCTTCGCATTAGAGACCGTTTTTGTTTATTTTATCTAGTATTTATAGTATTCGAAATGGGATTTTTAAACATTATTTTAGTTTTTTTCAAAAATAAATCTCCTGGTGTCCTAGTTCTGATAATTTTTTTAAAAATTAAATAGGTTAAGAATAATACCTAATTATTATTGTTTAAAAAAAGGAAAAACTATTAATGAAACTCAATTTGTGTCGCAGTGTTTCAGAAATATTTTGAAATTTTTCTCTGCCTTTTTTTTTTAGAAAGAAACTAAATTTAGCAAAATTAAATAAATAGAAATAAAGAAAAACTGCTAAAAATCTCATGTATTTACGATAATAAAAAATATATAAGGCAAAAAGTTCAAATCAAACATTTTTTTAAAGTTTCATAAAAATAATGTATCTCCTTAAATGTTTCTCCGAGAAAACTGAAATCATAGCTTCAATCATAGTTAATACTTTGGATTAATTCTATATGTAGAGCTCTAAATATAGAAATCCACAGAAATGAGCATTTCATAGTTTGTTCAATTTATAATAACAAGAAATAAATAGCAAAATACAGTTCAAATAATGAATACAAGAAATCCTTAAGTTTTCCTCTTTCCTTCTATCTGTTAAACTTCCTACCTTTTATTCATCTTAATTATTTTAAAATTAAATTATAAAAATATGAGATGCATCCTCAAAAAACATTAATTTTTAAATTTTTAGCATCAGTTCCTAAAACTGTTTTGTTTTCTATTTTGCTATTTAGAGCCCATCATAATTGAATGCCTTTTCTCAGTTAAATTGTATCCATTTTTATATATCTCTGTACTTCATGATGCACACCTTCAAGAGTAATTTCTCACCTTCACCATTGGGGATTCGGTGCCCCAAACAAACTAAAATTCAGAATACAAGATCAAGTCTTTTATCAATTTTTATTAGGCGAAATTTTTTACCATAGCATTTTTAGTGTGTCTTCGAAATATATTGATGCTAGGTAATGGAGAGAGGAAAGTAATAAGGCTCTAATTCATTCCAACTCATTCAGAGGAAAGGGTTTTAACACCAAGCAACAAAGAAAGGCATGACAGGGGAAAAGATATATCTGTTTCACTTGGAGGAAAACTATAAAGTATCAAAATAAAATAGAGGTTTGAAATAATATTGAAAACTGACAGCTTTATTAATCCTGAAAATTAAAAACAATCTCGAAAGATGGAAGCAACTTTTCTGTGGAGTCTAATTACACCTGAGTTTACTAATTCTGAATAGTCCTAACTATCCAGAGGGATTCAATCGTACGAATTTCTGGCAATCGTTACAAGCGTACTAAATTGCCCTTTTGGAATCGGTTAGTGTTTCAAAATACAGTTATTATTTACTTTGTTACCAGTCATGAAACTTTCTTTACAGAATATGTAAAACCAATACTTCAAATTGTTCACGACCCACATACCTTTAGGCAAAATTCATCCACTTTCATAAAAAACAAAAATTAGAACTAGAGCTAATGAGTCTTTAGGGAACTATTACAAAATAATTGACAATAGTCGTTACGATACTTAACGAAATTTATAATAAACTCAATTCTTGATTTTCATTTATTTTTTCTCTTTTCTCATTTTGTTTTATTCTAATTTTTAAAAACTTTATCTATTTATTACTTTTTTTGGAAATAAATGATTTTATGTTAAAGGAAAGTAATGTAGTTCGACAGATAATAATGCACCATAGTTTTGACTTATTAAATGTTTATAAGTAAAAATAAGAAAATGTGTATATATATATATATATATATATATATATATATATATATATTATATATATATATATAGAGAGAGAGAGAGAGAGAGAGAGAGGGAGAGAGAGAGAGAAAGTAATAATACTGAAATATCTTTTTTTTTTTCTTTACTTCTAAATAAGTGATAGTTAGGCTACAAATAAATAGATGGCGCTACAATACACGACAGACGTCAAAAACAGTTGGCAGATTAAAAAGCTACATATTTCGGTAAATCAATGTTTGATCGCCGTGTTTACAAAATGTCAAACTTGGAACCAAATTGCGATTAGGTACATGGGAAAAGTTTGAAAAGAAAACAATACTTAACCAGAGTAATGGTATTTGGCAAAAATGATTGCAATATAAGAAAAAGGAGCAATTCCTAGAAAATGTTGCTCTATCGACAAAAAATTATCTTAAATGAGGTTGGGATCCTTTGAACAATTTTTTTAAATGTAAGGTTTTTATTCAATACTTCAGAAATCTTAATGTCATACTATTACATACGTAAAAGCAAAAATAAATTTCTTTTTTATAATTTGAGAATTTTTTTAGTATACTCACAAAACTATTCTAAATAACTTTAGGGATTGAAATTTTAACAATTATAGGTGTTTGAGAAAAAAAATGCCAATTTATATATAAAAACAAGCCATTTTTTAAACCGTAAGCTACACTTAAATGAATATATTAAGTATTTTTCCGCCGAACGCTGGCCGATTGGTTAGGGCGCTGATCGTCGGTACCAGAGTTCGTGGGTTCGAATCCCACTAGGGCATGGATGTTCGTAGCCGTTCGGAATCGGCTTTAAGCAGTAGGTCCCGGTCTCATTAGCCCTCGTGTGCAAAACAGTAGACCGTAGTGCTCCAAACCAAGAAGAAGTATTTTTCCCATTATTCAAATAAGAATGGAAAGCCAAAAATTTTTCTTAATTAGTTTTTAAAAAATTGGGCATATAAGGGTTAAAATTTCCAATTTATTTTCAAACAATTTTCAATTTTATTCTCAATCTATCATAAAAACAATCTCATTTAAACCAAGTCTGTTTAAAAATTAAAATTACTTTATACAATCAGAGTCAGAAAATATTTGAACTTTTAAAATATCAAAAGTGCTTGAAATCCTGTAAGGAATGTAAAAGGAAACAGTAAAGCGTATTACTTTATTTCATTTATTTCTACGGATATTTCAAATGTTTGCATTACCGTAATAATTGGACAATATTGCTATGCGACGAAAATGAGCATAGAACAAACAATAACAGCTTGTTATTCTGTTAATAATACACTGTCTACCAATAAGTATTTGGACACCAGTGATAGAAAAGAAAAACTAACTTTATTAAAAATCAATAGTTGGTAGAGCCTCTACGACAGGCAATTGCTATAATTTGCATCACATAGAAATGAGAGTCAATCACTTTATATCTCAATTTCCAGGTCAAATCGAATAGATACTACACAGACGATATTTAAATAATATAAAATAAGAAATAAATAAATGAAATATTTAAAGGAATGACGTCATAATGATAGAAAAATATCATTTTCACCTATTTATTATGTGATAAATTAAAGATTTTAATCTCCTTTTAACCGAGGAAAACTGCGTTTAAAACAATTACTTGGGATGATCTCACATAGCTAGAAATATTGCTTCTTTCACTTTAGTTATGATGCGATAAATTAAAAAATTAATCATTTGCGTTTAACCGGGGAAAATAATGCTTGAAATAATGACATGAAATGTTCGAAAAAGGGTGAAGGAATAGATTTCAAAAGTTAAAAATTTACAAAAACCTTCCTAGGGATATACCTAAGAATTTTCCAAATTTTCACGGCGATTGGATGCATGGTTTTTTAGTCTATTGAGTACAGACAGACAAACAGACACAAATTCATTTTTATATATATAGATTCACCAAAACTTATGAATTCTTTAATATTTTAAATTAAAAGTAAATTCCATTGAATCTATCATCCATTCACCAGAGAAACACTTTGGTTTGGTTTGGTTTGGAGTGCTACGGTCTACTTTTTGCAACACGAGGGCTAATGAGACCGGGACCTACGGTTTAAAGCCGATTTCGAACGGCTACGAACATCCATGCCACAGTGGGATTCGAACCCACGAACTCCGGTTCCGAAGGCCAGCACCCTAACCATTCGGCCATCGTTCGGCAAGAGAGAGAAACACTTTGAAATCTGTACAAAGTTATTTTAACGTTTTAACATTTTGTACAAGAAAAGCCCAGAATGAGATAAATCGATTTACAGATTTCATGTTGCAGTAAATATTTGAAAGATAATTGAAAATGTTCAAATTTTGTAGGCATTCAATGTCTTTGTGATACTCTGCCGGAATAGTAACCTGTTATTTTAGAAATGGGGCTCTTTATTTTATAATTATTGTCCTTTTGTTAAATTTAAGAATTCTCGAGAAAAATTTGCAAACTGCATTAGAAAATTGATGTTTACATCATCATCGTACTTTATACTTTAAGTGCATCTATTATATTAAAAAAAGAATAAATGATGAAATTTAATATTAAGAGAAATCTTTAGAACAATAATGTCATTAAGAATATTTTTCATACTTTCATAATTTTATTTTAAAAGAATCCAGCAGTATAAATACATCCTTCTTATTTTGTTCAAATGCTTTCAACATTACATTCTCTTTTACAGTTTTTTTTCAAACCCACAAAAGCAAATAAAATAATGAAGGCCATCTTAACAATAGACTAATTTTGGTGTTTTGGTTTTGGTTTGAAGTACTATGGTTTACTATTTTGCAACACGAGGGGTAAAGAGAACGAACATCCATGCCATCGTGGGATTCGAATTCGTACCGAAGTTTAACATCCTAATCATTCGGCAACAAATTATTGAAAGGGACGCAATCATACTAAAAATCCCACATTTCAAATTATTAGATAATTTTGTCACAATGTTCCAAAGATTGTTTTAAGCAAAATATTGAAAAATAGATATTGCCTTGTAAATAAAGATACTAAGTGCCCTTCTATCAAGGAAAGGATGTATTGCCCTTTAAAGGAATTTTCAGTTTATTACAAAACGTCTTCGAGAAGGGTGAGTGCAGTCCAATTCAAGGTTAGCCTCCTGCTTTCGAAATTTGGAATTTTCATTTAAAAAGAAAAAAAAAGTAGAAGGATTATTTACTACCAGATAATACAGTCTTTCTCTGATGAAGAAGATATAGAGGGATTTAATTCCCAACCGCATTTTTCAGCTTCACAGAAACAATCTAACTGAATGTGTGCATTTTACAATTTTAAAGCTTCACAATATTTCTATAATATTGCAATCTTGTCTCGAAACAAGCCCGTCAGCAAAATGAGGAATTCAACCCATTAACGTCGTCGCTAGGTTTGGTTTTAATGCTAAGGTCTATTTTTTACAACACAAAGGCTCATGAGTCCGGACTTAATGCTTAAAGCCGATTCCGAACGGCGACGAACATCCATGCCAAAGTGGGTTTCGAATCCACAAACTCCCAATCGCTCGGCACGTCGTCGCTAGAGACGATTATAATCAACATTACATTTTTAAACAAAGGCCACATCGTTGTTAAACTACAATATTTCTATATTTCTTATCCATTATTCTTTATATGGCTCTTTATTTGGCCATTTCTAAGTATTTTCTTTCTAAAATCATTCTAAATAATTCCAGTTGTAAATGTATGTCCTGTATTTGGCCCATGTCTGCGAATGGTATTTTTGCTTAATTCATCTTCGTGTAATCAAACACCGAAAAGAAAAACCAAACAAGGGAAGTAAGTAGACATTTGCAAAAGGTTAAATAGCTTCCAAGCGTTTCATTCATAAGAATTATCAATGACTCGGAAAGAGCTATTAACTACAACTAATCGCGTAGAAAAACGCTCAAATTTTCTTCTTCAATCCGAATTTGGAAAGAAAAATTTCATTTTATTATTTATCGAAAATATAAATAGAACTAGCTGCTTCGCACCCAGCATTCGGTCTGGGTTTTAAAATATTTCTATGAAAGATTTAGAACCACTATTAAAGATAAGACGTATTAATAGAAATGCTGAATAAATCTCGTATGTTTCAGATTGTTGACGATTATAACAGTTTATTAATAGCTGAATGTCCAGTAAGTGCACTGCGTTGCCCGTGAGTCGGTGGATAATAATTCCCAATTCCACGACTTTTTTTAATGTAGGAGTCAAATCTCAAAATACTGTGGAGAGTAAAATATATGTACTGTTCTGAATGGGATAATTCATTTTCGAGATTGAATGTCTTTTAGTAATGTTTTACATACATAAAAATTAAATTTTAAACAACAAAACCTATGACGATAACTTTTTCTTTAAAAAATGGCAATTGTGAAATAAAAACAAATTTGATAGAACATGGCGAATTTGTAATTATTGAATATAAAAATCCCGCCAACATATAACAGAAAAAATACTAACTTCTTAAAAATTTCGAGAAAGTAAAATAAAGATTTACATATTTTGATGCAGTAAAAAATTTAGCTATTAAAAATAAAACGATTTTGATACTGGAATATTTCAAAGAGAAAAAGTTATTGCGTATAAAAAATAGTTGTAACTATAACAATAAATGGCACCAGTCATTACATATTTTAATTAATATACTTTTAACTGAGTGTAATTACGGTATTTTAATGGTGGAAAGAGTTTAAGCATTCAGCGGATTGGGCGAAGTAATGCATCCAAATGTTTTTATGTTTATAAATGCATTTACTTACACTCGAATTTTAATGGTATATGTATACAAATATATTATAAAGAAATATATCAAAAGTAAGGTCTTGAAAAAAGCTTCAAGAATATAATAAATCACTAACAAAAATACCAAAATGTGCTGTAGTTCAAATTTTACAACAAAAAAATCGGTTTGGCAGGATAGGCGATAGTTGTTCTGCATTAATGTGAATTCTATTACCAAATATCGGGCGAAAACGACGACAGCAATGAAAATAGGGTCATTGCTTTTAATGCCAACTCAACAGTTAAAATGACTGTACTACATAATTAAAACGGTGTTTTTGTTGTTTTAAAATAATATATTTTGAACTAATTAGAATATCAGAACGCGATTGACCGAAATGACTACCTTAAGTAATTCTGCCAAGCCTAATTATGAATAGATGTTAGTGCGGTCTCGAAATTGGATAAATAAAAATGGCGCAATTGAATTGACAATGAAAGAAAAATACCAAATATTGATAAAATTGAACTAAGCACATAAGGTCAAAAGCCAAGAACAATTATATTACCTGAAAGCGTTATCATAAGAATGAAGATACTTGATGGATTTCAATTTTTATAACACGTAATTAAAAGAAATATATACCGAAAGTCATCAAGCTTATTTAAGAACTAGCTAATGTGCCCGTGCTTCGCTAAGGGGAGTTTTGTATATTCTATTAATCAAGCATTTTTATTTTTGTATATTACTCTGTAAATTCTATACAGATTAGCTCATCTCATGAACGAATAAATATATTTCTAATATATACGTATTATAATCATATTCGATTCTCATGATACATTATTTTACATTAGAACTGTGTGAAGCTTCAATAAAATATAAAAACGTTTCCCGATTAAAAGTACGAAAATTTTATTTCAGTAACGAAACACTTGTCACACCCACTAAACTTCCATAGAAGTTCCATATAATTTTATTAATCTATATATGCGTTAAGTGTAAATGTTTATTTTCACTTCATTGTTAAACGTAATTATAAAAGCATACAAAAATTTATTCTTTTCATAAATTATACTTGTAAAATCAAGAAATATCTAGCACATATAATTTGCACGCCATTTAATATAAAAAGTAACACTTATGTACTGCTATCTGACGTTGATCAGCAATATCAATACCTCTAATACAGTAGAACGCGAACTAAAAGTATGGTCTATTAATCAGGTACCATGTATTTTGTCTAGCGGATCACGAACTCTATGATCTGTTCGTTTACCAAGTGCTTTTTTGTTTAAAAAAAAAAAAAAAAAAAAAAAAAAAAAAAAAAAAAAAACACTCATAAGTGCATTTTTACAGCCAACTCTAATTTTAATAATATTCAACGTTGGCAATTACATACATATAGAAATCAGAATATGGAACTTTGTGTTATCGAGCCTATTGAGATATTGAAATAGTTATATATTGCATTTCACATAATCCTTGAATTTCCCCCTATACCAGCGCATCACTCTCTCGTAACCTAGGTTCATACACCATATAACTGTTGATGTTATCTGTTCCTGTTCTTGTCTTTCTACTAATTTTACAGGAAATAAATAAAGTTTAAAATATTTAAATTCTTTCTTTTTTTTTTAAGCAATCAGTCATCCGGACTTTTCGCTCATGGGATCAGTTTGCTAATAATAACCTGCACTCTAGAATATTTTCATTTGGTTGAAAAAATTTTTTGAGATTGATAATTTTTTCTATGACTAACTTTTATGACTAACTTTTCATATACTCTGTTAGCTTTCGCTAAATTAATCAAATTAATTTCACAAAATATCTTTCACTAATTTTGGAATGACCGACCTGAAATAAACCTAAATTTTTGCTTTAAAAAAATCTATGTCTAACATAAAAACCAAAATTTATTTCTTTTTTAAAAATAATCTACAACGAAGTTTTTGATGATAATTTCAAAAGTTTTAAAATTTTTGCACATTTTTCTCAAATATATTCCACAGGTAACTGATTAAATACCATTAAATATATTCTGTCTAGTTTCTTTTACATATTCCTTATATCTGTTCTATTTTATTTCTCTCTCCCACCTTCCTGAGGGGAACAATTATTACCCGGTACTCCTATACATACTATACAGCCTAACAATGGCTCAATGGTTAGAGCGATGTTCTTCAGTACCGGAGTTCGTTGGCTCGAATCCTGCTGAGGCATGGATGTTCGTAGCCTTTTAGAATCGGCTTTATGTAGTAGGTCCCAGTCTCATTAACCCTCGTGTTGCAAAACAGTACACCGTAATGTTCCAAACTAACAATGTACCATATAACACTCTTGTCCATCACGCCATACATTGCCGACTTTGTCTTTCTATTAATTTTTAATTAATTACATTTTCTATTAATTAATTAAGTTGGCTTCAACGAATAATTATTCACTTATGATGAAACGCTCTAAAAGGGGGGAAGGAATGGTTTTCGAACGTTTTAAAGTTGACAGTATTTTCCGCAGCGATACAAAGCATATTTATACCAATTTTTTTTTAGAATCGGACCATTAGTTTAGGAGGAGATGTGGAACATACATACATACATACATACACACATACATACACACATACATACATACAATGACTTTTATTTATAAGACTAGCAAATGTGCCCGTCCTTCGCTACGGGGAATTTTTTATATTACTTTTAATCAAACATATATTTTTTTCGATTATTAATCTGTAAATTCTACACAGAGGATATGTAGTCATTGGCAAATAAACAAACATAGTTGTTTCTATTTTATGTATAATATAGTCACATTCAATTCTCAAGATACATTAATTTGCATTACACCCTTAAATAAGATATAAAATCATTTCCCGATTAAAAGTACGAAAATTTTATTTGAGTTACGAACAACTTGTCATTCTTACTAAACCTTTATATAAGTAGTAATTATGTCGCATTTTTATTAATCTATCGATAAGGAGTTAAGTGTGAATGTTATTTTTTCCAAAATTATTTTTATCTTATCTTTAGACATAGCTAATAGCGTACAACGACTTATTCTTCTCATAAATTTTGCTTGTAAAATCAAGAAATATCTAGCATATTTATTTTGCAAGCCATTTAATATAAAAAGAATAATTATGTACTTTTATTTGACGTTGATTGGCAACATTAATATATCTAATACAGTTGAACGTGAATTAACCGAATGGTCCAATTCAGCAGATCAATCGTGATCCCTGTATTTTGCTTTCCGAACAGAACCATGAACTGTATGAACGGTAAATGGTCCAGTTGAGTTTTGTTCGCTCATTCGCTTATTGATATATATCTATTTTTACAGCTAACTCTTATTTTACTTTAGAATAATACAAATGCAGAAATATAGAAATCAGAATAGGGAACTGTCGAATATTCCATTGAGGTTATTGAGTTATAGAAATGGTTACATAATCCTTGCAGGGGTTTATTTTCCTTAGCAGTCTCTCGTACCATATAACTCTCCTGTATATTCCATCATCTGTTGATGTCCTTCAACTTCTACTAATTTTGCAGAAAATAAAAAACGTTGAAATTTTTATATTCTTACTTCTAAACACGCCGTTTGCAATATAACAAATATGAACTATTATAACTGTCAGTTCTAACCATGGAAAAAGTATGAAGGGAAATTACCTAATGTCATTACCATAATTATAAGTATTCCAGTCATCAGGATTTTTCGCTAACATGATAAGTTTTGCTCCGGATAATCAGCACTCTAATATATTTACTTTTGGCTAGAAAAAATATTGTCGAAAAAAAATCATTTCTCTATCAGGAATTTTGCATACAAATCTGTTAACTTTAGCTAGGAATATGAATTCAAAAACATGCAATAAGAATTTAGAACTTTGTTAAAGGCCATTAAAGGTATTCTGCCTAGTTTATTTCACATAGGTTACATAGGTTTTTGCATGGGTTCTTTTTTCCTCCTCTGTCTTCGCCCTTACTGTGCGGCACAATTATTACTCCGGGCTCCTATACCATATAACTCTTCTGCCCATTGCCCCATCTATTGATGTCCTTGTGTTTCTATTAATTTTGTAGAAAAGAAAAATATTTTATAAGTTTAAAAATAAACTTCTAAATAATTCATTTGTAATATAGTAAAATATGATGTACAACATCATTTGGCTGCAACGAATAATCGTTTCCATATCACGGATTTACTATAAAAATTTATTAGATTTAGCTAGAAACATAAACTGGCCAGGACAACTCTTATTTTATGCCAATGATCAATTCTGAAGTAATCTAAATTTTTAATATTGGCCATGTATGTGTACATTTTTCTTCATTTCTCCGAACCAAGGAATACGCTCTAAAACTTATTTACGCTATGACTGATCCAAAATAATAACAAATTAAACAGATACTTTCTTGTTATACATAAATAAGTTATAAGATATAAGCTTATTTGCTCGTGACTTTATCTGCCTGGAATTTGTTTTAAAAGTCTCGAATTATCTCGAAAAATTTCGAACACAGTAAAATATGGAATTAACACTAAAAATAACTTTACTAACTGCTTTTGTGCATTAATTTCCAACTGTAATATACCTTGTAATAATACGTGATAAGATGAACAACAGAGGTTTTAATTTGGCGGTAAATATTAAACTGTCCAAAATTTGTTAATAAATGGCAGACGGTGTAGTTATGTATAAAAAACAAACACGCAAACGAACAAACCTGTTAATTTACATAGATATATAAATTAAACGATGGATATTTAGTGAACCGTGAAATAGACTCACTGGAAATTAGACGTTAAGAAACGAAATTTTTAATACCGGTGATAAAATTTTCACTGTAACAAAAAATAATCGATGATTAAATTTAAAGTTAGCGCATTTGTCTATTATTTAAGTCAACTGAAAAAGAAAAATGTATCACATATGAAAAATCAGAGTTAAAAAGGATGAAAATTGCGCAGACGATACTTAAATTAATTTAAAATAAGAAATGATTAAATGAAAATATTTAAATGAATGACATCATAATGCTGGAAAAATGTTATTTCAACCTATTTATCATGTGACAAATTGATAAATTTAATCGCCTGCTCTTAACCGGGGAAAATAATGCTTAAAATAATGACTTAAAGCGCTCGAAAAGGGGGGAAAGGAATGAATTTCGAACATTTTAAAGTTGACAGTGCTTTTCGCAGTGATACAAAGTATATTTATACCAATTTATTTTAGAATCGGACCTATAGATTAGGAGGAGATGTGGAACATACATACATACACACACACATACATACATACAATGACTTTTATTTATAAAACTAGCTAATGTGCCCGTGCTTCGCTACGGGGACTTTATACATTAATTTTCTACAAATCCATTTTTCTTTCGATTATTAATCTGTAAATTCTACACTGCGCATTTCAAATCATTTGTGAATAATTAAACATAGTCATTTCTATTATATGTATAACATAGTAATATTCAATTCTGGTGGTACATTAATTTGCATTACACCCTTAAATAAGGTATAAAAGATTTTCTCGATTAAAATTACGAAAATTTTTTTTCAGTTACGAAACACTTGTCATGCTCACTAAACCTCTATATCAGTAGTCTATCTGTCTCAATTTTATTAACTAATCTATAAACCCTTAAGGGTGAATGTTATTTTTTCCAAATTAATTTTTACTTTATTTTTAAACACAACTAAAAGTGTACAAGAACTTATTCTTCTCATAAATCTTGCTTTTAAAATTAAGATATATCTAGCATATATATTTTGCATGTCTTTTAATATAAAAATAACACTTAAGTAATTTTATTTTACGATTGATTGGCAACATTAATATCTCTAATACAGTAGAACGTTGGTTGGGTTAGTTGGGAGCACTACGGTCTACTTTTTGCTACACGAGGGCAAATGAGACCGGGACCTACTGTTTAAAGCCGATTCCGAATGGCTACGAACATCCATGCCTCAGAGGGACTCGAACCCACGTACTCCGGTTCAGAAAGTCAGTGCCCTAAACATTCGGCCATCGTTCGGCATAGTAGTACGTGGATTAACCAAAATGTCCAATTCAACGGATCAATCAAAGACCCTGTATATTGTTTGGCGAGCATAACCCACCTGGACCTCGAACTGTATGAACTGTTCGTGGTCCAGTTGAGTTACGTTCACTAAAATCTGATAAATCTATATTTACAACTAACTCTAATTTTAATAATATTTTACGTTAGAACAACACAAATACAGACATATAGAAATCAGAATTGGAAACTTTCTAATATACCATTGAGGCTATTGAGATATAGAAATGGATATATAATTTCATTTTACATAATTCTTGCAAGGGTTTATTTTCCACACCAGTCTCTCGTACCCCGGGATTATATAGCATATAACTCTCCTATATATTCCACCATCTGTTGGTTTGAAAATTTTATGTTCTTACTTCTAAACATGCCGTTTGTAATATGATAGATATAACTATTATAACAGCTAGTTCTATCCCTGAGAAAAGTATTAAGGGAAATTACATAAAATCATTTCCATAACCGTTTTTTAAAATAATTCCGTCATCGGGATTTTTCGCTAACATGATAAATTTTACTTCAGATAGGTCCGGATGATTAGCACTCTAGAGTATTTTCATTTAGATATAAAAAATATAGTCAAAAAAATTATTTCTCAATCAATAATTTTGCATACAAATCTGTTAACTTTAACTAAGAATATGAATTTAAAAACGTGCAAACAGAATATGGA
>CM063508.1:15410762-15435762 GCA_032207245.1 Pardosa pseudoannulata
ATTTTTTTTTATTATAAATCTTATTTTACTTCGTACATGGGAGTAAAAATCTAGGAGATAAATAAAAAATTTAGATATATAAAGATGAAATCTCTACAATGTGTTGGAATAAACAGGTTTCGTTTATTCCACCACAAAATTGAAATTTATGTTGAAATATGAACATCGAATTTTTTTCCTGTTATAAATCTTAGTTTACTTCGTATAATGCAGTAAAAATCTAGGAAATACATAAAAATTTAGATATATATAAAGACGATATTTCTACAATGTGTTGAAATAAACAGGTTTCGTTTATTCCAGTACCAAACTGAAATTTAAGTTGAAATATGAACATATGAAGATCTCTACAATGTGTTGGAATAAACAGGTTTCGTTTATTCCACCACAAAATTGAAATTTATGTTGAAATATGAACACATAATTTTCCTGTTATAAATCCTACTTTATTTCGTACAAGGCAGTAAAAATCTAGGAGATACATAAAAATTTAGATATATAAAGACGAGATCTCTACAATATGTTGTAATAAACAAGTTTCATCACAAAATTGAAATTTAAGGAGCAATATGAAAATTAAAATTTTTTTCTATTATAAGTCATCCTTTACTTTATATAAAGGAGTGAAAATATTGGGCCATACTTATATGTATAACTACAAGATTTGGCAGGAGCATTGTTTTTGGAACAATATTTTGGAGTGGAATGAACAGGTTTCGTTTATTCCACCACAAAGTTGAAATATAAGTTGAAATATGAACATCGATTTTTTTCCTATTACAAGTTTTCCTTTACTTTGTAGAAGGGGGTAAAATGCAGGAACATATTTAGATGCATAAACACGTGATCTGTACAGTGTGGTGCATCAGTACTTTTATATTGGAATAAATAGGTTTATTTTATTCCACCACAAAATTAAAATTTACGTAGCAATATTAAAACCAAAATTTTTTCCATTATAAGTCATCCTTTACTTTATATAAAGGAGTGAAAATATTGGGTCATACTTATGTGTATAACGACAAAATTTGGCAGGAGCATTGTTTTTGGATCAGTATTTAGGAGTCGAATGAACAAGTTTCCTTTATTCCACCTCAAAACTGAAATTCACTTTGAAACATGAACACTGAATTTTTTTTTCCTCTTACAAGTTTTCTTTATTTTACAAAAATGTAGGAACATATTTAGGTGTATAACATATTTATTCAGTGTGGCAGATCAGTACTTTTGTGGTGGAATAAACAGGTTTCGTTTATTCCACAAAAGAATTAAAATTTACTTTGAAATATGAACACCAAATTTTTTTTCTATTACAAGTATTCCTTAACATTGTACATGGGAGTAAAAATGCATAAACATATTTAGATATATTAATAAGAGATCTGTACAGAGAATATCAGAAGCTAAATGAAATTTATTATCTATACATTAGTACTCAGAAGACAATTTGCAGTACTTTGAAAGACGTTTGGATGCTAAACATTAGTCGTAATGTGTTCCTGAAAGAATGTTTAAACCAAACTTATTATATAATGGATTAATTTCGATTAACACATTGTGTGCGGGTACATTTCGCAGTGGAATTGTACCGGGAGCGGGCATTTTAAGCTTAAATTTAGCTATTCAGTTAAATCTCAATAATCGAAATTTTTTTCATCTTTTAACCACCTTTTCGTATTTTATATTGAAATATATAAGAAAATATGTAAACAGAAATATATAAATAACAACCATAAGATTTTTGTAAACAAAAAAATAAATATTTAGTGGATAAATTTATAATAGTGTCGTAAATATGAAAAATCAAATATAAATAGTAGTTTATAGATTTAATTTCGAATCGAATAATCGAATTATGTTTATATATAACATTTTTACATTATAAAAAAATGAGAAGAGCAGTTATAAAACTAATAATGTAAAAACAAGTTTTTGTCTAAATTTTTCCAGAATCTATGTAGTAGACTAGAACATTCTGCTTCGTTTTCCTGTATATACCGTTATTTTTGTACCCACAAACAAACCATGTTGTTACACTAACCCGTACTAGTACGTGACCCGCGCTCAAGTATCAATTTTCAGAAAACGTAAACGTGCTAGTACGTGTCCCTCATACAATGTGTTAACAATGTTGATATCATCTCATGAAGAGTTTTTCAATTTTTTTTTAATGACAAAAGCTTAAAATTCTAGATAAATATTCCGAAATTTAAGCTTTTAATAACATTAAACTCTAATGAATATTTTTATTTACATATCCTTTTTTATTTTGTAGATTTTTTTATAAAGTAATTTGTTTTACTTTAAACAATTTATCTGTTATTTAATATTAATCTTTTTAAATATGAATATACTTCCGCATACATTGGTTTTAGTTACACAGATGGCGCCACTAGACTAATTTCTCGACATAACCACTGCATAATGATATTTCGCTTACCCGAAATTCCCTATTTACTCCATACAAAATAGCCAAATTATTAACAATTGTGTTATAAATAATTACATTTTAAATTATATTATTAAAGTAAAATATTTCTAAATACTAGAGAAAATATACACACATTGACAGGAGCATTGAATGAGGAAAATAAAACTGTCCAGTTATATTTTCTACATAATTAAAAAACTTTCCATCACAAATAGTTTAGATAGAATATAATTTATACACTCATGTTCATTTTCTATACTACAAAGTTTATTTTCTTCAATAATCTTTAATCAGATCTAATTAAAAAAAAACGCATTTTTCACATTAAAATTTTAAAAGTAGCATTTAAGAATCCTAAGGATTGACAGAGTTGCCCAAGGAACTCTGTATATTTAAAATTCTGAAGCTATTCTTGTGAATTACAAATCCTGCTGATAATACTTAGCATTATCAGAATAATTTTAAATTCCAAGCAGTCACAAAAATCATTTCAAATATGTACATATAGATTCATGTATTTTCTTATATTAGAAGTGCAACTGTAATAGCTGTGATGCACATAAAATTTTTTTTATTTAGGTATATTTTAGTTTAATTGATAGATTTGTAAAAAGTGGTTTCTTGTGTAATTTTAGAAATATAATCTACATTTAATGCACATGATTAAAATTGTTTTCTTTATAACTACTAGATGGCGCCACTAAATTGACGAACTCCAAAATCAAAGTGGTATGATTTTATCTCAAATTGAGATCTTGTACCCTATATTGTAAACAGTTACATAAATCCTAGTACGCTTTCCTTTATAAAATTTAATAAATTTGATACAGACAGGAAAAATGTTCGAAGAATACTATTGCTTTCTGTAGTTAAATCCTGAACAAAATTAAGAGAATTCAGGTCACAATTTTATGCATATTATAAGAAATTCTTAATTTATTAGCCTACGAA
Organism: Pardosa pseudoannulata; assembly: GCA_032207245.1. Lineage (NCBI taxonomy): Eukaryota > Metazoa > Arthropoda > Arachnida > Araneae > Lycosidae > Pardosa > Pardosa pseudoannulata. Next base: position 15,414,145 of record CM063508.1, read on the forward strand.
ATAATCATACAATTGAGGAAAAAATTTTAGAATTATTTTTACATTCCTCACTTTATTAGAGATAATGTTACAGAATTACTAAAATTTCATTCAAAACCTCAACTTAAAAATGTTAGCATGTTAGATCTAAACATTACAATCATTAATGCATATTTCTTTCGAAATTTTCCCTATTCTTGAAAAGGACATAAAAAGGGAGATATATGATATTTACCTCGGGTATTGTGAAAACCCCACTCAACACACTTCATCCCGATTAGGTTGAATGTTGCTTAAATTTAACCACATATTTAGCTCTAGTACTGATCCCGACAACTTATGTGTGCAAATGTCACCACTTGTTACGTCAAACACCCGTAAATGTTACGACAGTATACGTTAAAACTAACCAGATTTAGATGTAAAATATACATACAGAATTTTAAATCACGTAAAATCAAAGTCATTTGAGTGTGACATGTAGAGTCACATTTCATACAGGTTTCGTAAATTCAACCACATTTGGTTGTAAAATGTACATACAGATTTTGATAATTGGTAAAATCAAACAGATATAAATGTAAATATTGTTACGAATTTGTTAGTGAACCTTGCATTTAACATAGGACTATGGGTATCTCGCCAAATTGGCGAGATATCGGCTCGTTGGCGACAGTTTTGACAACTTATTTTTGTCACCAAGTTCGTCGCCAATCATTGCCAAATGTTGTTAAATGTGGCAATAAGTGACAACTTCCGATTGCGGTTTTTGGGGAATCTGGAAAGTTCGAGCAGTTTCTTCGGGCCTATATAAGGCAGGCTGAGTCCCATTGTATTTCTCATTATCAACCGCTCCCTTTTACTACTATTCATCTTTATTACTGGAGATATGCACTACAGTGCCAGGAGCACCGACAACGTACCATCAAATGGAGAACGACGACGAGAAGAGTCAAGTAGATTTCTCGGTGTACAGAGCACGCAATGGGTGTTGTTTTACCGGTGCTTCTATTGTGTTATATGAGTAAAGAGGTATATGAGCCCACGGCATTTTGCTCGAGTTGTTTCGTGATGATTTTGTAAGCTTGGTACGCGTGTGCAGTACCTTAACCTTGATGCCTTTCTGACATTGTATTTTCTAACTCACTGCCAATAAATTGTTTTTTCGTGCTGTCTTACTTAAAGTCCATTCAATCCTTGAACACAGCTTTGAAGTTCGTAACAATATGAATGTCCATAGAAATCACTGCTCTAGAGAGTATACCATAATCCTTAAACCTAAATTAGGTAGATTGCACTAATAAAAACATTAAAAGTTCAGCTTTCTACAATTTGTGTAAATTCAGTGTTGGATTTAAAATCTACAAGTTGCATGGAATCAACTCAAAATATGGTCTAAAACAAGAAATAAGCATAACGGTTGAAAAAATGCAAACCGCCCATGATAAAGATGTTCACGATTGTTATTTATATTGTAGATAGCGTTTGTTAAAAGCTTGGAAACCCTCACCCTATCAAATCTATACTTTTAAGGTAAACCTAAATTAGACTGCACTCTTCGAGACGAATTTAACGCTCCATGTCATTTTTATGCTTACTGTTAGATATCTCTCGATTATCTCTGATATTATCTCTCGATCTCTGATATTAGAGGGCTTGGACCATAGAATCCAGTTGTTCCAAACGTCATACACAAAAAGCTTACCATTCTAAATACTTTGCTATTTTCAAACAGTTCATCCCCAGATAGAATGCATACTTGCAGCAAGTTTTTTCTGGTTAATATCGTGCCATAACAAATGTGAAGCGACAAACTTGCAGCAAAACTCCTGCAAGTCAGACGGAACATATAGCGACTACACCTTTGCAACGTTATTTTGCTGCAAAACTGTGGCAACCTTACCATGACAACCTTGAACCAAGCGAAAATCCTTAGATTTGCTGCAGTGTTGTTTTAAGCTTGCAGACTTGTCATGCGGAATTTGCTGCAAGTTTGCAGACTTTCAAAGTAAGACTGCTGCAAACTAAATTTGCTATCTGAGTCAAGGAATAGGGTAGTAAATCAAAATATAATCGGAAACATTAACATGAAACATTTAGGGAGTCAAGGATAAAGATCGTTGTAGATTTTATGAAAAAAAAAGTAGATCACATTTCTTCAAAGCTTATGTAGGAACCTTTGCCTTAATACATCTATGCCCGTTAAGCGAGTTTCTAGATGCCATTTTTTCGATACACAATTATAGTATGTTATTATAATATAATGATTTAAATTTACATTGATTGTATAGTCAAACAATCATCCCCCAAAAAATAAAAAATTTTAAAATAATAAAGAATGAGGCATACATTGGTTATAAGGTGTTTACTTACAAAATAAAATATTACAAGTAAAAGTTGTACAATCATAAATCTTCAAATTAATATATCAATAAGATGCAGCTTTGTAATTTAAAAACAAAAAAGGTAAAAGAAAAATCAAAATATGTAAAAACCTACCACATTTAGGGCAAACATTAACAATAAGAAAATAAACTTCAACAACATAACTAGTTTGACCATTATAGTACCTTCATGTATATTATACACCATATAATAATTTAAGTTTAAATATGCTTCTAATATTTTAAAATATGGGTTGAACTAGTGTACGAAATTTTAAAAAGCTTTCAAAATTAAGAGTACTTCATTTAAAATCTTTATGATACACTTGAATGGCTAATGCAACCACGATTGAAATTTTTATAAATGTTTAAAAGTCTAAAAAGCAAGAAATTTAAGGAGGTTTACCGACATTACAGTACAATGTTCCCCCAATACTAAAAAGAAAAATTTTAAAACGAACTCTTATAATTCACACTTAGTCCGAATAGAAATCATTTCATATAATAGCTGTACAATTTAAAGTCTTAAAATTACAAAATATACAAAAAATACAATCTCTTTAACAGAATAAATGCCGAACATTCGGCCATTCCTTTAAAATACTGACAATCTAAAAATATACCCGTTTTCTCCACACAGAGATATATGCGTACAAGTAATGAAAAATTTCTAAATGAAGTGAATGCATTAGTTTAAATGGAAGACCGTTAAATCGGGAACACTTCCTTCCATTCATGCTTTTCCTATCAGGAGCTTAGTTTTTGGATTTTAGGCTTTTCCAGATTCTTTTAACGAGGCAGTGATTCGAATCGTAGCAGAACAGGCTTGTCTGGGACATTTATCAACTTGTTAAAGGAATCAATTTCTTCATGGTGGTAACTCAGCAAGAAATTACGCACGATCTGTAAGGAGAGAAAATATATTAAAAGTCGCAGCAATCAACATTGGTGGGCCTAGTATACCTTTAAAGATTTTTCTGCGATGACTTATGCCTGATCACCCCCAGATTTTGTTTTTCTACACCTGGGTCTAAAAACAGAGGCAGAGAACGAATGAAATGCTCTTGTTCAGAAGAATCAGACTTATTTATTAAACTGACTAGTCTTTGGTCTGTACATACAAAATGCTTCCAAAAAGTTTGGTGGTTGTAATACTAGACTCAAGACTCGAGTTGGTGTTACATGGGCCCGTTTTTTTTTTCGGCGCCCGAAGAGGGTCACCCCGAGAGAGGGTTGGTAAGCCCTGTTCCAGGGAGGTTCAACAGGAGGGGGCGCCACCCCCGCTCGCCCCGGCTGCTGAGAAGTACATTTTTCCCGTGGAGGCGAAAGCTTGACCAAGAGAGGGGGGGATTCCACCCCAGCCTTCGCGAAGAGGAGTGGGGAGAGATGCCCAGTCGGAACGACGGAGAACGGACATTCTTCTGAAAGGAGCTGAGACCGAGAGAAGTGTTTTCCGCTCGGCACAATTTATTTTTTTCCTCGGCTTTATTTCAGCCATGTTTTTGTTGTTCAGCCAGTATGATGTTGAGTGTACATATGTCTTAACAGAATTTGTAAATAAATGTTTAGTCAAGGATTTAATCGTTTTGGTACTTAATTATCGGCCAGTTAAGCATATCAGCGAACCCAAGATACCTGCTCTAGTAACAATAGGCGAGCATGTATAGAAACGAGGCGTGCAGACATCCGAAAGTGCAGCTGGGGACGCGCGAGGCTCGACAGTGGTGAATGGCCTTGTTAAAATAGGGAAACATGCGATGCAAAGCTAAAGACATTCACTTGGCTTTCACAGTAATCGCCATTAGCTACAACAAACTTTGATATCGGTTGTACTCCATGTGGATGATTGGTTGGTTGTTAAAGTTTTATGACGCAAAGTCCTATTTAGGACATAAGATCCCAGCACAGGGTGTTTTTTCGTAAATACAAAAGACATAACAGATAAAAGTGCCCTAATACGGAAACAGAACTGGCTAAAACCAGCAAAGGTAAAACCGTAACATTTAAAAAAAATTATAGAAATGTCTACTGTATATAAATTCAAGAACGCAGGAGAGGTACGTAAAAGGTAAAACGATGAAACAATAGAAGGTAAAAGTATAAAGCACAATAAATAAATTTTTAAATTAAAAATGGAAAAAGTAATAAAACAATTCATAAAAAAAGGTAAATTGGCCAAAATAAGCCTGTAAAACACAGAAAAGAGAAAAAGGGATGCAGGGGTTCATCCAGTAAATCCCTTAAGTTAGGATGCCGTGTGCCAAAAAATAAGGCATAGACAGGCTGTAAGGTACGCCAGTTGGAACCTGGCATCGAATTCTTTCTGTACCTTTCATATGAATGAAAATTGCACCTTGTTGAATCCGCACAGTTTTGGAAAAGCGTAGGGCATGTAGAATTTTTTGGAGGATGAATAAGCCTAAAGGTAAAAACACCTTTAAGCTTTTAGATTGGTCTGCCTATCCTTCAGCATTAAACTATATAGTTCAACGCAAGGATCCCCAATTAATTACTTAAAGATTCTAGAATTTTTAGTTTTGATATTTTACTACTTGGAATGAGTTTATTTTCCATAAAATTAATATCCATACGACCTCTGAAGTTTTTTTTAGTCTTTCTGTGAAAAAAAAGTATGCTAATGTACTCATTTTCTTAAACTACCGCGTTCTCTAGAAAAACATTATGAAAAGGTGATCCTTCTTTCCATACACACAGTTCTCCCGTAGTAAAATTTTCAGTTATCAACATTTCCCTTTTTTTATATCTAATAATAGAGCAACAATTTGACAATGTTGAACTCACCACTCATAATTTATAATAGTTTGGCAATATTCCAACGCAACAAAGCTTTGTTTGAAGTGCTATGGTCTACTGTTTTGTTCCCGAGGGCTAACTAACGTAACAAAGATCAGACTTTGGCACTTTTTAAACTTCTTACCATTTAAATTGAAAATATTCAGTGCATTTATAAACATTGTTCATAATCATGCTGAGAAAAATCAATGATATAAATAGAATTTTTTAAAATCTTACTCTAGCAATAGCAAGCTGCATTTCTTTTCTGGCTATTCTGCTACCTATACACAGCCTCGGACCATACCCAAAAGGACTCGAAACTAACGGCACTGGTTGAGTCCATCTTTCAGGGTAGAACCTATCAGGATCTTCAAAATATTTATCAAGCTTTGAAGCCACCTGGTGTTGAAGGATGATCATAGTCTGAAAGGAGAAAAAGGAGAGATTGCAAGAACTGCTTCAGAATACTCCTGACAATTAAAACAATAGTCTCTCACAAGTTCGAACTCTGTGTTTAGTTCAAAACTTTGACACATTAAGGTATCCGTCTACGTTCGGAGAACTTTTTTCTTTAAACCTAGAAACTAGTTAGTTCATGTTTTTACATTTTTAGATTTTTTATAATATCATAGATAGTTGCACTTAAAAAATTTATTACCAGAGAAGTTTTTATAAAATTTCTAATAAATGAAGAAAATTTAGAAAAAAAATCTTTTTTCAAAAGGTCTAATTTTTTAATAAATTAAATTTCAATATTTTTTGATGCAACACATTTCTTATACACTGGACTAGTGATTCACCTAAAATCTTTGCTTAATTTACATTTGGTAAAATATTTTGGTCCTTCAAAATCATACACATTGAATTTTTAACGAATTTTCATTACCTTTATATCTAACTACTAGTGTAACATTAAAAATTATCCAAATTTAAAGCTTTTAGGTCATTCACTAGTAAATACTATCAAAAGCATTCATAATAATTTTCAACAAAATATTTTAAGAACTTTTTGAGAAATCACATTTCAAGTTTCAACATTTTATTAAAAATACAGTTCTGAGAAAGAACGGCATTTGAAGTTTATGAAAGCAACTGTCAAGAATTGCCAAGTTGCTAATTACTAAAAATACTAGAAAAATGTTTAAATTAATCTTCATGAAAATTTTAAAAAGTTTTGTCCAAAAAATGCTCTTTAAAAGGCTTTAAATTCACAACCTCCGGTTCCGAAGTCGCTACTTCCGTTTTGTTTTGACAGCTGTCACTGATGTTTAAATAGGTGCAGCTTTTCTTTAAAATACCTTAGAGACCAAACAAAAACAGATTTAGAAGCCTAAAAGTTGAAATTTTACAATAGAGAAATAAAAAAAAATTACGATTTTTGGCAAAAAATGACGTTTACGCTTTGGTGGAGGCGCCGGGTAACGATTTCGCCATTGTGGATAATTCTGACAGTGTTCGCAGAAGTCTCCGTTTAACAGGATTACCTCCAGAATTCGGCCTTTACGACCCGGAAAAAAGAAAGAAGCAGATAATTCCCGAAGATACGAAGCCTGTCGTGGTAACTCCTACCTACCCAACCATAAGAAACCCATCAACCTTCCGTGGGGAGCCTGGAGACGACCCTCGGAAATGGCTTGCAGAGTACGATCAAGTTGCCAAGTTCAACAAATGGGGTGAAATGATGTGTCTTGCAAACGTCTATTTTTTCCTAGACGGTACGGCCAAGCAGTGGTACATAAATAATGAAAATACTTTGGACTCCTGGGACGCATTCAAGAAGGGTTTAAATGAACTTTTGGGAAAGGCTGAAGAACAACTAAAATGTAGAGCTCAAAGGGCAGGACAGAGTTCTCAGTTCTACATTCAGAGCGTATTAGGGCTTTGTCAAGAAGTAAATCCTTCAATGTCCGACGACGAGAAAGTATCTCACTTAATGAAAAGAGTTGCTGAAGATATGTACCAATTGCTCTTAATGAAAGAACTGAAGACTACGGCTGACTTCATCAAGTGGTGCAACTACATTGAAGACATGAGGCAAAAAAGAATTGGCCGAAGATTTGAGAGACTACCAAACGTCGTACCAGTTGCAGCCGTGGAGGACGAGTCAGATTTAGTGTCTCTTATCAGCAGGATTGTACGAGAAGAGGTTAATAGAATAGTTAATCAAGCCGACGAGTTTCCGGACCCCTATTCCCAGCCGCTACAGACCGTCATCCAAGACGAAGTATGATACCTTCAACTCATAAGATGTCTTTTAAAAATCCTTACATCAAAATTTGTTCAATTTTTGATAAATTTCATGGATTTTTACCGTTTGAGTCCCAGAGGGTTTTGAAACAACATTCTCGAAGAATCCCGAACAGCTCAACAGCGCTTTATCTACACTGAAACGAAAAGACCCACGCAGATCTATAGCGCTTCTTTTATGTCGATAAATCAAGCTGCAGGATAGCACATGCTCTATTTTATGTTCTAAACATATATGCTTCATAATTGAACTATTATTATAGTAATGTACCTATTGTAAAATGTAGTTTTTGTATAAAAAGAGAAGCTGTGTGATATACTTGCGTTAGTAAATCTGAGCACGCGTGACTTCAACAGTCGATGGTGCACCATCAGTGGTCCACAACACTGAATATGCTGGGTTTTCTCGACATAAAAACTGGACAGCGTGATCGTGTTGCTTGGGACTCAAACCGTTAAAACCTAAATCCATAAGGGAAATATTTTAAAGATAAAACTACATAAACATTATCTAATCCCATGACATACAAATAAAACTGAATTTGATTTGTCTGAAAAATGCTATATAGTTTAGCTCATCTGAAAATTTTGTGCAAGTTTATAAACAGAACGTTTCATTTTGAAATTTATATTTCGATATGTTTAATAAGGTTAATAAATTAAATTAATAGGCAAATAAGTAATAGCATAAAATAAATTAGTATTTCAAAATAGTATACAACATTCCAAACCATTTTCGAATAGATAGAGGTATTGACGGTTTTTATACTTCTATGTTGTTTCGCTTCACATTTTTTCAAGCACACGTGACATCTTGAACATTCTAATCAAAACAAAATATATATGCTACGAAAAATATGCTATACATGTCTGCCGGAGACGGTTTTTGATGTCAAAGTCTACATACGGTTAATACCGGTAATGAATATGCAGATATTTTAGCAAAGAACGCCATGAAATCAATAAATTACAAACCAATACAGCTCCATACTTAAAAAATATATGAAAGAAAACAAAGATTGGCAAGATTATTGTGACAATAGTGAAAAAGGAAGAGAAACCTATACTATAATATTTAAAGTAGAACAAAAGTTAAAATTCGAAAATAACATTAAATTATTTCATAACCGGTCATGGAAGTTTCCCAACCTACTTATACAGAATTGGAAAACTAGATTCACCAAAATTTTAAAATTTTAAAATGAGGGAAAATACTTGGTAAAAAAATTATAGTGATAAAAAAAAGGAAAAAAATTGTTTTTTTTTCCCTCAATAATTCAGTGTACAACATTAAAATTAATAATATCGAAAGGTTCTCCCCACCCACTTAGGCTTTTGCCTCCATAAACTCTTCAGTTGGATGTGGGTGTGGGTCATCTAAGTCAAAGTCTGCAGTGGCAAATGAAATGACTGACGTCTCCAAAACGATGGGTTAAGTAATGCTCTGAAGTCCTTATCCTATGTCAACATGTACGTGTTGAGAAAACAGATTCTGCTTAGTATTCCTTTTCCCGTTGAAGAATACGTGGAATTCTTGTGTGATAGAGAAATATTTTCAACAGATTAAAGGCCATATCTCAAGTCAACTTGAACTAAAATCGGTTGAAACTTTTCCCCTGTAACGCAAGAAATATGCTCATTCTTCACCATTAACATATTGTATGCGGAACACGTACTAGTACGTTTTCTGAAGATTGATACGTGAATGTGGGTCACATACTAGTACGGGTTAGTGTAACATGGTTTGTTTGTAGGTACAAAAATAATGGTATATACAGGAAAACGAAGCCGAATGTTCTTGTCTACTACTTAGATTCTTTAAAAATTTAGACAAAACTAGTTTTTACATTATTAGTGTTGCGATTGCTCTTTTCATTTGTTTTATAATGTAAAAATGTTTATATATAACATAATTTGAAAAAATTAAAACTATATACTACTATTTCTATTTTATTTTTCATATTTACGATACTATTATAAATTTATCCACTAAAAAATATATTTTTTGTTTACAAAAATCTTATGGTTGTTATTTATATTTTTCTATTTATATATTTGTTTATATATTTCAATATAAAATACCAAAAGTTGGGTAAAAAAATAATTTTCGATCTATTGAAATTTAATTGAATAACTAAATTTACGCGCAAAACGCCCTGTCTCCCAGTACAATTCCGCTGCTAAATCTACCCTCATATGTGTTAAAATGAATCAAAGTAACACGTATATATTGACATGTTATGAAGCCTTTACAAAGACTTGTAAAAATCGTTCAACTTTAGCATGTCACTAGCGAAACAAGTTAAATGCTCTTTAAAACCTTGTCAGTATGATTTAATATAACAAAGTACTTTCCATTACATTAAATGGATTTTTTTTTTTTGAGCTTTTAGAATGTTATTAAAATTTACGTAAAAATTATTACACAGAAAGCAGGAATAGAGATAATCAAAAATTTTGATTTAGGTACTTTAATAAATTACATAACGTACATTATTAAAATATTTCTTAACTTTCACAAGTACAAATTTCCTTAAAAACAAAGAATTTTTTTTACCTTAGCAGGAACCTTATATCCCCCGAGCACAGTATCACAGGGAAGGATCCTACCAGTACCTATAGCAATGGGATTCACCCTGAAATGAGAATGAAATATGATATGTCAATAAATTTAGTAGCTTGTTACACTATTTGCCATCTCCTACAAAATTCTATTGCACAGCAGACGTCAGTTAGCCATTTAAATAGACTAAAATAAATTTTAAAATGGATGAACATATAGACTGTAAACATATCTTTAAAAAGGCCGAATTGGGTTACAAGTTTCGGCAGGTTACAGCTAAATAGAGTATTCAGAATTATGATGATATCCGACTTCTTGCTCACAACTAGTACGCGGATGCTTAGATATGTTTTATGTTGCATTGTTACACAGAGTGCTAATTGCAATCAAAAGGCAAAAAGCACAAATTATACGATGTTACAAGTCCTAAATACAAAATTTGATCCTCCTAAAGCTATTATAAATGTGAGTTACACGAGGTTAAGAGGTTAGATTAGCGTGGAATCGGGTAATATACAATTAGCGGGGAATATGGAATACAAGTTACTTGACTGCTTAGAGCTGTTATTTAACTGAGTTTACTAGAAACTCACCAGAGGTGACCTCCTAAGCCCCCTGCAATCACTCCCGCTCTTTTTTGTGGAATATGGTGTTAGAATGTGGATCATTTCTCTTATTTCAATCATCTAAAATATTTTGCTGGTAAGGGTTGGAATATTTTTTTAAATATTTGAGTACATATTCATATAAACTAATGATTCTAATAAAAGTCGAAAACATTCGTACTGCATAGGTCTTTCATTTTTATTTAATTTTCGTTCAGTTTCACTAGGCCGTGGTGGGTAATATGAAATACTGGTAATACATGAAACTTTCTGCAGCTTAAAGCCGATTCCGAACGGCTACGATCATCCATACCACAGTGGGATTCGAATCCACGAACTCCGATTCCGAAGACTAACTCCTTAACTATTCGCTTATCGTTCGGATCCTCTACAAGGGATAAGAATAAACTTACCTCAACGTTTCTTTGATAACCAACTGCAAGTATGGCATGCGACACCTCTTTTCACTTAACCGCGAATGCTTTTCTGGTAGAGCAGTCCGCAACTCCTCCCTCAGCTTATCTTGGACTTCACGATTTCGGGCCAAATTATAAAGCGCAAATGCAAGTGCATAGGCAGTCTAATAATAAGGAGTGAAAAAAATTACTACCTACTCCACTCTACATATAACATACAGTGATTAAAATCTTAGAGTAAAGCGGTACAATTTTATTTTAAAAAAAACCTTTTTCAAGCCAAAAATTCTAAAAGCTAGCGGAGTAATGCAAAATCTATCAGAAATCCCACGCTTTTAAACCAAACTGAATACACTTCGAAAACTAACATCTTGTGGGAATCTATACGACTGATTTGATATTAAAAATACACAAGTTACTGCTAAAACAGTGAGAATGACAAAGATTGCCCGTACGCCGTACGGGAAAATCATCAAAGACACGATAACAGCGCCCGCACGGTGTACGTGCAAAACATAAGGGGTTAATCGATTAGTATTGTGCAATTTCTAAGCAACATTTCAATTGCAATTTTCCTTCTAATCAGATGGAAAAACAAAATATACATTACAGGAGTATTAATTATAAGTCCTAGACTTTTTCATTTATACATTCTTTTGTCCCTTTAAAAATGTACGAATAGGTGTTTCCCACTGTGTGTATGTACATAAATATTTCAAAAGTTACCGCGAGGTAAGCAAATTTCATTTTTTATTTGGTTTGTATTTTACTAGGTTAAAATAATCTACCTAAGAAATAATTTAGTTTCGTTTTAAGATAGAATGTTATTAAAAACTTAAAAATTGTAAAATAAGCAAACATTTTAGTTCTACGAACCAAGTCGAAATATCTTTTAATCGGAACAAAAGGCTATTATAATAAAGATAGTCTCGAAAAGTACTAGATTTCAGGAATTTTCCTAATGAATTTTGATTTCGAATGTTTCGTTTCAAGGAGGTAATTTCCTTAAACTCAAGTTCATCTTAAAAAAGATTTAAGAATTCCGTAGGTTTATTACCGTTTAACACATTGTATGCGGGACACGTACTAGTACGTTTTCTGACCACTGATACTTGAGCACGGGTCACGTACTAGTACGGGTTAGTGTAACAACATGGTTTGTATAAAAAAATAATGGTATATACAGGAAAAAGAAGCCGAATGTTCTTGTCTACTACATAGATTCTGGAAAAATTTAGACAAATAAAAACTAGTTTTTACATCAGTCGCTGCGACTGATGTAAAATTAAATAATTTTCGATCTATTGAGATTTAACGGAATAACTAAATTTAGGCGCAAAACGCCCGCTTCCGGAACAATTCCGCTGCGAAATTTTCCCCCGCACACAATGTGTTAAGAAGTTATGTGCTCTTGAGAATAACAAATTTTGAAATTTAAACGACTCTGAATATTACAATTCATCCTCATTAGCAATAAGCTGGAATTAAAATATTGTAAGATATCATATATAAAAACGTTTGTTTGTTATATGTACATTTCACAGTATTCCAAAGCGAAACTTCATAATTCTTGATGAATAGCTTTAGCTATTCATCCCGATTTCAGTCAATGAACCTGTAAAAACCGTATAATGTAAACGCAAGGCAACAATGTGTTAAAATTGCCCTAGATTTTTAAATAAAGGATAGAAAAGAAATTTGTTTTTCTCTACAAGTGATGGTAACATAAATAAAATCTACAGCACTATGACACCTATTTTTAAAGATACATTGGATGTTACAAAGCATTTATGAAAATTATGAAACTACACATACAATAAAATTAATGTAATTTACAAATTAAGTTTTAAAGAGGATATCAATCCCTCAAAATGCTAAATACACAATACTTATTTGGGCAATTTTCTCTCACCGTATCAATTCCAGCAAGGAACATATCCAAGATCATAGTAAATAAATCTTTCTTTGAGGCATCAGTGTCCATCATCCTGGCTAAAACGGAATCCTCGTGTTTTCCATTTCGAATTTCTCCTGTCGCTTCTTCGAAGTATTTTTCAACGACACTGCAGACAAAATATTTTAAAGAATATTGTTAGCTACAAATTAAAAAATATTTTATGTTTTGGGAAAATATACCGAAACAGTTTTCAAAAATCTGGATTTCAACAATAAAGCTAGAATTTATCATGATTAGTTCGATTGAAGAACTAAGTTACTTTAGTCAAAAATAATTTTCAAAATGAGCAGAGGGCTAAGAAGTATTCCAATTATGAATTCCAAATGCTCACTACTTGCGATCATATTCTAAGGATAAGTCATCTGTTTTCATAACATCTCATACCCAATGTATTTCATTAATCAGTCAAGAATTTTAGATTTACTGCTTGAAAATTACTGTAAATGATTCCAATACTTGTGAAAACCCTAACTTCTACATCAAGATTCAAGCACTATACCGTTCATAAAGTTTTAAAGTGGAATTTATAATGAAAGTTCCAAGAGATTAAAAATTTTACCAGAGTTTATATAGTTTATAGTTCTGTTAGTATAGTTTCCTGAACTATTTGATATTGAAAATATTACCATGTAAATTTACATACACAAATATAAAAAAGATATCTACTTGCTAAAGAATAATCTCAATAGACTTTATAAGAATAAATTCGAGCGAATAACGAAACCGAGAAGATAATAGTAACGAAGAAAATCCCACGATACTTAGATTTTTCTCAATGAATATTTTAGCCCATCAATTTTACTGTCTTACTTTCAGAAGAACAAGTTCATAGGGTATAAAACTATTCAACATTCTGTTTAACATACAGTAATTATGTATTCTTCAAATACTTTAGTACCACTGACAGTTAAAATTAAATTTGTCATTTCTAAAAAAAACTGAAGCAACATGGTTTTATAAACAGTTAAAGTTATCAAACCTAGAATCGACTTTAGTCTTCCAGCGGGAAGGCCAGTGGGCAATTTACTACAGAAAAAATTTAATGCAGATATAAAAGTAATAACATAAAAACGTTAGAAAATCTTTTAAAAAAATGTATCTTTAATAATGGAATTATGCAATTGATCTCTACTGGGTGTGCCAACAAGACCAGATAAACTTTGAACAACCAAATTCGTTGTTTGGAATACATAAAATGTTCAAAAATTTTAACTCTGCAACTCATTTTTCGAGAAAAAAAAATGAATATGTATGACACGCGGTTTGCGATTAAACCATGTTAGAAGCATTGTTACTCCTGTTTTATGGTCACCACGATCTCTAGATGTGACAACTTAAGATTTCTTCCTGTGGGGCCAAAGGGTACAATGTCACTTGTGTCAGCGGCCTTCATTGGTACATGTTCATTGGGTGGTGTTAAATGAGATACAATCTCAAGGGGCTTACTTCCTTTAGGTATGTACGGTTGTCACAAGCTACAGATGGTTTAGTGAAACTTTGTCTTTCCGGGTAGTCTCGAGCTTTACTCTGTAGATGTTCCTTACTGGATTGGACAAAATAAAAATCTAACCTTGACGGACCTCTTGTAAGCCAACAGAGGTTTGTAGCCACTTCGGATAGCTGTTGTGATGGTCTGATCTTCAGTAACAATCATCTGTACGGGCATAAGCCTTAGTCAGGTTAGACTAATGGGATTCCTGAGGGGCCATATGAAGAAATGTTTATCAAGACCCAGTTACTTCAGAAATACACTCAGTTGCTTGTCTTCACGATGCATGTACTTTAGTGGACACTGCGAGGCTTGATTTGGAGTGCTACGGTCTACTTTTTGCAACACGGGGGACACTACGAGGCAAAAACATGTCATTTTCTACGACGCGCGAAAGCATGATGCCATATGCACGGGGAACATTTCGAACATCTTCCCATTTAAAATTATGCAATTACCAATATTCGCGTTTCGAATAATTTTTTTTCTTAAACCAGATATGACATCAAAATTTCTTTTTCATTTTTCTCTAAAACTAAGGGTTGAGGAGATACAGTTCTTTTGGTATTCTTTTATGTATTCTATACAATGAATCCGATTGTGCAGTATTTATACAGTCTTGTTGGTTTGGTTTTGGAGTGCTACGGACTACTTTTTGGAACATGAGGGGTAATGAGACCGGGACCTACTGCTTAAAGCCGATTCCGAACGGCAACGAACATCTATGCCATAGTGGGATTCGAACCCACGAACTCCAGTTCCAAAGGCCAGTACCCTAACCATTAGGCCATCATTCGGCACAGTCTTGTTGGAATACGCTGCATATTGCAATCGAAGCCACATTAATATGCCAAGTTTCAACTTAATTGTACATAGGAGAGTTACCAAAAAACTGATTACAAGATTTATACTTAGAGATACAATGAAAGTTAAATGAAAGCAACCATGTATCTTACGTAGATAAGTAGTCTTGAGATTCTGTCAACATTCTATAATTTTCTTTGTACTTCAAGGGGCTGTTTTCTGTAGCAAACACAGCTTCATGGGTGTTGTGTACAGCTTTTACCAAGTCGAGGACTTCTTTATTTCCATTTTCAGTAAGGCATCCCAGTCGCCGGTTAAGAGTAACTACTCCTATGCCTATAAATATAAAATTTCATAGATACTATAATCTCTCAAAGTTATTTAAGTAAACTAATTTTTTAATAAAGCAGTAATATGTTTTCCTAGTCTTTTTTCACATAACAATAAACTATTTTATTTCAAACTTACATGGTTAAATAAATCCCTAATTTTTAATCTTGATTTGAAAGTTTAATGGATGGGGCACTGAGATAAGTTTAACTATTTAACACTACAAACTACACTTTATACTACTATAGTATTTAATTTCACTTTATTTAATCACACTTTAATACTACACTTTAAGTTCCACACACTATAATTTCAATTGTCCTTCTCTTCCCAGCCCATTAGCCCAAAGTTTTCATGTTTTCCTTTCTCCCAGTCTTCCTTTTCGCCTGATAATCTAAGTAAACAAGTTCAAAATCGAATAGAATATCAATGAAATGTTTCATGTTATGTTTGCCAGCAGCAAGTAGTGTTTCTCAATGTGTTGTAAAAACTAACATCGGATGTTTGCAATGAGTCCTGTTCACCGCTATCAGCATTACATGTGGCTATTAGTAGTTACAGCTCTAGGGGGGAAGGAAATTTTCTCAGATGGCTTCGACTGTTCTGTGACCTAGAAGTCTCGACTGTCGAAGGCTATTTGGGGATGTAAAAAGGTTAAATCACGATAATTTTTAAGTTCTTCCTACTCTATCTCTACACTAAATTCTCTTAACTTTTAAGTGGGATTTCCACGTACCGTCAGATTTACCGGTAAAGGTTATTTTTACGGAATTTTTATTAAAAGTTATGTGACGGTTATTTTTATTAAAAGTACTTTGACGTGTTACCAGAAATTCTACAACTACAGAAATTTCAGCGTTTATTTTTTTTAACTATTAATAAATATCAACCACTTAACATACAGTGGCGCCTGGGAGAAGTTAATGATTTTATGTGCCAATGTCGATTGATGTCTCAAAGATGTCAACTGCCTCCGACAGACGATGTGCAGAATAAGAAACCCTTTAATTTTTTGACTCGTGCTTTTATTCTGTTTTGATTAAAATGTTCAAGATGCCATGCATCATTAAAAAGTAATATAAGAAACTAATCATACAAATGTAAAAAAAAAAATCTCAATTCTACCACCCATTCGAAAATGCTTTGAACTGTTTCATACTTTACAGAAATACTAATTTATATATATACTATTATTTATTGTCCATTAACATCATATACAAACCTCATGTTGCATAGCAATGCCAATTAGAAAAAGTTCCGTTTTTTAAACTGCCATGTAATTTTTGGTTTGATCCTAATTCAATAGTATTTTGGATGCATTATATTCCATTCTATTGGTATGCTCAAGGAATTAAGAATCTTTGTTAAGTAGAGTATTAAGTCTAACTACTGTGGATATATATTTTGTGAGAAAACCATCTCCATAAATTCAATAAATTCTCTCATTTCAATACATTTTAACTAGCTTGCCCCTAGGTAAGTAGTCTTTAGCAGCAAGTTGCAGGAAGGTATTAAGAAAGATCATGGCTAAGTTATGATTAAGAATGACGAAAATGATATGGAGTGAAACCCTAGAAACAGTAAAAGCAGTATGTAGATGATGTACTAATATAGACATTAAAACTGTTCCTAATGCTGAAATATTAAACCACGTCCAACAGCTAGAAGAATCACAGAGTGAGCATGCAAAATTGTCCACAACACCACACACTCATCACCCGATTCTTATTTCTTCTGAGTTCCTGAACTAGCATTTTTCTGCTAGTTGCTGTACACCTCGATTGACAAGTTGTAACCCAAAATGAGCATTTATAATTTATGCCATTTTTCACAAGAATGCTTGGTTTCCTTTGATAATAAACATCGGAGTTGAAAAGTGTAAGAAGGGTTACATACTTAATGCGGCCACATGAAATTAAGGTGAGTAAGATAGTTAAATGTCATAAAATACATTTTAATAGCGATATTAAAAACTCACATTCTAGAGCCCATCTGAAGAGAAGTGGTTGAATATCAAGTTCCAGTTTATCGTCTAGTTTTGTTGATATAATACTTATGAGATCTTCAGTGATATTCTCTATGGAACTTGAGCACACTTCGCCAGTTGTCGCTGCCATCAATGTCTTCTGAAATTTATGTCTAAACGTGTACCATTCTTCACCATTGCTGAAAAAAAGAAATTTTCAGTTAAACAGATTGTAATTAAATTCTTCAGTCCTATTTCATGCAGTCATTTTCAAATCACAATCTAGTTTCCCTATTAATTAGAATTAATTCCCGCAACCGTATGCAAAGAGCACGCGGGCTATGCCATACCGAAGAAGATCGAAGGACAGCAACTCCAACAGCAGACAGGAGAATCTTGCAAGGCTATCTCCGCTACTGGAGTAAGAGAATGCCAATCTATGGTGCTACATATGAGACCTGCCTCAAAGCCTACAGCATAGAACCCAGAAGGACACACCGGTCATAGATACTATCGAAATGATGAAAGAAAGCAGGACAACGGCCACAGAAACGCTTTGAGGTGATTTGAACGAAGAGAACAAACGGCTGTTACACTACCAGGACCACACGATGAAATTAGCTTTCTTTGAAAATTGGCTTCAAAGGGAGTAGTACACTAAGAAGAGACAATGGCTGTTAGTTTATGGCTGCTGTCATTTTACGTGCCCATCGATTTAGTGCATTCAGAAATTATTCTTGGTAAGGTGGATGATCTGACGATCGTATCTCATGGATAGGGTTCATGTAACGTCAACACAATCATTCTGAGCCTCGCGTAGTCTCGAGGAATTAGTAACGATGATCTCGTATCAGAAATAAAACAAAACGATGCAACTGAACATGATTCGTCTCTATCAGAAAAAGCTGACTTCAGTCTACGATGTGAAAGCTGTTAGAAACATTCTAATTTTTTTCTGTGGAAAACGTAGACAATGCTATGAAATTATTTTCGCGTCAATAAAAAAAATTTTCTCAAGTATATTAAAAACTTTAAGATTAAAATTTAATTTAGATTAATTGATTTAAGTTCATTTGATTTTAAAGTATTTTCAAAAATTTATTCTAGATTTTAACTCCATACAGCCTAGTGTAATAGCATTATATTTGTTCTGGTGTTAAGAATGATTAAAATTTTAACATGACTAAAACAGATCTAAGGTTTTTTATGCCCTTATTAGGTTGAAATTAGGTCAATATAAATACTCTTGAAAACATTAGCAAAATGATAATATAGTTAAGAACCTGATTTAAACTATTAAGACAAACGCATAAGAGACTTTCCATAATGTACACGGTTGGTAAAATTTAAGAAATTCACAACATTTTCAATTGAAAGAATTCTAACAAAGGACTAAGAAAATTATTATTTAGTCTCTTGAAGATTCTGAAAGTGAACGGTATTATAATTCCTATCAACAGCAGGAACACAATACATTTCTGTTTTAGTTTTCATGACCTAGAAGTATCGTTAAATTACTGGTTTAGTCATTTTAGGCTTGGTGAGGGTCTTTGAGGTCAATATATTGACATACGGTGGGTTAATTAAACCGTGAACAATTAAGCCTATTTCAAATGATTACAAGACCTACCAATCTGAGGAGGAGAGAGATTTGAACAGACTCTAGCAACAGAAGGCAACGCGTTGCCTTTTCGGCCGTCATCCAGTTTCACCATTTTAGAAGAAATGTCACAAGAACAATTTTCATATAGGACTAGAAATTTCAGTATAAAATCATCATCAATGCAATTCTCGTTTTATTGTAACAAACGAAAATTATGTTACCATGTGCATATAAACTATGCAATCTCTAACTTCCGGCAGATACCCTGAAAATAATCTCCAGAACATTACCTTGTTTTTTTAAAAAAATTATACCTTCAAAACAATTTTCCAAAAGTTTATTTTAAAGCAAGAAAAAGCAAGTAATATATACACTTGTTTAAATAAATTAGTCGCACATTAATGTTATTTTCCACTTTCAGCATATTTTGATTACAAAATGCCTCCTAGAAGTGAGAATAGTGTCCTAACGTTCTAATAAATTATTTGCATACAGTAAGCATTAATTAAAAACAATAGGAGTTCTTCCTCGATAGAACTCCTATTGTTCGATAGCAGAAATTTTAACTGGCGACTTATTAGGCTGAAGTTAAAGGATGTTAAAAAAGGTAGATACATATAAATACTAGCTATATTTTTATTACCATCATCCCTTATCGTAGCTTATGGTATTTTCGCAGTGACATGTAGAAGCATCTACATACAGACTTACTGAACAATCATTCAATTATTCAAAAAAAGGAATTATGTTTAACAAGTAGATGCCACATAAAGCAAACACTCAGATCATTAGATATGTATTCTACATCATAACAATATAGTTCAAATTGTTAGACCTTAACTAGTTCTAAAAATCGAATGTTGCTTGTTTATTATAACTTCAAATTGTTATACGAGGTTAAAATTATCTTTACGTACCTAGGAAATAATCCAGGACAACTGTATTTTTCTGGTCTCTCCATCCTGTACTTTGCAAGTACTCTATGGCTTTGCCG
The DNA here is from genome assembly GCA_032207245.1 of Pardosa pseudoannulata. NCBI lineage: Eukaryota > Metazoa > Arthropoda > Arachnida > Araneae > Lycosidae > Pardosa > Pardosa pseudoannulata. The sequence goes on from CM063508.1 coordinate 15,434,278, forward strand.
ACATGGTAGTCGTCCTTCATTTTTATACACGGTACTCATATCTACTGGATCATAAACGTGTACGATTATTCGATCGCCGAAAACCTCCTCTCTCACAATTGGCCCATATTCTTCATACATCCGGGCGTATGTACGATGAATTCTCTTAAAGTCAAAAGAACCTATGGTGTGCATAAAAACAGATATTTTTTCTATTTTTATATAAAGAAAAAAGTCATAGAAAGCATTTGATATGAAATTATTTAACCTTTAATGATAGTCATTTCTGACTAGTGTATATTGACTAGTGATATATCTGACTAGTGTAATAAGTATTCTAAATTAAGTTATAAACTACACAATACCAGTTATGAAATTAAAACGAATTACAGCCTAACTTTACTGGTGATCAACTGTCATTTTAAACATCAAAAGAGAACATTTATAAAGAAAGAAAAACTTTGGGTTGACAAATTTACAGGTAAACAGACATATAAAGATCAACATAATTAAAAGTTATTTAATATTTTAGATTTCAGTCAATATGCCAGATAGAAAAGTAAATTTATTTTTGAGACCAGAAAATTTTAAGACCAATACAAACAAAAAAAATTATAAACAATAGTAGATTGTTGAACTGTTTTTTTTGAGGGATGAGTATATAGAGTGGCACCCAAAGCGATTATTATGGCCCATAAAGGGTCCATGTTACCCTTAAGGAGGTACGTGCTACATAAAAATTTAGGAGAAGGGGGAAGAGGAATTTATTGGAGGTTTCAAGAAAGGTTTTAATCTAAAATAAACTTATTGGGATCCATTTACATTTCTAGGAAAAATAAAATAGATAATTTTGTTTTGTCTGTTCACCTAAAACAACAGAAAGATTTGCTTATTTATTATCAGCTCTTATTCCGTTCTCAAGTAAATATTTTTTTGCTTGGTTATCCCCAATTCGCTGTTAGATCCATTTGTAAGTAAATGTATTAATTCAAATGAATGCATAACAAATCAGGATCAACTTATTTTTTTACAAATGCGGTTCTGTTTGAATAAGGATACTACAAATTCTACTTACCGATTTACATAGTGCGTACACTACGCATCTCTGTACACAAACAGTTTCCACTCTAACTACATAGGAGAATGGGGTTATGAACTTAATCGCAATCCCCCCCCCCAAAAAAAAAGGGGGGAATAGAAGTAGACTAAAAATTAGTAATACGAATGTTATTCATAAACAGAGCTATAAACAACAAGTTTATGTATACCTATCTCATCTCAACAGTATTGAAAATGTTTTTGAAATTTAAAATACAAGGTAATTTCAATAGATGTTGATTTACATATCAGAATTTCTTAATCTATATTTTATTTTTGCCGTTAAAAATATCCAAGTTAAAAACATAATATTCTTACTGTGTAGTTGTATGAATTTATTTCAATTATGAATTTATGGCAAGATATCTACACTGGGAAGGGGTCCGTGTACAGAAAGTTTGGGAATCA
>CM063508.1:15440762-15475762 GCA_032207245.1 Pardosa pseudoannulata
CTCCGAGAACGACACACCGTTGGCCGGAGACTTGTTGTTTCACCATCCATACATCCCTTTCTATATGTGCCCTCAACAACTTCTCATGAACAGCTGACTAAACAAGCCATTTCTAATATTGATGTTCCCAGTCGCCATACCATAATGATTTGACCTGTATAGAAGTCAGATAAATCCTCTGCTTTTACCATTACGTCGCAAATCACGCTATGTTTGGAAATACAATGCATAGCAGCTTTATATACAGCAACATCAGGCATGAACGCTCAATGGTTTTGTCCATGGTCGAGTCCGTGGGCATTGTTATAAATAGAGGGTGGTAATAATATAAAGGCTCAACGGTATATATATTAATATATATATAGATAAAATTAGATAAATATTAGATAAAAACAGATAGTTAAAATTGCTTATCCTGTTAAAATTATTTACCATGTAATGCGCTCCACTCAGCAATTATATAGAGGTAAATAAATATAATAATAAAACAGAACCAAAACCAGAACCAAAACACTGTAACTCCATTAAGCCCAGTAATTGTAAAACGGATAGGAAGAAAGAAGGATTGGGTGTGGGAAGGTTTAAGACTTCCATAAGCGGTTAAAACAATTGTTTGACCAGGCCTGAACGTTCCCGTACACCCAAAAGACCATAAGAATATGAAATGAGAATACGAATTAGAAGAACATATAAAAAAGCCAACTCATCCAGTATTTATGTTGCCACTATGTCAGTTAAAATTGCAGTTTTAATCGAGAATTGGATACATTAACTTAATTCCATTAATATCTACTTGAAAATAATTATTTAATTGTTTATAAATAAAAGGTAAGGGATAGTTAGCATTTAAAGCTAATTCTAATTAAATAATTTAATAATATATATATACATATATATATATATATATATATATATATATATGTGTGTGTGTGTGTGTGTGTGTGTGTGTGTGTATATATATAGTTATATATATATATATATATATATATATATATATATATATATATATATATATATATATATATATATATAAATATAATATATACATATATATATATATATATATATATATATATATATATATATAATATAAATATAATATATACATATATATATATATATATATATATATATATATATATATACATATATACAATATACAATATAGTATACAAAACAACTTAAATGCAGAGATGAAGATACTAAGATCAAATTAAAATATGGTAATCACTCTTCAGTATTTCGTACTTAAATTGCTTAGTAAGTCTAATTCATAATGAAACTTCCATTCTTTCTAATTAAAGAAATACTCAAATGTTATTTAAATAGCTTTTTAAATTTAATTGATCTCCAGTTTCACCATAAGAAGTTTTTTGGGGACGTTTAAAAATATTTTAAACGTACTGAAGGTCATTAATTTTTTTCCTTTTATTTCTAATGCAGTCGAGTCACACTTAAGTAGATGCGATCAAAACAATTGTGCAACTAAAAACCACTTTACTGGAGTTTTTACATTCAGATAAGCAAAAGATAGCGTTTACTGACACTCAGACAGAAGGGAGAATAGTAATGAATATTTCATAAACCATTTTTTTTTGAGAGAAAATATTTAAATTGAGAGATAAATTTTTAAAATGAAAACCGGTAAGCAAAGAGAAGAAGTATATTTTAAATGTATTCAAAGTTCTGTTTATTTTATTTGTCAAATTGATGGAGGCTAAATCATGCTTTTATGTTATATAAAAGAAAATTCATATCTATGTGAGGAATTCCTGTTATTTACTTTTGTATTCACTTACATTATATTTAATATATGCTAGTTGTTATACTTTAAAATAACACTATTTTATAAAAGTATTCATAACTGGTACACAACATTTTTATCTTACTTTCTTTTTGGAGTAAAAAACAGCTCCATCAATTTCATGACTATCAAAAACTTCTTCAAAATTACTTCTCCAAAATTTATTGTACTTTAAAATAGCATCTTTTTCTACATGTGTGGATACTCCACGTACATTCTTCTATTTTACATCTTTGGCAGAAAAAATACAATTCTCAATTTTTAAATTATTTAAAACTTCTTCGTGTCAAAAACCGATTCATGTTTTTTTCATGCTAGTTATTATACTAATATATAGTGCTTTTTTCCTAAATGTAAGAATGAATGGTGTACAGCGTTCTTACTTCTTCTTTTAGGTAAAAGTACAACCCTCAATTTTACAATTTTTTAAAACTTCTTCAAGTAAAACCGATTCATGTTTTTTTCATGCTAGTTATTATACTAATATATAGTGCTTTTTTCCTAAATGTAAGAATGAATGGTGTACAGCGTTCTTACTTCTTATTTTAGGTAAAAGTACAACCCTCAATTTTACAATTTTTTAAAACTTCTTCAAGTAAAACCGATTCATGTTTTTTTTTCATGCTAGTTATTATACTCAGACATAGTGCTTTTTTCCTAAATGTATGAATGAATGGTGTAAATCGTTCTTATTTCTTCTTTTAGGTAAAAGTATAAAACTAAATTTTACAGTTTTTTAAAACTTCTCTAAGTAATACCGATTCATGTTTTTTTATGCTAGTTATTATACTAAGATATAGTGCTTTTTTCCTAAATGTATGAATGAATGGTGTAGAGCGTTCTTATTTCTTCTTTTATGTAAAAGTACAACCCTCAATTTTACAATATTTTAAAACTTCTTAATGTAAAACCGATTCATGTTTTTTTTTTTTTTCGTGATAGTTATTATACTGAGATATAGTGCTTTTTTCCTAAATGTATGAATGAATAGTGTACAGCTTTCTTACTTCTTCTTTTAGTTAAAAGTACAACCCTCAATTTTACAATTTTTTAAAACTTCTTCAAGTAAAACCAATTTACGTTCCTTTCCTTTAAGTTTAATAAATGCTAGTTATTCTTCCAAATTTCCATTAAGTCAACTGCTTTTAAAAATCTTTAGGTCAAGATTAAACATAATTTCAGTTACTATATTCATTTAAATTGAAATACGATAACTAGTCATCAAATCAATGTTAAATATTGACCTATAAATGCAGGTATTATGTCGTAAGTAGTTGTTAGATACCTGCATATTTCAATCCATAAAAACCTTTTTTCATACTCATATGAAATCAAGTGCGTTTACAAACCTTCATATCATTAAAGAATAACATCAAAAGCTAACAGCATATTTTTTTTCTTAAAATAGCTATTAAATATACTTATATTTTATATTACAATTTACTTCACATTTCCATTAACTTGACTGTGTTTAGTAATCTTCATTCCCAAATTAGACATTAAGATCAAAAATGAAAAATATTTTTCGTTTTGTGGAAAAATTATTAAAAGCCTTACATTTTAATCTGTCAAAAATGTAAATCATTTTTTCAATTTATATAACTTTAAGTAGCGGCCGGGTAATATTTCTGTTAAGCATATATTATTCTCTTTCTGGAATAGACATAAAGGAAATGAATGTATACCTACATGGTCTTTAGGTAAGACAATCTGCCATGGAATTCTCTAACCAAGTCCCATAGAAATTCCTAGTTTTTTCAACCCCTTTCGGAAACATAAACGTAAAAAAAACGAAGAGTTATAGCAGAAAAGAAATGACTTTGGCAGAAGGAATTTGCTTTTTCAGAATTTTTCTCCTATTTTTGTTAGCTTCAGTTTAACTTATTATAGGTTTTCTCAAAGTATGTTTTGGAGAACATTAAGGTTCCGCAACGACTCTCCAGAGCCTCCTTGAAAAATTTTTAAATCTCATCAAAATTTTAAATAAAATCCGTAAATTCATTGTCGAATTTTTGACTAATCTCTTACATAGAATTAATACTAGTCATTTTGACACAAAGACTATTTACATAAATATATATACATACTTACATATATATATATATATATGTGTGTGTGTGTGTGTGTGTGTGTGTGTGTGTAATGAGACGGACTTCTCGATGGGTGGTTGTTCTCATGGCCATAAAAATCTTTAGATAGAAACCTTTATTAAGATAACGTTGGAGGATGGGTTCCCACTTAATCACAGGGACAGGACAAACTCAAGTCAAGGGTCAGCTAGCATTAAGTTATATGTACAAGAACCTTAACACCTGGGTCAACATCTGTGGGAAAATATCTGCCCAACGACATCGTGCATCTCCTTTTTGTTTGAAAATTTCCTAAATAGTCCGCTAGGGCCATGTAGAGTTATAATTGGTCAGGCCCCTTCTCTGAGGGCGTAAACTGTAGCCCCAGGGGGTCATTTTAGGTTAAGGGTTTAAAAAGGGGAATGCAAAATGACGCTGGAATTTTTAGCCCTTGATTTTAGTTTTGAAAACCCCTGAGAATTTTCCTTACACACACACACACACACACACACACACGCATATATATATATATATATATATATATATATATATATATATATATATATATATATATATAACTGCACCTGAACAATGTAAGAAACTAAATCTATTATAGTTGTCTATATATTTTTCTGACTATATATACTTTTCGGGATTGCAGCATCTTACAACACTTTTTTTTTTCAATTTTTATAATAATTTAAGGTCTAAAAATGAATAAATGTCACTGATTATAAGTACAGAATCCTTTTTGAATAATAACACGGATTCTTATTCATCGGGTGTAAGTTTGACCTAACCCTCAGATTTAAGTATACCCTAACTCCCGAGGTTCTAGTCTTAATCTCGTTGGTTTGTCTAATGCCTCTTGGACAAACCAATCACCATTTCAGCCATACGTTACTTGTATTAAGTCAAAGAGGTGGGCCTACCGTTTTAATGAGCGCCGCTAGGGTGCAAGTACGGTTTTGCTCTAGTGGGTCCTCATAATCTAGAAGTGAAAGGCTTATAAACTTGGTCTGCCACCCCCAGAGGTATTGTTTGAGAACATGGAGGACATTGTGACCACGAACATATTTTACTTGCAATCTGCCATGGACATATTTTACAAACATATTTTATAAACATATTTTACAAACATATTTTATTTGCCCGAGTCATCATTCATGAGCACGACGGATCTTGAGCCTGCTTGTGTTCGAACCCACAACCGTCCAGTTACGAGATCATTCCCTTTGCCGACTGAGTTACCGCGGTTCTCGCGATTCTCTAATACGTCCCACAAGCAACAGAAAAGCGATATGAAAATTATTCATTTAAATCATTCTCAACAATACAGCACAAGAAGGGATGAAGTATTCATCAATGTATCATGTACTTGTATCATTTCTTTTTAAAAAAAATCTTTTTTTCCATCTCCTATAGTAAGTATTAGCTACATTTTTATGCTGTATTATATTGCTTAGTTTTTGTGATTACGTCTAATGAGTGATAAATCACAGGTCTTTAGTTTCTCCTTAAGTAATATTTATTTAATGGTTCCGTTTTTACATACGCGGTAAGGAAAAGATTTTGTAACATAAAAAGTTTGAGAGCCACTGCTCCATTACATATAGTTTTGGGGTTTTAGGAGAAAGAAGAACAAAATATACTGTAATCATACATTTATAAAACAGTATTTGTTTGTTAACAGTTTGTTTGTATTTTTTTATATTCAACATTTGTAAATGCAAATTTTAACAGATCTGGTCAATCAAAATGGCTCCATGAGCCTCATTAGTAGTGTATCTTATTCCAGCAGGCCGCATTTTATGTGTATGTATATATATATATATATATATATATATATATATATATATATGTGTGTGTGTGTGTGTGTGTGTGTGTGTATGTGCGTGTAAGTGTGTGTGTATGAATGTATGTATATATACATATATATACTATTGTGTCAAATACACTAAAGAGCCAAGACATTATGACCACCTGTCAATAACCAGTTTTGGACGCAACACAGCTTCAATCTGCCATGTCATGGATGCCACAAGTCCGTCGTAAATAGCCGGAGACAGATTGTACCAGATGTTTAAGCAACGGTTACGCAAATAGGAGATGTTGCGAATTGGTGGTCTTTGAACTCTGATCTGCCATCCCATGACATTCCACATGTGTTCTATCGGATTGAGATCCGGTGAGGTTAGTGGCCAGCACATTAACTGGAATTCAGCGTCATGTTCCTGGAACCACTCCAACACAATTTTAGCCTAGTGACAAGGGGCGTTGTCCTGTTGTAACATTCCATTTCCAGCTGGAAAAACAGAGGCCATGTAAGGGTGCAACTGGTCCTCAATGATGTTCAGATACCCTGTAGCCTTCATGGTCTGCTCTACCCCAACCACGGGTCCCAGAGATGCCCAAGAGAACGTGCCCTAGAGCATAATGCCGCCACCACCGGCCTGTGTATGACCTACTGTACATTGAGGGAACAACTGTTCACCTGGAAGACGGCGTATCCTGACACGGACATCGGCTTGTTGAATGACAAACTGCGATTCATCTGACCAGGAAACTCTCTACCATTGATCCATGGACCAGTCGCGATGTTCCCGGGCCCAACGTAGGCGCAGTTGGCGATGGCGATTGGTCAGCAAAGGCACACGAGTGGGACATTTGCTGCGTAGCCCCATATCCAACAGTGTCCGCTGAACAGTGTGCTCCGATACTATTCTACTTGGCCCTGTACTGTATTGGGTTGTCAGCTGAGCCACTGTCTGGTTCTGTCTGGTTAAATACCATTTCCTCCTGATCACGTCCCTTCCACGTCATCCAGGCAAGTTCATTGCAAAATGTAGGGGTGGTCATAATGTTTTGGCTCTTGAATGTACATAGGAACTATACATTTTAATAAATCTATATTATACATTATTATTTTATTATTTTATAGTAATCTTTATGTAGCACTGAAATATATAAATGAAATACATCTATATACATATATACACATATATGTATGTGTGTATATATATATATATGTACAATATACCGAACAATTTGTATTAACTGTACATTCTACTAAATAATTTATTAATATACTCTTAATTTTTAGTAATCTTGCTACAACATTAGAATATATAAATTAAATACACACACACACACACACACACACATATATATATATATATATATATATATATATATATATATATATATATATATATATATATATATATATATATACCAGTCAACGTGTTTGGCAGACCAAGTGGAAATGTTACAGGTTTTAAAAGTACTTATTTCTTTGTTCGCGAATGTGTATAGAGTCTTACGGCATGGGGAAAAAACCTATCTCCCGTACTGTCGATGACCTCTTTCGCAAAGAATCAGGTACGTGAGGGGAGTGTCTGTTTCCCAAGCCGTGAGAAAAAAGGATGCCCACAGCTGTTCAGAGCGTCTTGAATATCAACGGAAATTTAATAACTTCACAAAGATCGGGATCACAGGAAATGATGAAAAATTGTGTCACAGGCGACTGTTCATTATGCAATAAGAATATTTCGTAGTTTTAGAGGGACTTCAGCGGCGTAGGGTATGTTTCTGGACGTCGAGATTGTGCCTCTATCTCAGAGATATTATATTATTTGTAAAATTTACTAAAGAGAGAAAAAATTGACACCGTAAAAAGTTTTTTTATACAAAATTTAATTATTTTTACAAACTAAAAAACAAATTTAATTTGCAAATATATGTTTTGAATTCTATTGTTAAAAAAACCATTATCTTAATTACAGTATTATTATTTGAAAAAACATTTAATTGAAATTTATATTAAACATTATTGAAAAATTAATGACTGTTGCAATAAAGTAAACATTTTTTTTGCTATGTTTGCTACCCGGCGCAGATACCATATAATCCTACCCCGCTAATAATCTTATATTAATATATAGAAAAAATTTCCTAGCACGAGGATATATATAAACTCCAAAGAGGTTTTTTTACAAAATTTAAAATTTTTACAAACTAGAAAACAAAGTTTAATTTGCAGATACATTATTTGAATTCTGATATTAATGAATTATTGTCTAAAAACAGTATTATCACTTTAAGAAAATATATACTTAAGTGAAAGTTATAAAAAATATTATTCAAATAATCAATATTATTTCTTTTCTACAAAGTTTGTATTTTTACAAACTAGAAATCAAAATTGAATTTTCTTTAAATTTAAATATTAATAACTTATTGTCTAAAATCTTTATTATTATTTGAAAAAAATATTTATTTTCACTGAAAAAAAATCTTTATAGCATCAACTTTCAAAATAAAAAATTATGTAGTTTAATGTCTCCATAATATTAATTCAAAGATAAGAAATTTGTCACCTCTGGCAAAGTGCCGGCTGAGCCGGGCACAGCATAAAAGCCCCATTATGTTACGCTACTAGCTGACGTTTATGTAAATTATTTAATTACAGTTATAAAAGTTTTCACGAGTATAAATTTATGAATACATAAATCGGTCGCACTAAATTTTTAAATAGGCATTAGTTCATTTTAGTTCAATTTGTTAAATATTTTGTTATTTTTTTTACCCCAAAAGAAACGTATTAATTTAACAAAACACTGCTCTTAAAAAACTTTTTTAGAGTATAATTTAATTGGATTTAGTATTCCGAGAAGAGGAAAGTTATTTTTGTAATTTTACTCTTTTAGGCTTACACAAAATTTTAACTTTACCAAACACGTGAAACGAATGGAAAGTAAAATTAATTTTATATTACATATTCTCTTTATTAGAAGTAATATAATGCAAATTTGTTAATCTCAGTTTGGAAATTAATAATATGATAAAACTAAATATATGAATGAATGAATTCTACTTTAGGGCAGTTCCTGGAGGGTACCCCAAGTGCAGCTCAGTTACCAGAGGTCTATTATGCCCAAAGCCATGAAAACATAATTTCAAGATCACCTAAAAAGAGAATCCAGTAGCTGAAGCAAACTTCAGCAGACTGTTGACAAAAATATAGTGAAGAAGGATCAAAAAGGTGGTGTAACGAATTCTAGTTACATTAAATTTCCAGATACAGACTTATCTACGACCGTGAGAAAAAACGGCATAAAGTGGAAATAGCAAAAGTGCCTTTTGTGAACACTTGAACTGAGCTCATCTTTACCTGGTGAAAGGACGTTGTTTCGCGCAGAATAGGATGCTGAATAGAGGATTGTTAACACCGAGGACCATCTCAATCATTCTGTCAGAGAAATTCATTAGGATGCTGGCGAAATGTTTCCAGTGTTAGTTTCAATGGCATCCCAAAAAAGAGTCTCACATGACAGAAATCTTCTACATTGTAAGAGAAGCAGTAATACTTTCCTACCTTGTTCTCCAACGGTTTGTCCAGAGACATCGATTAATGATCTGCGAGATTGCTCCCGATTACTACAAACTTCCCTTGGAACCGGGCTTGCACCCGTCCGGCTAGAGTTCTACAAGCTGTTTCCTCACCACGTCAACAACCAGATGTCCGATCAGCTGAGATGGAAAGTTGCGGTCCGACGACAATATAAAAAGACCAGAGTTCATGGCCCAGGAACTTTTTTAGACTGATCAAGTCTCCTGTGAATTCATCTGCTTCATTTCATTTGTAGATATTCACCGTTTTCATGTCTTCATCATAACTTCAACCTTGTGTTTCTAATAAAGATCTTTAGTCTTACGTAGGCCTCCGCTATCCTTTTTCGAGCTCAATGAGAGCCAAGACGCTACAGTGGCAACCAAGAGGTAGAACCGAGAAAACCGGTAATCACATATAGAATGGATTGCGGTCTCTTCGTATCGGCAGCCTCAACACAAAGAATCAAGTCTGATCCACATCACATTAAGATGCCTTATAAAGACATACTGACCATTAAGATGGACAAGCTTCCCCATGCCATTCTGATTACAATTGAATAGGAGGTGTCGTAATGTACTTGCAACACTAACACCAGTGTTCGCTTACAAAGGGGAAACACAGTAAAAATATAATACCTTATATTTCGATTAAGACATTTATTCTGTACACTATTTACAAATTGATACACTCCTTGATCACCATATAAAATAACCAGCAATTATTTGGATTCTATATCCATCAATACACAATAATTATTACAATTCTCTTTTGTTATACGTTATTCGTTAATCAAAATACTGAATTACTAACTGAGGCCTAAATAACAGTCATGAATATGTTAAATCTGTTTTACCTCCAGTAAAAGTACAGGAGAGCAAGCAGGGGCTTCTTTCCTCATGCGGTGTGTCGGTCCGGGAGCTAGGGCGCACGGGACTTCAGTGCTGGCTTGCAGGGCTTGAGATTTCGATGTCCAGCTACTCTGGAATCCCGACTTCGACACCTTTTTCTTAACTCTCTTTCCCACCTCATCACTTCCGTTTTAACGCCCCTTTTTCTTCTTTGCCAATTGCTTGTTGGTGAAATTTTTCCCACATCTGCACCCCCTTCGGGAGTGCAGGTGGGCTCATTAAAATAGCCCCTTTTGTGAAAGCTGACATTATTTTTAGCCCCTGCCCCTATAACTCACGGTTACATCTCTGTGCGATTTTGACAGTTACTCTTGGCTATTCCGTGATCTATACCTCCTACGCAGGGGGGCCTAAACTCGAAGTAAACAATCGAAGTCCTAAATTCTTCTTGGAAATTTCTCCCACAGCTGTGCATGCACTTGATGACGACCGTGGGAAAGTACCTCGGTACAGGAAGGTTTAGTTTGATCTTCCTTGGCCTAGTCGTCTAGATCAAAACTTCTGTTTTGTGGCATGGAAAATTAACCAATATTAAAAGACGGTATAGAGGAGATAAAAATTAGCAGTATTAATCTACAAAATTATACCATATGAAAATAATGCAAATGATATTTAAGTAATTTAAAATAAGACATGGTTAAATGAAATGGTTAAAAGAATGACGTCAGAATGTTAGAAAAAAATATTATTTTTGCCCATTTATTATGTGACAAATTGATAAATTTAACCGCCTGCTCTTAATCGAGGAAAATAGGGCTTGAAATAATGGCATTGAATGCTAGAAAAGGGACGAGGGGTGGATTTCGAACGTTGCTAACCCTAACTCTTCAAGAATCCAATACGGATGCCTCCATAAATTCCAGGTACAACCGCTTCATAAATTCTAGGACAGGCGGACAGATAAATTAGGTTATTATTATATAAGGGATTGCAAATATTAAATTAAGGTAATAAAATAAGTATTACAGTTAGGATTTTTTTTTTTTTTGCTTTTCTAATACTACACTAACACAAGAGCTCAAGTGAACAGCAAGATATGCAAGCTCTTTGAAGCATCAAAGGTTCTTTAAATACTGGGTAGGTCACGATTAAGTCCCACTGAGCCTGTTAGGGTATTGTTAGGTAATTATGAGTTACACTGCTGAACAACGCCAGAGCGGGAGACTGACCAAGGGACGAGGGCGATGTCAGTGAACCCCCCCCCATTGGACAAGAGGGGTGGCTAACGCGGGTCAGTCATCTTTGGCCTTGGCAACAGCAGCTTTTGGAGTTTTTGCTCAGCAGATTTGATGGCCCCTTCGGAGGAAAGACGAAGCGGAAAGAACTTCAGCAGAGGCAGGGAATGGTCAACTTTTTTTTGTTCATCTGAAGATAGCTTCATCAGCGGGAGTTGCTTCCATATTTCAGTGGTTTACGGCGTCTCCATATTGAGATTGAATATATTTTATTTTTGTCACTAGATTGTGCAATATTAAATTTGTAAATAAACAAAAGTCTGCAAAACGGTAAGTCCTAGTTCATTTTGTATCTGGTGTCTTAACTCTTTGTATTATCTCAGCATGACCTGGTATAAGTCATTGGTACGTAATAGGTACTTAATACGCCTGAAATAACAAAGAACAGACTCCCAGATTGACCTAGTAGCAATTCCAAGAACAGGCCATTGTCAGTCTTTCAATATAATTTTATCCTACATTTTCGGAGACAAGAAGTCTCACGATTTCATCCGGTACTCACTTTTTTTTTTAGATGATTACCTTCCATGAAAAACATTCGTTGATTTACTTTCAGAAGTCCTTGTTTAAATCAGGCCTTCAAATTAAAAATATTCCTTCCATTAAAGAACTAAAAATATTAAGATAAAACTTCTACTTCAATCAGAGTTTAATGACTAAAACATTATCTGTCCTTATTTTAAAATTATCCTAATTCTGTATATAATATGCGTGACATGCATTCCATTACACATTACAAAAAATCAACGACGGTAAAAAAACAGTGACAATAAAATGAAGGTCAAAGTTTTTAACGAATCTGTTATCACTTTATAGTGATAACAAAATGTAAATATTGCTTCTTTGGTAAGCTAAACACAGAGTGTTCCGAATTAAACTACTTAATTTTTTCCAGAATGTGTACTGCATATTTATTAAATTTAAAATGAACTTTACATTTAAACCATAAGCGTATCACTTTGTAAATAATGAAAAAATAATGTAGTTTGAAATAAGCCTAATTATTCTTTCTGTGAAAACATTAAGATCGAAATAAAAAGAAGAAAAATTAATCTACAGTCCATGCATGTTTCGGTCTGGTTAATTCATATTAAAACCAAATGTAATAAAGAAAGAGGACGTAGATAATTGTTTTATTTAGGTTATATAAACGTTAAAGAATATAAATCAAAATGAGGATAACAACATTAAACCAGCAGTCTCTTCTTAAATAAATAAGTGCTTAAATAAATTGTTCGAGAATTACCATTGAATTATTCTTAACAAAACACAAGTCAATGCTTGTATAAATTATGGATATAAATATTCGTTAATTTAACGTCATTTATTAATTAGTGGGTTTTTGCACATTTCTGTAACAGTTTGGCAAAGGTGTGTGTATAAACAAATAAGAGTTTTATTTCCTAATATGTTCAATCTGATAGACATTTTTGTTAAACTATCATGGTACTTGATATGACCTATGCAAATATTTTATTTTATCAAAATGTAAATAAAATTATTGATCATGTAAAACTTTATTTTATTATATATATCGATATGCACACTGCGTAAAAAGTCGTAGAATACAAAGAGAGTCTATCTGACTGCCATATATTAGGTTGGGGAAAAAGAAATCCATTATATTTTCGGTAGATGACTGTAGTGATCAATATCTCGTAAAGTTTCTATCAAACAATTTCAAATTTATACTGTTGTCAAGGTGATATTTCACACTAAAAAAATTTTGTTTAGTGTTTTTTGTTTGGTCCATTCAGTTATGAGTTACAGGGTGTTAAAAATGGAAGTCAACAAAGAGAAAATTCGGTCCTTTTTACAGTTTATCTTTGATAAAGACGAAATTGAGACCCAGGCGTCTGAAATTGTGAATGTTTTTTATGGTACCAATAATGTAAATCGATAATTGATTGGGAAAATCGATTACTAGAGCTTTTCGCCAATAAGGACGAAGACTTCTATGAGAGAGGCATTATGAAGCTACCTTTAAAATGGCAACAAATTATACAACAAAACGGTACATATTTGACCCAAATCGGACAATCCGAAACATGTTAAATAAAGTCATTAATTTCACACAAAAATAATGAATTTCTTTTTCCCCAACCTAATATATTGTACCGTCTTCAGCTCTAATTGAGCTGGAAAAAGAATAGCGGAGGCCTACGTACAGACTAAAGATCTTTATTAGAAACACAAAATGTTAAAGTTAAGATGAAGACAGATGAAAACGATTAATATCTACAAATGAAATAATGATCGTTACAGGAATCAGCTTCCTAATCGTTTGTAGAGAAAAGGGGGGGAAACTCTCAGTCGCTCGCCTCGACGCTATCAGCCGATTCACAGGAGACTCGATCGGTCAAAATTCACCCTGGGCCATGAACTCTCTTTTTATATCGCCGTCTGCCCGAAGATTTCCATCTCAGCTGATCGGACATCTGGTTGATGACGTGGTGAGCAACCCCCTTGTAGAACTATAGCCGGACAGGTGCAAGCCCGGTTCCAAGGGGACTTTGCAGTAATCGGGAGCAATCTCGCATATCATTAATCGATGCCTCTGGAAAAAAACCCTTGGAGAACAAGGTAGGAAAGCATTGCTGCATTGCCCTTACAATGTAGAGGATTTCTGTGGTGTGAGACTCTTTCTTCGGGATGCCATTGAAACCAACACTGGAAACACTTCGCCAGCATCCTAATGAATTTCTCAGACAGAATGACTGAGATGGTCCTCGGTGTTAACAATCCTCTATTCAGCATCCTATTCTGAGCGAAACAACGTCCTTTCACTAGGTAAAGATGACCTCAGTTCAAGTGCTCACAAAAGGCACGTTTGCTATTTCTACCTTATGCCGCTTTTTCTCACGGTGTTAGATAAGTCTGTATCTGGAAATTTAATGTAACGAGAATTCGTTACAATATATATATGACACGGACGAGTGGTTAAGGCATGGAAGACACGTTTAATTTCATATATAAAAACTTCTTTATTGTAATCCTTCTGTCCATAGCTATGCCATTTATACATCCTTTGTTCTCATAATTTGCCACGACAAGCGTGGAGGATATTATCAGCTCGAGTTCCCGCTTAGAACTGTCTCTTTTGGTTTCGCTACCTAAGCAAAATTCCTATGTCTACTTCCGCGTCAGCTTCTTTGCTCTCTATAGTTCCGCTCGAGGGTATGTCTTTCTCCTATTACATTATCGTTAATGAGTTTTAACTATTTTTAATTATATATATATATATGAATATGTATATGTATATGTATATATGTATATGTGTATATATATATGTATATATAATATATATATATATATATATATGTGTGTGTGTGTGTGTGTGTGTGTGTGTGTATATATATACGACCCGACAGACGTTTTACTGTTTTAACGCTGTAAATCCAAAAATTGTATATATATGTTTTTGTGTATATATATATGTATATTTATATATATATATATATATATATATATATATATATATATATATGTGTGTGTGTGTGTGTGTGTGTGTGTATGTGTGTGTGTACTACACGACCTGACAAACGTTTTCCTGCTTTAAAGCTGCAAATCCAAAAATTGTAAAATGTTTTTAAATAAATTATAAATTGGAATGTTATGATTGAAAAGTAAGGGAAAAAATTATTTTAAAAATACATGACACCACTACGCGTTCAGTCATCACAAATGTAGTTAGATTAAACGAAAATACCCACATCGCCTGTACGGGGATTCGATCTTAGGACTTCTCGTACTAAAGCCCAAAGAGCTGACCACTACGCCACAGATACGTTTGCATTGAAGAGTTTCAAGCGGCATTATAAAGATTTCAATAAGCAATAAATTTTGGGTTTTTAATTAAAAAAACGTTTTCTGTCGGATCAAATTGGGAATCTAAACCATTCTCGAATCAACTTAATTACATACACAAAATTTCCTAAAAATCAGGCCATCCGTTTAGAAGTTCTATTACAAACACATGGGCTGAAAAATTTTATATATTAAGATATATACAAGGAACAGCCATTACATTATGCCCAAATAATGACATGTAGGACCACCTTTAGCCCTCAAAACCACCAGTACCCAACTTGGCATTGACTCCACAAGGTGCTGATAAGTGGTTTGAGGTAACTAGTACCAAGCGTTCACCAACTAGTCCTGCAATTCCCGCACATTGCGAGGGGTAGTGCGGCAGCACGAATTTCATTTTCGGGTGGGCCCACGAAGGCTCTATTGGATTAATGTCAAGTGACTTTGGAGGCCAAGACATCACATGAAATTCACTGGAATGTTCCTAGAACCACTTCCCTGCGATTCGACCCTTAGAACATGGTGCCTTATCCTATTGGTAAACACCCTCTCCTGCTGGAAATACTATTGTCATGAATGGATGAACCTGGTCTGCAACGATGTAGCGCACAGACTTCATGGTTTGTTCTATGGGGGTTATAGGTCCTAATGTGTTCCATGAAAAAATTGCCTGCACAGTAATACCTCACCACCGGCTTGTCTCCGTCCAACTGAGCATCCGGGAGCCAGAGTTTCCTTTGGAAATTGAAGTATTCACTCACACCCGTCGATGGGATGGACCAAAAAATGAAATATTAAATCCGCCTGTCACAAATAATTATTGTAGCCCCTATTATTTTTATTTGCCCGGGCTACTGGGCAAGGAGTAATCTAACTAGCTAGATTAATTGAAGTTGTTTCAGTAGTACCATTCTATTAAGAAGAATAGTCTGAGTTCGTAGCGAAACTTAAATTTTATCCATTAGCTCCTAAAAATGCCATCTATACCAGTCAACGGCAGACGAAAGGATGATCCTGAAAACACGTGCTGGAACAGGGTTTACCTCTAGAGTGATACGAAGACGAAATCCTTCCCAGAGAAAGTAGCTTAGTCCGAGAATTTAACAATAAAAGTAACTTAGATCGGGTGGAAAAAAAGTTGAGCAATTTGACAGCGACAGCTGGAAAATGTGGTGAGTGGATAAAAAATATACATCTATTGCAGGTACAGCTTTGAGAAATGGGTTGAAAAAAATTCAAGTCGTAGACGCTAATTTAATTACGAATATTTTGGGGCTGGAAAAATAGATTTGAAGAAAATAGAATGGGAGACATATTTTTTCATGAGATATTAAAATGAAATAATTTTGATATACATATATCGGTATATATAAATCTTATTAAAATTATATACATATATATATATATATATATATATATATATATATATATATATATATAATAAAATTTTAAAGTATCAGTAACATGTAGCATTTAAATTTTTATACAGCGTTATAAACACATATAAAACTTATATAGAACACATATAACACTTATATAGAATATAAAAACAAAGTAAAAGAAAAAAAATTGTAGGATATAGAGAGACTTTAACTGTCTAGTATTTAATTATAAGTAAATAAATAGATAAAGACAACTGAGAGTATAAAACACTAACAATTAATCAAGTTTCATCATACCTACCTCGTTTTGCATAGCAGTATTAGTATATACTAACAATATGTGCGCTTAAGATATAACGTACCAATTTTCTAAACTTAAATATAATTGTTGAACACATAATAAATTCAATACACTTAATACGTTTGCAAATTCGATATCACTAATAAATCTTTATTTTACTATTAATATCAAACATGCATACATGCGAACATGCGTAAGTTTTAAGAAGTGCGGAAACTGTCCAGTTCTATACTATAAAGAAATAATTAACAAAGGATCGCTTAAAGATTAACAAACTAATAATAATCACTTCATCTCACCTCTCGTCGATTTGATTAGTAGTTATTAAACCCTCTGCAGAATCAGTATTTAGTAATAAAAATAATAGTAATTTTAAGTATCATTTATATATGACATTTAAATTTTCCTAAACGTAAATAAAATTGCAACAAGCTTAAATAATGTATTTGATACACTTAATATTTTTGCGTATTCGATATCATTAATAAATCCTTACTTTAAAACTTTTAAACTTTTTAGTATTGATATCAAACATGCGTACAACGTAAAAGTTGTAAGATGTGCAGAGACTGTTCAGTTCTAAACTATAAAGAATTAAAAAGCTAAAGATTGCTCAAACATTAACAAACTAATAATTAATCACTTCATCTTACTTCTCGTCGTTTTAATTAGTAAATAATAAATCTTCAGTATCAGTGTATAGTAATAACAATAATAGTAATTTTAAGTATCATTTATATCTGGCATTTAAATTTTCCTAAACGTAAACAAATTTGCTACAGGAACAAATAATATATTTGATACGTTTAATATGTTTGCGTATTCGATATCATTAATAAATATTTACTTTAGTATTGATATCAAACATGCAAACAGTGTAAAAAAGTTGTAGGAATTACAAAGTTCTGAACTATAAAGAAATAAATAAGTAAAGATCGCTCAGAGATTAACAAACTAATAACTAATCTCTTCATCTTACTTCTCACCGTTTTGATCAGTGAATATTAAATCCTCAGCAGTATCAGTGTATAGTTATAAAATTAATAGTAATTTTAAGTATCATTTATATCTGACATTTAAATTTTCCCAAACGTAAATAAAATTACTACACTCGTAAATAATGGGTTTGATACACTTAATATATTTGTGTATTAATAAACCCTTAATAAAACCTTACTTTATTATTGATATCAAACATGCGAACAGTGTAAAAAGTTGTAGAAAGTGCAGAGATTGTTCAGTTTTAAACTATAAAGAATTAAAAAACTAAAAATCGCTCAGAGATTAACAAAGTAAGAATTTATCACTTCATCTTACCTCTCGTCGTTTTGAGAGTAGTTATTAAACAGCAGTATTAGTATATAATAATAAAAATAATAGTAATTTTAAGTATCATTTATATATGACATTTAAATTTTCCTAAACGTAAATGAAATTGTTATACTCACAAATAATTTTTGATACACTTAATATGTTTGCGTATTTGATATCATTAATAAATCTTTACTTTAGTATTGATATCAAACATGTGAACAGCGTAAAAAGTTGTAGGAAGTACAAAGTTCTGAACTATAAAGAAATAAATAATAAAGATCACTGAGAGATTAACAAACTAATAATTAATTACTTCATCTTACCTCTCGTCGTTTTGCTTAGTAGTTATTAAACCCTAAGCAGTATCAGTATATAATAATAAAAATAATACTAATTTTAAGTATCATTCATATCTGGCATTTAAATTTTCCTAAACGTAAACAAATTTGCTACAGGAACAAATAATATATTTGATACGCTTAATGTGTTTGCGTATTCGATATCATTAATAAATATTTAATTTAGTATTGATATCAAACATGCAAACAGCGTAAACAGTTGTAGAAAGTACAAAGTTCTGAACTATTAAGAAATAAATAAGTAAAGATCGCTCAGAGATTAACAAACTAAGAATTAATCACTTCATCTTACTTCTCGTCGTTTTGATTAGTAGTTATTAAAGCCTAAGCAGTATCAGTATATAATAATAAAAATAACACTAATTTTAAGTATCATTCATATCTGACATTTAAATTTTCTTAAACGTAAATAAAATTGCTACACACGTAAATAATTTATTTGATATACTTAATATGCTTGCGTATTCGATATCATTAATAAGCCCTTACTATTGATATCAAACATTGTACTGATATCAAACATGCGTACAACGTAAAAGTTGTAGGCAGTTTTAAACTATAAAGAATTAAAAAAATAAAGATCGCTCAAAGATTAACAAGCTAATAATTAATCACTTCATCTTATCTCTCGTCGTTTTTATTAGTAGTTATTAAATCCTCATCAGTATCAGTATCCAAATAAAAATAATTGTAATTTTAAGTATCATTTATATATGACATTTAAATTTTCCTAAACGTAAATAAAATTGCTACATGCACAAATAATATATTTGAATACACTTAATATGTTTGCGTATTCGACATCATTAATAAATCTTTACTTTAGAATTGATATCAAACATGTTTACAACGTAAAAGTTGTAGGAAGTGTAGAGACTGTCCAGTTCTGAACTATAAAGAAATAAATAAATAAAGATCGCTCAGAAATTAACAAATTAATAATTAATCACTTCATTTTACCTCTCGTCGTTTTGCTTAGTAGTTATTAAACCCTAAGCAGTATCAGTATATAATAATAAAAATAATAGTAATTTTAAGTACTATTTATATCTGACACTTAAATTTTTATTTGATATAAAATTTTCGGTTAAAATACATGAGTATAATAATAAAACAGTGTAAAATTGTAAGAAACAAAGGAGAGAAAGAATTAAAATAAAGCAAAAAAGAAAAAAATGAATCGTACAAAGTAGTTATAAAAGCAAAATTATAAATATAAATAATTAGTTTGTAATCGCAAATCAATGAATAAAAATAATAATTTATTATTATATTATTATAATAATTAAAAACATAGCAAATAATTATTGATGAGCATAATATAATTTTCTTTCATTTTTTCATAATATCTATGATCAATTTAGATAATTTCTTTTTACGAAATTAGAAATAGTTTTAATAATTAATGTTTTAGCGATTTTTCCATTGCCGTTCTTAGTAACGATGACTGTCGATGATTTCGAATGAATATCGAATATCGACAATGAACACAAAACAATGAGAAGGAAACAAAGAATCTTAAATAAACGATAAATTTATGAAACAGAACTTGCTTAAGCCGAAAACTCCTTTTACATTCCAGTTGTTGGTTTGTAATTATCAAATTTTAATAATAATAATAATAACAATAAAAATATATTAGTGTGAGCAAAGAATGAGCGAATATTAATAACAATAAAAAAGAGCAGAAAATAATTATAAGCAAAATAATATTAATAACAATAATAATAAAATAAAAAAGAGAGTTGTTGAGAAACTATTGTTAATCGCATAACAAATAATAATAATAATAATAATAATAATAATAATAATTAAAAGCAGAGCAGAGTGAAAAATAATTATTGATGAGGCATTAAAATACAATTTCCTTTCATTTTCATTTTTTCATAATAGTTCTATGGTCAGTTTAGATAATTTCTTTTTACGAAATTAGAAATAATTTTAATAATTAATGCTTTAGCGATTTTTCCATTGCCGTTTTTAGTAAAGATGACTTTCGATGATTTCGAATGAATGTCGAATATCTACAATGAACACAAAACAATGAGAAGGAAAAAAAGAATGGTAAATAAAAGATAAATTTATGAAATAGAACTTTCTTAAGCAAAAAACTCCTTTTACATACCAGCTGTTGGCTTGTAATTCGCAAATATTAATAATAATAATAATAATAATAATAATAATAATAATAATAATAATAATAATAATAATATATATCAAAACAGAGACATGTAGAAATTTATTATTAATATAATAATAATAATAATAATAATAATAATAATAATAATAAAATAATAATAAATAATAATAAATAATATAATATTAATAATAAAGGCTAAAATATAATTTTTAATTTAATTACATTCCTATTTTTAATAATTTTTTGTCATTTTTAAATATTAGTTTAATAATTAATGTTTAATATAATTTTAGTAATATTTTTATGTCGAATGATATTCGAAAGAAAATGACAAAGATAAACAAACAATAGAAATAAGAATGAAAATAAATATAAAATAAGAAAAATAATAAAAAAATAAGAAAAAAAACAAAAAACATTAAAGTGTTAAAGAATGAATTATTTTTTTAATAATAATAATAAATATAAATAAAAACAAGACAATAAGATAAAAATAATTAAAATATTAATAATATAATATAAACAAAAAAAATTAAGTGAATAATAATAAAATATTTATTAAATAAACAAAATAAAATAATTAAAAAAATAATAAAAATTAAAAATATAACATTAAAAAAAATTAATTAATAAATATAAAAATAAAATAATAAAAATTATAGTTAGAATTAATATTAATAACAAAAACAATGACAATAAAAAAGAGCAGAGTGAGAAACTATTAGTGAGAATTTATAATATTAATAACAATAATAATAATAACAATAAAAAAGAGAGTAGAGTGAGAAACTAATTAATAACGGAACATTAACAATATTAATAACAATAAAAATAATAATAATAAAGAGCAGAGGGAAAAAAATAAGTATTAATGACGCATTAAAATACAATTTGCTTTAATTTTTTAATTACTTTAATAGTTCTTTGAACAATTTAAATTATTCCTTTTTACGAAATTATGTTATTATTTTAGCTATTTATCAACTGCTGTCTTTTGGCGATGATGAATGTCGATGGGGTTGAATGAATGTCGAATGTCGACAATCAACTCAAATTAATAAGACAGAAAAAATGAATTGTAGTCAAACGATAGAATTATGATAGCAGAACTTGCTTAAGCAAAAAAGGTTTACCTGCAAGCTGTTGGTTTGTAAATCACAAATAATAAATAGCAATAAAAAAAGAACAGAGTGAAAAATGATTATTAATGACACATTTAAATAGTTTCCTTTATTTTAGTCTTAATTGTTCGGTAATCAATTTAGATTATTCCTTTTTAAGAAATCAGAATTAGTTATTATTAAAATTAATGCTTTAGACGTTTTCCGATTGTTGTTTTTTGGCGACGATAACTGTCGATGATGCCGAACGAATGACGACAATGAATTTAAAGCAACGACATGGAAATAAAGAATCGTAAACAAACAATGGATTTATGGAAGCAGAATTTTAAGTAGAAATCCCTTTTTATTTGCCAGCTGTTGGTTTATAATTAGCAAATAATAATAATGATAATGATACGGCAAAGTGAAAAAACAATTACTAATAATTGTTACTTAAATTACAGTTTATTTATTTTTTGTAAATTCTGTGATGAATTTATGTTATCCTTTTATACGAAATTAGAATTAATTTTAATAAGAACTATTGTTTTAGCGATTTTCCACTACAGATATTTGGCGACGCTTTGAAATGAATGCCAAGGTATGCGACGTTTAGTTTGTAATTTAAAAGCTAATATAAAAATTTAAATATAATCTTCATATTTTAACCTAATGTTATCCAGACGATTGGAGTAAAAAGATTAATATTGAAACATTTTTAACTAGTGATGTTTGCAATTATAAGCAATGAAATTTTACTAAATGATCAACAACATTGATTTATTACTTCAACACAATAGTATTAACTTTTTCATTAATTTTTCAAACTGATGTTTTTTTAATTTATAACTATCTAAATATATGAATTTCTATCCAGATTCACTTCCTTTATTCATGATAGTAAAGATGAGCTAATCATTTTAGAAAGTTAAAACCTGGTAGATTAAAGACTACTTATAAATTTAATATATTAGATACCTTTAATCCGAGAATTTACAATTTTCTCAATACATCACCACGTAGTGGTTAGAGAAATAGGATTATTCTTAACCAAACACTTTTCGAGTAAGATTCCATAAAAACTTAATTTTAAAACAATTGATAATATGTTAATAATTTTATATGAATAATATATATTAACATAATCCGAGAATTTATTTCTAATAAAATATTTTTAAATCAGTAATTTTTTTCTTAGAGAACATATTTTCATAGACTTAGTACTTAAAATCGAGATAATTTTTATTCATTATATTTTTAACAACTAATAATTTTACTAATTTAAATAATTTTTTTCTAATAATACAAATAATATTGATGATTCATTAATCCGGTTTTAATCATAGATTGATGATTAATTATACATTTTAACTTATTTAATGGTTATCTATAACATACGGAAAGACGAGTTAGCACTGGAAATATTATTGTAATTACGTTTCAGCAATTTAAAATGTCTGAGAAACTTGCACAAGTTTTGGTCTGTATTTTTACTAATGTTTATTTCTAAAAAAATAATCTGTACAAAAATAATATTATGTTTAAGACTTGGGTAGACTTTTTTGGTTGATTTGCACACGGCTCACTGAATATTTTCTACACTTGGAGTATGAGACCGACCTCTGTAGTGGTTGCTCTATTTATCAATCGATTCAAAATGACTCGGGTCCTCTACCTCGGACATCGTTTGCGTGTAACAGAAGTGGATAACCATTAAGTACTTGTAACTGCCAGGTCCTCATGCTCAGTGTTAACTATGAAATGAATAAATGTGTTTTTATACAATGTTAACCTATGAGTAATATGTGTTTTTTTTCCATCAATGTGTTTTTATACATAGTCATAGAGTCATGAAATTTTGGATAGACAATCTGAAAAGACCAAATGGTCATTATCGGAAATAAGCACACATTTCATAAAAGTTTTATGTTAGAATATATTTTATCCATATTTTTAATAGTTCATTAATAGTTTTATCCATATTTATATTCAAGTCAACATACAATTTTATTATTAAATTTGAGAAAATTTGATACGTCATCTAATTAAATTAGTAGTTTTATAAATCTAGTATTTTTCTTTGGAACTATACGAGGAACTATATTATTAGTTATATACTATATTATTTGGAACTGTATTATTGGTTTCAGAGTAAAAAGCGCAACGCACTCGTTTAATGCAGGCGCATGAATCTCAAATAATTTTATAAATTCGCGCTTACATAAGAGAGAGCGTCTTAAACAGGTTGTTTCGTGAACCCTGGCTGAATGGTTGCTTTGTTAAAATATTTATATCCACACGATTTGATGGCTAGATATAAACTGAGCTTAATAATAGCTTTTCTAAAGAAATTATGCTCTATGACTATTCATGTGGCTACAAAATCTGGACATATATATATATATATATATATAATATTTTATAAATATATATATATACATAATATATATTTATATTTTATATAATATATATGATATTTATAATATATATACATATAAATTATATATATTTATAATTAATATTATATACATAATATATATATATATTATATTTGTATATATATATCAATATAATATAAATATATTATATATATATAATTTTCTGTAACTCATGAAGTATGAAAAGTTAACTGATAAAGCTGCATAACAACATGAATAGAGGAATTTTATGTTCATTTACACAAAAAAATTAGAATTTTCTTAGCAACCAATTTAACTGAAGATTAAATTGTTTACAACGTATTTTTAAATCATTTTTTTTCCATTACTATATAATAAATAAAAAGAATTTTACAATATAAATAAATTAATGAAGTAATAGATAATTTAAACTTATTAAAATGTGTTAATTTGAATTCTAAATTACTTATATACAGGAAGTAGTTTCTAATTTCTAATTCAGCATTTGGATCAGTCGAAGTTGCACAAGTCTGGGCTATGGACTATGTGGTGCAACATTGAAAATGATGCAAATAATATTACTGTACTCTAACACCCTCTACACATATCTTGGGTGTGTACAGGCTTCATGCAACCGAGGCACCTAAGGATCTTTTCTATGTTTTACCTGGTAGTGTCGAGCTTACCTCTGTAGTGTCTCGTATAAAAACTAAATAGCCGCTTCAGGTTTAGCCATAGCTACAAATCAATCAGTTAATCGTAGAGAGCCTTCAAAGGCCGGGTTCTAACAATACAATTACTGTACCTTAACAGCATATTTCTCAGATTTATTTCAGGTTTAAAACGTATCTAACATTCACCAGACATTACGGATGTTGACATCTTCATTTTAATAAATGCTGTCTTTTTGGTGCTTCAACAATATAAAAGCATGTAGAAACTATTAAGGCTGCAGTAGATTTAAACAGATTTTAAAGTAGTTTTTTAATTAACTTTTAGTAATTTGTAGTCATCGTAATCTGTCGCAAATCCGTTAATTGCAAGATAGGAGTCCATGAGTTCGAATAAAATTTTGTATATTTTCTTCTAACTAAAAAATCGGAAACAATTCCAAAATTTATGCATGAAAGAACTTCTACAAAATTTTAGGCATATATCTTACATTTTAGATAAACCAACTTGAAATTTGTCAGTTTTTAAAAAGAGGTAGTAGTATGTTTAGTGAAATATAATAAAAAAAATATAACTGCTTTTGCAATCATAGCAAAACTTTGCGGTTTGCAGAATTATTTTAAAAATTTTTTAGCATTATTATTCACATTTTGGCTGTCTAATACGAGAAAATAATTTATATAATATATTTTATATATAAAGCATAAAATTCCATACGTCTAACTGAAAAAATATAACAAACTTAAGACAGTACACCATATTATTTTGCTCTTAAAATATAGGGTTTTATATGAAAGTTCTAATTAAGCATTAGATGTGTAAATCATGCGTGATATACATGACAAGAAAACGGTTTTTCTTTGAAAAGGTAAAAGCCGAATGATCCATTGGTTAGGGTGCTAGCCTTCGGTACCAGAGTTCGTGGGTTCGAATCCACTGTGGCATCATTACAACATTTCCACGAGCCAATACAAGGACATGTACAGGACATGCGAAGAATTAATCTTAAAAGATAAAAAGGAGATTTTTTTTAAAGACGAAGTTCTAATAAGTGGAGTGCACTTTGTATGACTCTAAAATCTGAGCGTTTAAAGCGTTTTCTTCTTTAGGCTCATTAAATTACGCACCATTGCATAGATCATCATTTTACAGGATTATACTATGATCAAATCTAGTACAACATAAATTACAAGATATACACAATACAATGCAACGCAAACTACAACATACTAATGTGATGTACAGGACATGCGAAAAATTTATCTAAAAAGCTAAAAATGTGACTTTTATAGCGGTGAAATTCTTATAAGTGGAGTGAACTTTGTGTGACTCTAAAAAAATCTGAGAAATTTTAAAACGTTTTCTTCTTTAGACTCATTAAATTACTCACCATTGCATAATCTTCATTTTACAGGATTATACTATGATCATATCCAATACAACATGAAAAACTAGTATGAAAACTTGCCATCAAAGGAGGCAAAATGTTTTAAAATTAAATTTTAATCTATTGACTAACCTTCTGTCAGTAGATGGTGAACTTACTGGATTTAAATGACCAAAATTATCTACCTTACTCAAGACGAGAAAAAAGTAAATTTATGAAATTGGTTAACACTTACTCAGAGGGATTTTAGTAATCTAAATTCTTAAGCGGGGCAAAAACCGAGAATTTTTTTTTATATATATGGCTTAGGAGCAAAATCTGGGTTGCTCGTAGTTCAGAGGCCTAGAATATACTCTCTCCCACTTGGATCAGAATTCCCATGTCGGGCCTCAGTTTCCTAAATAGGGCCTCACATTTTGATGCCTGATTCCGTTAAACGGCTTGATTTCTCTTTTTTATAACGTTAATATTTGACAATAAAAGACAGCAAAGTTTCATTTTCTTCCTGTTAAAAATAAAAGTTTTTTTTTTCAATTGTTAAATTTATTTAGAGTAATTTGGAAGTTAATATCACTTTTAGAGTAATTTGTAATTTTCTTAAATTATCAACAAATCAGTTAACTACAAGAGCTCAGAAAATATCGAAAATCAGTTAGGAAGCACCTGTTATATAAATAAGTAAGGTCTCATATTAATGCAAAAAAATAAAACTCGAAACTATTAAGGCAACGATAGATTTTCGGAAAAGCTTATTGGAGTAATTTAGAGGTTAATTTAACTTTTAGATTAATTTTTAGTCTTCGTAGTCTATCGACAAATCAGTTAATTGCAAGATTTCAGGAAATGCTGAAAATCAGTAAAGGAAACACACACTTTTTACATGAATAAGACCTTATAATAATGCAAAGAAATATTATCTCAAAGCTATAAAGGCAAAAGTAGATTTTCAAAACAACTTATTGTGGTAATGACTTTTAATTAAAAGTGAGTTTATAAAGAATTAGCTTAGAGTTATAAAACTTTGAATAATGTATATATTGTGAGTGCGAATTAATACATACATTATGCATATATTATATTATATATATATATATATATATATATATATATATATATATAATATATATATATATATATATATATATATATATATATATATATATATATATATATATATATATATATATATATATATATATATATATATGTATATATATATATATATATATATATTGTGTATATATATATATGTATATATATATATATATATATATATATATTATATATATATATATATATAATATTAATATATATATGACATGACGATTAAGGCATGGACTACACAATTCATTTCATATATAAAACTTCTTTATTATAATCCTTCTGCTTTAGCTATGCAATTTAGAATCCTTTGTTCTCATAAGACCTCAAGCGTGGAGGATGTTATCAGGAGTTTAGAGCTGACTCTTTTGACGTTGCTACTTAAGCAAAATTCACATGTACTTCGTGCACTTCACTTTGTTACGCTAGAAGGTATGTCTTTCTCCTATATTTTTCAATGAGTTATAACTATTTTTAATATATCTTGCTTAATTCAACGATTTTTAAACCTGACATATATAATATATATATATATATATATAATATATATATTTATATATATATATATATGAGCATATGACAAGTATAGATCCGATGATTTCTTGATGTCTTTATTCAGTAGCACAATTAATACTGTCAACCATCAAATATGGCGCGTGACTCCACATTTTAACAAAGAAAGGACATTTATCCAGGGTTCATACAGCAACCCTTTCTCAAGACGCTCTTTCTCAATCCTTAAGCTTCAAGTGCTTTTATAATGGGTTATTAAAGATTCAAGCTCGTGCATTAAAAGAGTGCGCTGCGCTTTCTGCTATCAAACCCCTAAATTATTAATTTTACGTTTTCAAACCTGACATAAATATATATACATATCTATATACATATATATAGAACACATACACATATATACACAAATGTATGTAGGTATACATGATGTATATGTATGTGTATATATGTGTGTGTGCGTGTGTTCCAGTGGGTAAAACATTGCTCTTCAAACTGGAGTTCGTAGGATCCAATCCCAGTATGGCATGGATGTTCGTAGCCTTTCGGAATCGACACTAAACAGTAAGTTCCAGTTTCATTAGCCGTCGTGCAGCTAAAAGTAGACCTTAGAGCTTTAAACTAAACCTATATATGTGTGTGCGTGTGTGTGTATTCATAATTATATTGGGAAAATCAGTAGATAAGTATTTGAATTAATCGATCAAACTGCGATTCTTTGAAACCACTTTCCTAACATTAGCATAAGTATCATTTTTTTATTTATGTACACAAAACGAATTATGCACTGTACCAAATAGCTACGACAGGTTATTAAACTAAATTTCCCCTAAACACTTTTCCCTATTTTAATGCACTATCAATTTAACTACTTTGAAAATCTAATTAACATTGTTTACCAGTTTGATGTTTCATTCATAATTTGTTACCTACAAAGATTAAGAGAATCATCTTTATTTCACACTAAGAAAGTATGTTTCATTCGAAACAAGAATCGCAATGTTTGTGAAACGCAGAAATTTCTTAACGTATAAACAACTTTTAGTACTACGCTAAAATACCATTGATTAACATATCATTACTACAAAGAATTGATAGAATATCACCGAGATCACCTTGAGATATAGGGTTAAGATACTCGTGTGATTATTACGTAAGACCAAGTCAAAGGTCGGTCATTGCTTTCAGAATGTTATCAAGGCGAAAGATTTTTTTTTTTTTAATATTTTTCATTTAAGCCTCTCGATATCACAATTTCTTTCATTAATTTTGGTTTATAAGTAATAATTCATTTCAGTGAAACAGTTTCAACTAAATAGAATTTGATCCAACATTATACTGTACTAATTTGTTGCATTAATTAGTATTTAAAATCAGGCAAGAAAGATTTGGTTTGGTTTGGAGAGATGGGGTTTATTTATTTTCAATGAAACTGGAACCTACTGCTTTAAAAAAAATAAATAAATAAATAAATAAAATTTAAAAAAAACTTGCTAAATAAACAAAAACCAAAAATTCCATTTATTATTTCTCTCTACAAAATTAGCAAAAATTATGAAAATTGGTATTAAGCAAGAATGTATTATCTCCAAAAAAGGTGAAAAAAATCAAAAATATCAATGTATTAGTACTTGGAAGAAAACTATCACAACTAAAAAAAAACTATGTGAAACTTAAAAAGTATAAAAAAAAATTACAAATCTCATTTCTATGTTAGTTTTATTTGCTTATTTATTTTTGGTCATTAACATTTCTACCATTTACTCAAGTGTGGGGACTTATCTTTTGTTAGACATTTCAAGAGAGTGACAAAGGAAGGTTAATTTCTAAGTAAAGAATTTCTGCAGCAACCATATAACCATATTCTCAAAACCTACTCTAAAAAGTTTTTTTTTTTTTTTTTAAGACAATATCATGTGTAAGTTTCTTTTTCTCCAATTAAAAGATTACCTTCAAATTTTGAAATAACTTTGAAATTTAATCTGCTGATTTTAAACATCTTTATTTTAATTAAAATATGTGATATTGCACTTTCTATTACACTTATCTCCCTTGTCACAATTTCTTGAACTCCCCTCTCCTTCATAAATGCTATCATTTGTGGATAGTCTCCAAGATAGGATGTTTAATATATGGGGACTGGAACTTACTGACATCGTCCCCTTGAAAAACACCATATTACCATTATACTATATTACCAAATAAAATCAACTCTGTAGAAAAGAAAGTGAAATAAAACAAAATCAGAAATTGAAAAGCTAGAAACCGAGTCACCAAAAAGTCATCTCTACAATATATCATTCCTTTATCCCAGTCATATTCAAATTTTGAGGCTTCTAGGAACTCCTCTTAGTCTTATAAAACTATATCTCAAAATAATATAAAAGGTATATCAATACATAAAGATTTTATGTAAAGACAATTAAAGTATTGTATTTTTTATTAAAAAAATTTATTAAAATTTTAATAAATTATTTTTTAATAACTTTTTATAAGATTTTAATTAATTTTTCAATTAAAATTAATACAGCTTATTTATCAAAAGCAGTAATTAATGCTGTATGTGTTACCTATGTGTCACCTGAGCCTTAAATTTAGTGACTAGGGTGTACTTGCACTTTTTTACACTAACTGTCAAAGTCAAGCTCTATCGATATTATTTTATGATGCTTTTCATATTCTGCCTTTGCTTCTATACTTTGGTTTTGTTACATACATTGAGAAATATCTTTTATTAATTATTCAAATTGACATTAAAATGTTTATGGCTATGAGAGAAACTTCTAAGTATACTGAATGATTTTGAAAACCGTGAGTGCTTTGTATTTTTTTTTTTTTTTTTTTTCTTGCTTGCTTTCCAAATTTCACAGTTGAACAGAATAGAGTACTAAGACCATTATTTTATCCTAATAACAATAATTATCCTTTCCTAAAAATTAAAAAATGTAACAAAAATGTAAAACTTGTAAAATCATCATTTCCGTTTTTTTTTTTTCACATTATAAATAATTATATCTAAAAATTTTAATACTCCTTTCTCAAAGCCTATTGGGGATATCTTATCAGTTATTTTCAATTAATATTAACAATTATGGCTCCCTTCTATTTTTATAAATCAACTAAACACTGCTAGCCATAATAAACTTGTGTAGATACATATAGTGCTTCCTCATAAAATTAATATAATATTCCATATAATAATAGTTTTGAATTTTATGTTCCTGATAAATTTAACATAAAATGCATTCCTCTCATATGATGTTTTGATAAATTATTACTCAATCACCAAATTTATTAAAGTTGAACTTATATAAACAAATTCATTATTTTTCTTCATTTCATAGTAAAAATACTTTTATCTAAATATTTTCAACAGTTTCTCACAGGACTCAATGAAGCCCATCGATCAATATCAATGATTTGTATATCTTCTTGTTTGTGTAAATTAACTATAAGTTACATACATAGTTTAATTAACCACACTAAACTTGTGAAAACATAGTCATATACTCCTCAATTACCTGATATATTTACAAAAAAATACCTCCAGCCTTTCAGTTACTTTAGCCTTCCAGTTAAACATAAATATTTTATGTTAAATTTAACATAAAATTCTAAGGTGAGAGATTATAAAGGTAAAATACTAAAATATTGGTGAGAAGTATTTTATGTTACTTCTCTTATGTATTTTATGTAGATTATAAAGGTAAAATACTAAAATAAAGGTGAGAGAAGTATTTTATGTTAAATTTAACATAAAATACTTCTCTCACCTTTTAATTTATAATATATTTAACAATTCTGTAATACCATGAGCTACAGTTACTCAGTGAGCCCAGACATCAATCTTATAACCAAAGGAATGCTAGTTTGTAGCTCAAACTCACCAAAGATCCACTGTGGTCATTAATGACAGCAAAGACACATAATAGGTTCATAGTCACAATTTTCTCCAAATTTAAACGATATCTCTGGAGATAGCAGACAGAACCAGGAGGTCTTCCATTTGAACCTTTACTTCTAAATTACGAAGGACTGAATAAGACAATGTTACTTGCATCTGTAGCATTTATTAAGCTACTTCCTAAGTGGTGCTAAATAAATAATAGATTTGCAGCCATGTTTGGCATAGAAGTTTCTGTATTTTCAGCTGCAGTGAGAAAAAAAAAACTTGCTATATTACACTTTAAATTTTGTTTACAAATATTTAATATTTTAAAACTATAAGGACAGAAAAAAATTAAAACACAAACTAATTTTTTTTTCATTTTATTAGAAGTATTGTGTTTTTTATAATACAAAATTATTCTCTACAAATGTAAACAAGATTTCATGTAAACTTACACAGTTTTAAATAACAACAGAGGCACAAAATACTGTGTTAATATTAAAAAGTAGCCCCATAATGTAAAGTAGTTTATCATTGACATACAATATGCATTATATAAATTTTATAAATTCCTTAGATAAATATAATAGTAAAATTTGGTCTAGAAATCTGAACTCTACGCATTGCTTTATGTACTTAGAAATGCATATGACACATTTAAAGACTACTTAGACATTCAATGATTCTTAGAAAGGGGGTAATTTTACTCACATCCATAGCAATCTTCTAACTACACAAGTTCTCTGGGTAAAGATTAATGAGCAAGATTAGAATCTATTTTTTCTTCAGTTAATACAGTGTGTAATGCACAAAACTCATGAAAAGTAATAGTTTACATTGGGTCCAGAAAAAGAAAAACACATCATGGAATAGCTGGAAATAAATGGGCTGATAATCTTGCTAAAATGAGAACAAAATTCTTACTGTTGTAAAGAACTACAGTGCCATTTCCATTAATCAGAAAAATAATAAAGAACATTTTACAAAATAAATATTAAAACAAGTTATGAGAAGAAATTAAAAACAAAAAGTAAAGAGACTGTATTTCTAATATCTCACATGCTTCCAGGTCCATAACAATTACAGCTTTTCATCTAAACAATGACGATGACAGTCCTTGGCTATCAAGATGTTATGCTGAACAGTAATTTTTTTTTTTAATTATCTGGTAGTATCTAAAGATAATGTGTACCAGTGATGGCAAACTTATGAACTGCAAAGCTTTTTTTATTTCTTTTCAAAACCATGGTTTTAATAAAAGACAAAATAAAATTTTCATACAATTTATCAAGAGCTACTGTATAATTTAGAAACATCTTCATATTTTATAGACTCAATAATTTTATCTTTAAATGCTCCAGATGTAATTTTTGCCTTTACAGAAAATTGTTCAAAGTTAACTGATAGCAACTCTGCTTCAGAACCTCTGTATGCACCATTCACAATAAGCAACTTTCTACCAATAGAAGGTATTACAGTTTCTAGATCTTTTTGATCTACAGAGAGTTTTTCCGCAGTATCAATAAGTTTTACAACACCTTTATAATAGTCATCTACCTTTCTCACAACTGCTTTTCTTTTATAAAACTCCTCACCATATTTCTTAGTAATTATTTTTACTACTATATTAGTTGTTAGCCAATAATCTTTTCTATTTTTCTTTTCCCTCATTGACTGTTCAATTTCCATTATCTCATCTAATGCTAATTTTCTCTTCTTATCTTCCTTATTGCTTTCTTTATTCTTTTTCAGGCTTTCTGAATTAGACTTTGCTGCAAGTAGAGGATTCTGTTTGAGATTCAATGTAGACTTTTGGGGTTTATCAACAGTTTTCAGTGAAAATGCCACCTTTTCTTCTTCATTTTCCTTCTTAAGCTCAGTATAAACAGTTTCTTGCGCAGGTTTTGATTTTTCTAAATCTCTTTCCATTTGCCTTTGAAAAAACTTAGCCATACGTTCTTCATCATCTAATTTCATTTTTTCCTGTTTAGCTAAAGATTCTTGTCTACGAATAGTTTCAGGATCTCTATCAATATATGTTATGAACCAACCTTTTTCTGTTTCATCAACTACACAATGGCCAGCTCTGCCTAACCATTTCACAAAATCTGTCAGTGTTTCCCATTGGGTCGCATTCATATGTAAGTGGTTTCGGTCAGCTATATACTCTTGGTATACTTGATTTGCATGAACTCTTCTTGTACCAAAACGTCTACGAAGCAATTCTATAAAAGAATCCAAGAATTCCTGAGAGAATTGATCAATATATTTATGAGGATTTTCAGCAAACAGTAAAAGTTGTCTCTGGTGTGACTCTGAAGTAGTGTGACACTTGAAGCCATTTTCATCACGACACTGTTTCTGACACATCTGGCAATACCATCGTAACTTTTGCAGACCTTTTGCTTTAATTCTGTTGGCAATAGCTTTTGGAGTAAGAAACCCGTGTTTTGGCATTGTTCACCTAAAATAAAAAACAATTATTACTAATAGAAAATAAAAGTCATACATAAGTTGATTAATTTTCTCTACAAGAACTCTTAAGTTATAATGTTTTATCCATCTTTTAAAGTACCTTCATATTAATATATAAATGTACTAGATTAAGGAATAAAATGATTTTTAGATTCCTAGGTAGTACAACCACAGTCAATGTCATACAAAAGTTGTCCAATATTTTGAATGTTGCTGAATGTTAGGCATAAAATTTTTGACATCTGCTAATATTGATCTACATAACATAAAATTAAAACTATGAAATTGTTTATAAGAAACCATTTAAAAGAATTGTTTGTATTGCTTTTAAGAGAAATATTATTCTAAAAAATGAAATTTAATAAATTTGCCAGTTTTTATGAAATTTACTGTTTTAATGTTTTTCCTTAATGCTGTTAACAATGTTAAAATATGCCATAATGATATTATAATAAAATTCAGTCATATTCATAAAAATAAATATGTGTATAAACATCAATGTTATAAATATTAATGCTTCTACATTTATAAGTTAATTGCAGGTATAGTGCAGAAATCAAGATGTCAAGAATTAAAATTTGGCATAAAAATAGTTTCGTCTTTATTTGAGTTAATCTTAAAATAAACTAAGACTAATTAATTTTTAAATGAAATTTTGTACACTTCACATCTTTTCTAGCAGCATTGAACTGATCACACCACTTTAAGAGCCTATAAAGTTTATTTCTTTTATAACCTTTACTGAAAATT
>CM063508.1:15480762-15535762 GCA_032207245.1 Pardosa pseudoannulata
AAAGCTGTGAGAAAATTACATTTAGGTTTTATTAAAAGTAAAAGCTAAATCTCATATCTAAATTTCTTTGTGCAATTTTGCACATTCTAATAGAAATATTTTGACATGGTTTAAAACATAGGATTCAAAATAATTTAAGTTATTTTAAAAAGTAGCAAAACGATCTTCAACTTATTTGAAGTTTTAAAGGTTGAAACTTCCCCTAAACAAATTAGAATAATTAGCCATAATTTTAAGCATAAAACACTTTAAAACATATTGAAATTTCTGATTTTTCCAAGAATGTTTGTCTAATACAGAAAGATGCATAACAGCAGAAACTAAGGATAATGAATATTGAAACCGTCTTACTAACAATATCAAAGACAATTGGTTCATCAATGTAAAACAAATACATCAATCAAATACACAATTTGTACAACGATATTCATTTTATTAACGAAGAATTCTAAAAAATATTCAGAAATAAAGTATAATTTAAAAAATATTATAAAATGCACATTGAGGAAATACACAGCCATAACTTTAAAAACATTTTAGTTTAGAAACATAATTTTATTTAGATATATGCAACACAAAAATAATTTAAGAAATTAAAGTATGCATTCTACTTTCTGGTATATTTCTAAAATTAAGCTGATTTTGGTTTTCAGTTACACATTTATCCTCGATACACATGCTCATAAAATTTTAATGGGAATATTTCACACAATCCATAAAATAGTGTAATGACTGATAACTACCGATTCTTAGATTTCATACAAAGTTACCTTTATATAATAACAAAAAACGTTTATGCCATGGTAACTATGTAACTCATTTTTGATACACAACAAAAACATCTGATGCGTCAGGCTCATGGAGAACAAACTATGAGAAGGGGTGATTTTTTATTAGCAGTGATTACCGAATTCCGGATATTAGTTGTGATACTACATTTTATTCAGCAGTAATTTCACTTCCATCACAAATCGCAGGAAGAAATAAAAACTGCATCAAGCTATATTCAGCTGCATTCAATAGAGAATTTGTGCATGACTTCAATTGCATCAAAAATTGCAGCTCAACTTCCTCGTTGGCAAACTATTTGAATTTCCTACGGATTGTACTTGTTATTGAGGTTTCATTTTGTCAATTATCTGAAAATAATAACAATCTGTTGTACGTATGGCTGTACTAAGCGTTTCGAAAAAGGTGAAAATATTGGATTTTATTGCTTTCCTAAACATCCTACATTGCGAATACTTTGGGTAAAAGCTTTGAAAAGGAAAGATTTGACTCCAAGTTCTTCGAGAATTTGCTGCAAACAAAATGGTAATAAAACGTTAACCTTGCTGTAATGTAATAGATTATATAAAATTATGCTCTAGGAATTTTTGTTATTATTACTGTTTTTTTTATATTTCTAATATATTTTCTATGCTTTTGTGAGATGTACTGTACCCATAAATGTAATTACTTTTTGTCCTTAAAATGATCAGCTTTTGTACATTTTTGTTAGATTCTTATTTATGTAACAGTTTATTGTACCTATTAACATAATCAAAGAAGTTATACATTGATTATGATACTTAATAGTACTGTGTAAAGTGTTTAATTTGAATATATATATATATATATATATATATATATATATATATATATATATATATATATATATATATAATTTTGTAACTGCTAAAAAAATCTATTTTGAATTACTTGGCCAGTTTCTGATGTTTCTTTCCTCTTCCCTTAAATAAAATTTAGTTTTATTGTATAAGTGATCCATATTGTTCCGTGCATTCAAAAGGGTACACTTGACCTTTCATGCAAAAAAAACTGTAATTTTAAACATCAATACATAGCAACTCCATGCAAAACATTTTATTCCAAAGATTTCATAACACTAACTAAAATGGCGAAGTTGCCATACACAGAGAATAAACTTCATAAGAAATATACATTTGACGTCAGAATAACCCTCGTGACACATCGTTTCCTTCACACTCCCACCTTTTGATTATTATAAACAGTAATAATCAAAACATATTTTCTTTCAATTAACATCAAACAGTCCATGTTCTGAATTGTTTTTAAGTTCACTTATCTCGAAATCTTATAGGCAACTTAATAGTTCTACCGCTTCTGGTTGTTAAATTTTTTCTTTTAGCTACATCACTTTGACTACTCTTAGTCTTATTAGTCATGCTCTCACTCGGAGATCTTATCTCTAAAGGGAAAAGTCTACGAACGGGACGTATAAATTCACCACTAGAAGTTTTCAGACGTGCAACACGCACAATTGCATCTTTGCTAGGATAAACCTCCACAACTTTAGCCATTGGCCACATTACTCTCTTTTGGGAATCATTTTCTATTAGGACAACATCACCTGGTTTCACTTCATAATACTCATCCTTTTTCCTCGGTTGGAGTAGAGAGCTCAAATATTCACTGCGGAATCTCTTTCTCAAAAGTTCTCTAAGAGTCTGCTGATACCTCCAGCGTTTTTTGACATCAGTCCTATTCAATTCATCTAAATCTGGGACTCCCACCGTTTGGATAGGTTGTAGGAACATCGCAAGAGTGAGCGGAATCATGTCTTCTGGATCCTCTGTTAAATAGGTGATAGGTCGTGAATTTATGACGGATTCACACTCACATAAGACTCACCATTTCTTCATAGAGAAGAGAAGCTTTTCCCAGCACCCTTCGAAGGAGTTTTTTGACCATTTGGACCATCCTCTCCCAAAAACCTCTCCACCAGGGAGCTGCGGGTGGTATAAACTTCCACGTTATTTTCTCTATCAATGTTTCTTGCTGAATGGAACTCCAATCTAATTTTTGAAGCAAGTTTTCCGCCCCTACGAAGTTTTTCGCATTGTCGCTATAAATCACTTTGGGACGTCCTCGTCGAGCTATGAAACGTCTAAGGCTAAGAAGAAAGGCCTTGGTAGAAAGTGACAGTACCAATTCTAAATGAATGGCTCGGAACACAGCACATGTATAAAGTACTATCCAGCATTTCTCTCCTCCTTTCAAATGCAGTGGTCCTGCTATATCCACTCCTGTGATTTCAAAAACTGATGCTTCTTTGACTCTATCTTCGGGTAAACCAATTGGAGCAGTGTCCACATTTCGGGCGCTATGCCGCTTACATCGAATACATTTATTTATTACACTTCTCACAGTTCTTCGCCCATTAAAGATCCAGAATTTCTCTCTTAAATTGGCCAACAGAATTTGTACTCCTGCATGCAAATGTTTCAAATGATTTTCTTTGATAAGAAGTTCTACTAACCGATGTTTACTTGGAAGTAGGATAGGATATTTAAAATCCTCAGAATCCTGTCTCTCTGTAAGTTTAGTTTTTATTCGTAAGACTCCTTCTGCATCTTTAAAAATATTTAAGGACTTTAAACCTATAATGCGCTTTTCTGAGGAGAATTCCCTTTGAATTACTTTGATGATTCGTTTTTCTGCTCTTTCCACCTCCTCTACAGTCAAATTGCCCTTGGTAGGGTTTTTGTTAGAAGCTTTAGCATTTGTAATGAATCTGAACAACCAGGCTGTGACTCTTACGGTTTTCATGTAACTCGAAAAATACGAAAGATAATGCTCTTCTTCAAAAAATGCATTTATGAGTATGACCGATTTCTTCAGCTTTTCCTTTGAAACAGCCTCTTCATCAGTTACTACGACGGACTGAGGTCAACTGTCTTCATGCATTTTTAGCGATGTCGGTCCCTCCCACCATCTGGAACGGAGGAGTTTCAGAACAGAGCAGCCTCGAGAAGGTAAATCGGCGGGGTTGTACTGGCCAGGAATATGTCTCCAATCTTCGACTTGAGTTAATCCACGAATTTCTTTTACTCTGTTTTGTACAAAGACACCCCATGGCTCAATTCTCTTAATCCAATGTAAAGTGGTAGAAGAATCCGTCCAGTAGAACTCTTTAGCGCTTTCCAAGTCAAGACTGCGTTTCACGAAGTGCGCTAAACGCGATCCAAGACAACAAGATAAAAATTCTAGTCTAGGAATCGTGATCTTCCTTAGAGGTGCAATTCTAGACTTAGCCATAAGAAGGTGTATGGCTACATTCTGAGTTGTTTCACATCTGAGATACACTACTGCTGCGTAAGAAGATCCTGATGCATCACAGAATGTATGCAAAGTTAACGTTGAAGATCCGCATAGAAATGCGTGGCGAGGAATCTTAACAGCTCTCAAAGTGTCAATTTCATCAAACCACTTCCAGAACTTTGATGCAATATCTGGCGACACTTCTGCATCCCAACTAGTTTTTTCTTTCCAGCTTTCTTGCAAAAGTAACTTTAAACACAGTACCACCGGACATGTAAAGCCGATCGGATCAAAAACTCGATGCGCTACGGACAAAATAACCCTTCTAGTTATAGGTCCTTCTGGTTTCTTAATTGAACTAATATCACAGCATAGAGTATCATCTGTTTTGTGCCACATGAGTCCTAATACAGAGGTTGGCTGTGATGGAACGGTATGATGAGAAACTGGTTCAGATTCAGTATGTTCCCAGCCTCTTAAATCAAATTTTACCTCTGCCATTATTTTCGTGGATACTTCAATGAATGTTTCTAGTTCTGAATTTGTGTCCACCGAGGTTACACAGTTGTCGACGTAGAAAGAACCTTCAAGTTTTTTGGCGATATTTGCTTGGCTAGATCTTGAATATTTTCCTAGGTGATGATGGATGACAGCCCCAAGCAAGAATGGACTGCAGTTCAAGCCAAAAACAATCCTGCAATGCTGGAAAACCTTTAAAATCTTCTGTTCTCTATTCTCCCACCAAAGAAATTTCAAAAAGTTACGATCTTCTTTAGAAATAGAAATTTGTAAGAAAGCACGTTTAATGTCAGATACGACCCCAATTCGTTTTTCTCGAAATTTTATTAATATCGACGGTATAAGTTCCAACAAATTTGGCCCTTTTGCTAGGCAATCGTTTAAGGATAAGGATCCCTTCACTTTACAAGAGGCGTCGAATACTGGACGGACGGCTGTTGAAGAATTCAACTTGAAAACACCTCTATGTGGTAGAAAATGTCCTTCTTCTCTCACGCCTACAGAGATTATTCCTTCATTAGACCATTCACCAAACACAGCATCATAACTTTCATACTTGCTTTCTTTGATCAGCTTCGATGTAGTCGACATCAATCTTTTCTCTGCTATTTCCCTGTTTGTTGTAAGCTCATCTCGGTTAATCATCCATGGGAGACAAACTTCATATCTTCCCTCCTGATCAATACACACTGTATTCTGGAAATGATTCATAACAACTGCTTCCATTTCCTCCTTCAGTGGAGTCTCGTACGGGTCAGTTATTCCTATAGCTTCTAGGTTCCACAGCTTAGTAATATCGTCAGTATGAAGAAGAAGGGACGTTGCATAATTTCCAATACTACAATTAGTAACTTGTCCCATTATAATCCATCCAAGGTGTGTCTGCATGGCGACAAGTCCACATTCTAAGTTATGTATTTGGCCAGTGTACAATCTGCCAGCAAAGTCGGCTCCAATCAGTAATTCAATTTGCTGATTGTTTGTTCCAACATCTGTGAGAGGCCTTTCTCTTTCAGTTCATTGAGCCATTTACCTTCTTTAATTCTTGGAATTGATCGGCAAATGGTAGTTTGATCCAAAACATCTATGTGAAGAGAGTACTTGTTGTGAATCCCAATCACCTTCAAATCATAGCGCTTATGTTCTTTTCTCGATGTACTTCCTCCAAATACTACATGGTTTAAAATTTCAGATCCCACTGGTTTTAACTTCAGCTCATCTACAGTCGATTTAAGGAGGTACGAACGTTGAGATCCCGTGTCTATGATAGCTCTTACAGATTTTGTTTTTCCATAAGTTCCAATAAAAACTATCAAAGTTTGAAGTAAAACCTCATTCGAATGACACTGGTTTGATAGTGTAACATTCTGTTCCCCTCCATTTATATTTTCAGCTGGAGCTTTATTCATATGCCTTAGATCAGGACAAACTATAGCCCAATGCTTCTTGATGCAAATCAAGCATCTAACATTAGCTTTACAGAATTTCGAGCGATGTCCACTTTTTAAGCATGAAAAACAAGCTTTATTTTTCTTCAAAATGTCTGTTTTATCTTCATATGACATCGATTGACCTTTAAAACACTCTCTACTTTCATGCGGTTTTGCACAAAATATGCACTGAAGCTTTGTTTTCTCTCTGGCCGAACCGAAGAATAAATCGTTAGCAGTTGGAGTAGCTATGCCCGGTCCTTTAGGTTTTTTAAACTTTCCCACAGATTCATTCTGACGAAAACCAGCTTTTGCTAGTGAGATTCTTTCCTCACCCTCTACTTCAGTTTTAAGGAAGAGCAATAATTGTGTCAACTTCTTGCCATATGAATCATTTTCTTTCATCATACCAGGACTTCTTAACCAGACTCGTAGTATGTCTTCCGGGATACAGGACTCCACCAGAGGAAATAGCATGGCTGCATACTTGTCTGAAGTCATTCCTATTGATTCAAGTGACCTCAAGTACGATTCTAATTTGTCGTATAGTTGCATAATATTCAGCGTACCTTTAAAATTTGTAACATTCTTAACGACTAATGCTAACAGTTCTCGGACATAAAATTCGACTAGAAGCTCTTCTCGTCCGAATCGTGTCTTCAAACTCTCAATACATTTAGAATAATTCTCAGCAGTCGGCGGGTAGCTATCAACTATCTCACGCGCCCGACTACCTATAACCATGCACTGAATCAAATATTGAAACTTATCTTCTTTCTCCATTAGAGGATCTTCGTGAATTCGTTTGAACTGGCTCCAAAAATTTAACCAATCCTTTACATCTCCGCCAAATTTGGCGAGCTCTAATTGTGGTAGTTTCAGTCTCGGTTTCTCCATCAATATACTAGTAAACGTGATCATAAGTTTATTTAAATATGCATTGAGCGAATTCTCCATCTAATTTTTATTCACAAAGATTTCATAATTCACTAACTAAAATGGCGAAGTTCACCATACACAGAGAATAAATTCATAAGCTAAAATATACATTTGACGTCTAACGAATAACCAACTGCTTTCAATTTCATCTTTTTCTCTCCGTCTAACATATTTTCAAATTGTTAAAAATTCAATGAAAACTGCCCGAAATGCTGCCTTTG
Organism: Pardosa pseudoannulata; assembly: GCA_032207245.1. Taxonomy (NCBI): domain Eukaryota; kingdom Metazoa; phylum Arthropoda; class Arachnida; order Araneae; family Lycosidae; genus Pardosa; species Pardosa pseudoannulata. Next base: position 15,487,937 of record CM063508.1, read on the forward strand.
TTAAGCGAGAAGTTCCATGATACTATCGTAACTGTTCAAAACGTAAGTTGATAAAAATGTTCAAAAGTCAGCAAAATAATTTACCAAATGGATGTCTTAATCACTTCCGCAGGTCACCAGAAATGTTCCGTGCATTCAAAAGGGTACACTTGACCTTTCATGCAAAAAAAAACTGTAATTTTAAACATCAATACATAGCAACTCCATGCAAAACATTTTATTCCAAAGATTTCATAACACTAACTAAAATGGCGAAGTTGCCATACACAGAGAATAAACTTCATAAGAAATATACATTTGACGTCAGAATAACCCTCGTGTTATCGTATTCCTTGCTATAGTGTTTAATATAGAATGAAAACAAGAAATTACTTTGAAATAAGATGATGTTTTTATAACATGTCATTTTTAAATTTTGCAAGAGTTGAAAAATAGAAAATAGATATAAAAAAAGAATGAGATAGGTTATTTTAGTCCACACCAGATATTTCATATAATACTTACTCTGCGGCAATCCATTTATTCCTTTGAAATCTATATTAATTTTTTTTAATGATACAAACTGTTTCTTAAATAAGAAAAACGAAAATTTCCCCTTCTGAGAGCTAAAAATAGATAATTGAAGAAAAGCACAACACAACAGAGGTTAAACAAAAATATATATATATATATATATATATATATATATATATATATATATATATATATATATATATATATATATATATATATATATATACATATTTTAGTCATTTTCTTTTATTTACAATTTTTTTTTATTTAAATTTGGCCACCATTTCCATCTACCAAAGTTCTCTACATTTCCTCTGGATTCAATTTCATGGCATTTGAAACACAAGTAAGTAACTTGAAAATATGTTTTCATATCATAAAATGTTTTAATGTTACCACAAACATTTCCTTTTATCCTTTTAGATTTCTAAATTGATTCAAAGATGATTGAATATGTAAAAAAATAAAGGCAAACATAATTACAACTAATAAATAAAATTAAGTTATAAAGTAAACAAGTTTCATAACAACTATGATAAAGTGAAATCCATAATTTTTACATATTATCATTATACAACTTTATTATTATTATTAAGAAAAGACACAAAAAAGTAACCTAACGATAATTTAAATCAGCATTCTTTACAAAAAAATTAAGTCAACTATCTTAAGTTGACTTAAAATTTGCTATTTTCTTAAATCTGTACTAAAGAAGTGTACTAAAACACTGTGTATACACTTTTGTAAATGGTATGTTACTATTAAAAACACAAAAGAGAAACTACGGTTCGGATAGCCAAATATCGTTTTCTTTAGAAATAAATTAATAATAATGAGGACATATACGATAGAACACAAAAAAATCAAGAGAACTTACCTTGCAAATTTGAAATCCTGCAGCAATGGCGCGGTAACCCTAAAGATGGTGGTTGATACACAACTTTCTCTTTTGGCGGAGCTTCTGCACGTGCTCGTAGATATAGGCGGTTACTTTTATATTTCTTAGCCAATGGTATGCCGATATTTGTGCAAGAGGCGTAAACAGAAAAAGCTCCAACGTTGGCCCAACGGTTTGCAACATTTCAGAATTACCGATGACCAACCAAACATTTTGCCAACTAAATACCATCATTTCATTTCCCCTTTTCAACGTTTACCCAACCAAAGACAAACAACCAACATGTAGCCAACGAAAATCCAACGTTTCCGTGTTAGCTGGGTAAAGACAAAAGAAAATTAAATAAAAGATAATAAAGGTTAAAGTAGTTTATTTTTAAATAAATCAAAATCTTTTGACATTTGCTGAAAATGTTAAAAGAATTTGGTTGAAATTTTTCTTGCATTTTAAATAAGAAATATGAAAGAAAATCTATTTCATATCAATATTGGAATATCACCTAGGTTTAAGACCTATCCTGTTAGTAAAAGGTTGATATTGAAAACAATCTTTGGTAAAATGCTTAGAGCAAAAAAGGAGTTAAATCTCTTTTCTTCAAATCGGTAAGCCAATGTTTTCATTCAGGATATTTAAGAAATGGGTATCTCTCAAGAAAATATTTCAATACCTTGAAAATACTTAAAACCTTCTTTACTTTTCAATTTATATGATTCTTTACAAACTCCTTATAAAATACCTAAACTATGTGTAAATACTACAAAATTAGGGTATTTTTTAAGATAAAACAGTACTGGTTAACCAACAGCACTTTTAAATGTAATATATATGTATATTAAAAAAGAATAACAAAAACAAAACAGATGTTTAATTACAGCAAAATGGTCTTCACAAACCCAAAGAAAGGATTTATAAGATAATGTGGGGTTTAATTTCTCATTCCTTTTCATAGCATTCCTTTTCAAGTTTTATGCATACTGGGATATTTGGGAAAGCTGAAAAATATATATTAGTTGCAATTAATTGTTGTATTCATACAAAGTGATACAATATAGTATTTAGAATATGACTTTTTAATGCCAGACTTAATAAGAAAAATTCTATTATGTGATTCTTTGAACAGGAACAAATTAAAAAGTAGCCTTATCCCATGTAAACAACGCATATTGTCGATGTTTTCATAAACTGTGATGTCACAAAACCGGCGGAGGAAAAGTAGCGTCTTCGAGAGACGTCAAAGAGTCCAATATAAATCCAATTAGAAATCACTAATTAGGGCCCAAAATAAAAAGAACTGTACTGCTTACTTTTTTTTTTGTCTTCTATTGCTTATAGGTACAAATAGATATGTGAAAATTCCTCATTCTATAAGATAAAGAAAATAGATATCTAATAGTCGTGCAGGATTTCGACATCTATTAGATAGCTTTATGATAGATTATGTACATCTGTAAGTTCTCTAAGTTTCGACCTGTAATGAGAATAATAAATATAAGTATTAAAATATAATAAAATATTAAATTAACGACAAGCAAAAATTAACAACAAAAACTAATAAAAATGAAAATAAAAAATTTAAAATTCAAGAAACAAAAAATAAAAAAGAGAAAATAGAAAATTAACTTAAGATATTGTATAAAATGTAAATAAATAAAATAATACAAAAACTGCCCAAGATCCTATTATTAATTGGATAGTTTTAGTTAATAAATATATTAGTGAATAGATAGCGCCAGTAATCTAAGCAATTTTTCCCCTGGAACTGTAGCACCGAAATTAGACAAGTGGATCGGGACAGCCAATTTCGGTGCTACAGTTCCAGACAAGCGCCTGAAACCTGGGATAAAAAATCCGCAAGTCGAACGTGATTGGTCGTTTAAAGAAAGTGACGCAGTTCGTTTACTAGGGTAACCTTTTTTGAATAGCGCCATTTTCAAACGCCATCGCCATTACCATAGTGCTTATGCCCATATATTTAGTCTATGGCGTATATCGAAGTGGAATATCATTTGGCGTGCGCCAAAAGCAAAGTATAACTGCCAAATGTGGTAACACGATTACAATTTAAGTCTAAGTATTACGTATCTTAACGTCCAATCCCGTTCGACTTGCGGATTTTTTATACCAGGTTCTAGGTGCCTGTAGTTCCAGGAGGGAAATTTTTTTATTATCCTTTTTGTTAGTTTTTGTTGCTTTCAGTTTTTCAAATTAATTATCGCCATGAAATGCACTTGCGTAATTTTTGCATCATTTCTAATATTTTATTCTCATTTTTGAAAATTTTTAAAATTATTTTTAGTTGTAAATTTTTTATTATCATAATTTTTAGTTTTTTTAAAGTTTTAAGTTTTTTAAATGAATTTTTGCCATTATAAACTTTATACCCAATGTAATACATAATGGCAGTAAACAGCCTAATTTTTAAACAAAAAAATTGTTCTGGAAAAATGGCATTCAATATAATAATTTAGAAACTTACTTTTTTCTACCAAAGAATATTCTTAACTTTAAATTTTACTATTCCTTCCAAAACTATACAGCAATATTAAATAATAATTTCACTTCGTAAATCTAATTTGATGTTGAAATTCATCCAGAGTTAAAGAGGCAGTAAATTCTTTCATCAGCTTCGAAAATGTATCGACACACAATTCATTTTTAACTACTTTTAATGAAGAGTAAAACTTGAAATAGAATTATCCATAGACACAATGTTCTTTTAATAATTAATACTTAAAGAGAAATAATTAATATTTTCTATACTTTTGAGTGGTATAGAAAAATTTAAGATTATGAATATTCTTTTATAGAGAAGTATAAGCTTCTAAATTATATTCAATGATTTTTAATGAGTAATCATACTTAAATCAGGCTATTTACTGTCTATCAAAATAAATTGAGAATAAACATAATTGCTCGAATAATGCAGTTTCATTGAATATTCTAATCAATAATTTTTAATAATTATCAAAATGTGCACCTTAAATCTCTGTTAACCCCATTCATTTCACCCTCTATTATTTAATATGAAATATTAAGGACACTAAAAATTGAAGCTCATACCCGTATCACGATTACTTGAATAATTTTAGTTTATATATTAGTGAATAGATAGCGCCACTGAACAATGATATTTTACCCTGAAACCTGAGCAGCATCAGGGTTTTCCCGATCCATTCATCCATGCTTTTCTTTTTCCGATGTTATTGTTTAGCAAACCGAATCTGTGGCTACAGGCATTAGCTTAGTTTCGGTATACCCATAACGTAAACAAACATACCGGCTAGCTTGTCAAACCAAATTATATTGGCAATTTGTTTAAAATATGGAAAATATGGATTATCAGCCGTACCCGTTAGCACAACAACACTTAGAGGGAGATTTAGACTTGATGGTAGTAGATCCAGGCTTGACGAAATTAATTTTCAAATTAACTTTCATTACAAAATCGAAAAAGATGGATTACAGTGAAGAATGTCAAAATTTCATTTATGATTACTTAATAGTAAGTAATGATTTATATTTATCTATCTGTAATGTGATTAGAAAACAATTTTTTTCATTATATCTTAGATGTCATACTTTTGTACTACGTATTTAATGGTTTTGTTACTGTGGGTGAAATTTTATATTTTCTTACATTTCATTTGAGTACTGTGAAAATTTCAAATAAATTTACCTCATATTTGTATACATTTTTCGATGCATAAGAATAACTTAAGTGTGTTAACTACAGTACCAGGGATAATCTAAGCAGTTTTTACTCAACATATTTTAGTGAATAGAAATTTAAAGCATAGATTTTAGAATAAATAATAATTGCTACAGTGGTTTGTATATATAGTTTCGCATTATAAGAGGATTTTTATCAATGTGGTTGTTAATATTTTGATTGGGTAAATTCCAAGTTCGGGGGGCCCCGCACCCTTATAAAATATCCTTATAAAATCCTTATAAAATTTTAATTATCCTTATAAAATATTTAGTTATATTTATAAAATACGGTTGCTATTTAATGAAATTATTTTAAAACTATCAAAAGATTAAAAAGTTATAAAGTACGGTTCAAATTACTTCTAGAAATTATTAGCTTAAAATTTAAATATAAAAAAGGAGTAAATGTTTTAAATAAATAATAAATTTTAGCATAAAATTCTGAAGATAGTAAGGGAGTGAAATAATTCTCCTTATCTAAGTGAGGTAAAGCTCCCTTTGATCTTCCTTAACAATAATGGTAGAGGGTCGATATAAAATTACTTTTATTACTTAGCGTATCACTTTTAACAATGTAGTACACTATAAAATAATATAGTTTAAAAAGTATTTCTTTTTCATTTGTAATAAATTAAGACACAATTTTAAATAAAGTTCAAAAAGCAGTAAATAAAAAAGATATAAATGTGAATTATAACATTACTTGTTACTCTTCGAAAATTAAGCATAAAATATAAAATAAATAAAGCACTAACCTAATTTAAGTATCCTGAGTTGTTGGTGGATATACACGTTTGATCTGATTCAAAAAATCCTGAAAAGCATCTTGCGGATTTTCCTTCATTTTTTTCCACATAAATTCACAAAGGTACGAATCAAATTGATTTTCACACATGCGAACTGTGCAGAGGGATCTCTTAATTGAGCTCCACAAGCCTTCTATTGTATTTGTGTGAACTCCAGTATTAAATTTAAAAAACGAAAAAAAATACAAGAGTTCAGGCAAAATGGACAAACCTCCAAAGCACAGCCAAAATGGACAAAGACTTGAAATGGATGCTAGAAAATCCAAATTCAGTGGTCTTGGAGTATTGTTAGTTACAGGAACCAATAAGGGTCAGATATTCAAATCACTTGTCATTTCCCCCAATACCCTAAAATAAAGGCGCCGATTGACACCCCCATCTTTTTTAGGGTGTGGTGGAAGAGTCCGAAAAGAAGTGCAAGGTTTGCCAGAAAATAGTGTTCTGGAATTTGGTGATATCTCCCACGCTTGGTGGCCCCACCGAACTGGGTTCCGGGGGCCCCCCAAACAGGGAAACAGCCTTTGATTTTATAATTAAAAAATATAAAAAATTAAGAACAACCTAAATCAACTTCTGTGAAAAGATTGGGCAAATTTTTGCTCTGTCTAAAATGCCTCTGGGTCATTGTTTGTAAAGGAAGAGTAAGACACATCTTTGTAGAATATATTCCTTCCTCCTTTCAACCGTTTCATAGCAAAGAATTACAGGAAGCTTTCTTTTATTTCAAACAATTTTTTAACCATTAAATGATTTTAATCAATTTTTCATTGGTTGATTCTACCAATTATAGTAAGTAGGAATATTTTTCTTATGGTATCCTAATTATTTTTCTTAAATTACCATTACATTTGTAATTTTTATAACTTGATAAAAAGTGTATCAATCCTTGAACAATTTGAATAAAAGAAATAAAATTGATATAGTGTTATACTTTAGATTTTCTTCTTCTCTGTACTATAGCTAGGAGAAAGCCAGGGCCACTCAAAGAAGTTTTTACTTCTAGAATCTATCAGATACTATGTCTAGTTAGTAATCTTTAATTTTTTAAATGTTACTCTACATCATTAAGCCATCTGAGTAGGGTGTCTTCCTTATTTTATAGTGCCTCCAGGTTTGTTGAGAGTGGTCTAAATAAGTTTCTAAAATATCTTATTTGACTTGATTTGATATCTTTACAATGTCTATTTTAATCAATTATAAACTTCCTGATTATAAAGAATATGCTCCATTTATTTTCTTGGACGGAGCTGAAAATTTTACATAGTGTTTTTCTTTCAAAAATCAAAAGTCTGTTTTGGATAGGCTTACTCAATGTCCAGCTTTTGTTATCATAGAATATAGTTTTAGATTATTACACTACTTTTTCTTTAATAGGTATTTATGAAGATGATTTTACGTGCCATGGCAGAGCAGAAGAGAAAATTTAGACTTTATGGCTGCCCATTATTAATTGGAATCAAACCTGAACTCCAATGTGAAAAGCCATGGGAAAAGAAAATATTAAAGCATAAATTAAGCAAAGAGCTGTGTAAAAGCATACAGGAGAATGATGAACTTGAAGAAGAATTAGAGAGCCAAACAGCAATAAAAAAAGTATTGAAGAAAATGGATGAAAAATTCATTGAGATGAGTAACAGAAAAGGTGGTAAAAGGAGAGATGGTAAAACCAACGATGATAAAATCAAAGATGGTAAATAAAACTATTTAAAATTATTAAAAAATGTATTACCAAAATCTACCTTTTAGAAACCTATATTTTTACTCCCTAACCATGAGTATATTAGAGATGAAAAATAGTCAGTAAAGTTAGTAAAAGTCAATATTTTTCAGATAAGTAGGTATACGTCAGTATTTTCAGAATTTAGTCTGTATAGTCAGTATTTGATGAAAAATTAGTTTTTCTTCTGTATGTGTTTTATTGTAGTATTTTAATTTAGCTTTATTATTCTAAAATTATTTTAATTTTAGTATAGGATTGCAAAAAATTGAAAAATGTGTGGAAAAGCTAGTGAAGTTTTTTTAAATGTAATTGTGTGTTTAGGAGTTATATGCAGTTTTCCTGTAAATATGTAGATCTTCGTAGTTTGGTTGGTAGACTATGTCTACAGACAGTATATTTTCTATATTTTGATACTTATTAAATTTTGGCTGTTCGTTAGTAAATTACTATATAATATCTTAATTTTCCTTTAATAATGTAGAAGGCTTATCATTACCTGCATATGCAATATTTATTATACAATTTTATATATACCTGTACTATTTATAATTCAGTGTAAAGTGTTTCTGTCTGAGTATGAGTATGTAAGAGAAGAAGAAATGTCCTCCACCCTTCCAAGTGTATTTTAGCATCATCAGTCTTGACCACTGCACAATCCCATCTTTGAATTTGACTTACAATTAAATTCATTCTAAAGTAAACTTTCAACTTGCAATGATACAGAATATCAGAAATATAGGTTGTAGTTGTATGAAAATTAACTTTTATTTGTCCAAAACTATTCTAAAGTTGGTCAATACTTTTAAAAATCAGTCAGTATTCTGGTTAGTAAAGTCAGTATTTCCAAGCCTCTGACAGGTTTTCATCCCTGGTATATTAATGTCATTTTATGTTTAAACTTTGCTTCCTTCCTGTCTATTCTTTAAGTGAATAGAATATATTAATGTTTAAAATTACCTCTTTTTCAATGGAACATTATAATTAAACACAGATTTTTTAATAGTTTTTGTAAATTTTATTGTGATATATTTAAATTGTTTTTAAAAGAATGGTGTATAAAATATGTTTGAAGTTTATTGTTCTGAAATTATATATATACGTAGATAAGCAAGGACAAGCTGAGGCATCAGACAAAGAGACACACGAGAAAATGAAAAAAACTAAATATGATGATATCCTGCAGTATGTATCTTTCTCATTGTTAATAAAAAAAATCTTATTTTTATTTTGGTTAGAGAGATAGTTTGATTATTAGATTTTTTAAATTTATAATAAGTTGAAAAGGGTTTTTATAATGAACATATTAAGTCTCAAAAGGTACTATGTTCCTTTAATGTCTAAATTACTTCTACTGAATTTATATTAATGGATATCTTATTATGAATGCCTGGGAGCAATAAAAATATGAACTTTAAGCAAATGTCAGTATTACAGTCTTTGTAACGGATGATCCATAACTTTAAACATCATATATTATTTATAAAAGAGAAATATTCTGTAATAATAAAATTATTTTGCTACCATATGTTAACTCAATAAACTGAAACTGAACTCTATGTAAACTAAAGTTTCATAGAAGATATAGCTTTTTATCTTGATATTAGTTGACATACCAGTAGAAAAAAACAAATTCGTATACAAGGCTTGAGGAGATATAAAATGTCCATCCAAAGGAAAAAAAATTATAAATAATGGTAGTAGGTACTTGAAAATTTGGGATATAGTATGTATAAAATTGTTAATTCTTTTTTGCCAAAAAAAAAAAAAGTTCTACTCAGAAAAAAACACAAAAATTCTACAAATTATTATTTGCTTATCCTGAAAAAGAAAAAAAAGATTAAAAGAAATGCTTAAAAAATTTCAAAACCACTCAATTCTTGTATTTTTAATATTGATTTTTTTCTTGTGTTAACAGATATAGTTACAATTTCTTTAAAATAAACCATCCTTACTAAAAATCCTTTTTATTTTATTTGATATTAAAGATTCTTATGCAAGTTATATATTTATTATTATTTTAACTTTTAGGGAAGTTTGAATCTCATAATCTGATGAATTTTTCTTTTCAGATCTCATGTAAAAGGGAAGATAAAGTCAGAATTAGTATATGGTAGTAATTACACAGTGATAGATCTACTAAACCTTTTGGAGGTAAAAGATATATAATATGAGAACTTATACTTGAAGTGTAAAAAGTGAATTGTAGAAATTTATGTACATTTATGTTTGTAATGCTCATTCACAATACTTTAGAAATAATGTAAAATACCTATAATGCTTGATATCTCAAATTCATTTATTTTAATTTTTCATGTATCCTAATGTTTCCGACATTGTTTAATCAAATGTAATCCCATTGACATTTTTCTTGCTATCTCAATGTTTTCTCTGCTTATCTTGATGTTTTCAGAAGCTTCTTTATACAGTAATTTTGAAACAAAAATTTACTGAATAGTTGAAAAGAATAATGAGTAGATGATCTCCATGACTTTTAACCCCTTCCCGGTTTTTCCCGAGCTTAACTCAGGCAGGTAAAATATACCGTCCTGGCTCCTTACGAGTGTAGCTTGGGCACTGTGAAATCAGTCTTTTCCGAATTATTTCACATGTACTTTTTATGGTTTCGAATGCTTTTGTTTACTTTTCTGGCTACTAGATTATTTACTGCTCAAAGAGAGACAGTAGAGGGAAGAAGGTAAGGAGAGAAACAAGGTTCTACTGTCCAGATTGCGATGTTGGTCTCTGTGCAGTACCGTGTTTTCGATTGTCTCATACACGACCAAATTTTGATTAATAATTTCATAATCATTTATGTAAATGCATAGGATATAAATAAAATTTAATTCAAGATAAAAGCTAGGTATTCTAAGCTTTATATTTATAGTTAGTGTGAATTGACTCCAAAGTCTAATGATTGCTGCCGTACAGAAAGCCAACTATACATGTAAATTACTCATTTATTTAAATTGATTTTTTTACATTAATTTTTAGGAAATTTTGTATGTGAATGATGCTATTATGTTTAAAAAGCTATGTATGTATAAAAATAAGCATAAAAAATTGACATTTTTTTACCCCAAATCCCGAAATAAAATGAACCTGGAAGGGGTTAATATAGGGCATTTCCTTTGAAAATTTATAAATTTTGTAGGATGAGAATTTTTTGCATCATGTGCAATCTCTTATAAGTTCAATGAATGTTCAAATGATAAAATGACTGATCTAATAAAACTCTTTTAGTATCAGTAGATTTCTTAACTGCATTTATGTAGACTCAGAACTGGTCACATGAAAAGTGATGAAGATATTATTGTAGAAACAACATTTCAAGATGACCTAAATAAGACAAATGATACTTCCATTTTTATAGATAATATGCCAATGAATGCTGACTTGATAGTCACATTATTAAGTATTAACCTATTATTTCAAAGCTGAAAATATATATTGAAAGTTATATTTAACTGTTTGTATATACCTAAAGATTTAATGCAAAAGGATAACATAAATTAAAAAAAAAAGTAAAATAAACTTAAAAAGTCCTAAATGATATATAATAGAAAATATTTTTGTATTTAGAGTATGTATTGATTGTTTTTATTATTTCACTCCTATCAAGAACATATTTATAGGGTCGAGGATCCTGGATCCCTGAAATGTTTTTAATGATTGCATTGCAAGATTTTTTATAATTATTAAAATTTGTGTTATTATTTTCCACTGCAAGGGATGAAAGATAGTTTTCAACCATGAAAAGACTAAAAATATTTCCTCACATTAAAAGTGGTATAAGGAAGTTGACCAAATTTAGCATTACTTTTGGTGCACATGCCTATAAGAGCGGATGAAGGATTGAACAATGGCTAATTGTAATTGTAAATATATTTTTCAAGATACAATAAAATTGTGCACAGCATTGCTGATCTGGGAAGGGGGTACTGTGGCGGCTACTTAGCCAAACATTAAAATTTCTATCAGTTTTGCAAAAGCTGAGTGACAACACAACAGACTCGCTGGTACTGTTCGATGTCACTGTGTTTGTGGTAACTGTGTAAGAATGTCATTCTTGTAAATAAATATGTGTGATTAAATTCAGCCTGTACTACTTGAGTTACCACGAAATATATTTATGTATGCATGCAAAACTATGGATTTATGTGTAAGATATATGTATGTATATATTATGTACTTTGTATGTGTGTCTTTGTGTGTAATGATTTTTTTTTTTTTTTTTTTTTTTTTATGAAATTGAAAGTTTAGTATACTTTAGACTTTGGACACTTCCTGAAAATAAACTGGCTACGTTACTGATTTCATTCATTATTTCTAATGATAAATTTCTGTATTTATATAATGAAAATTAAAGTATTTCACTCTTTTATTATGTTTTTATATTATATTTTTTGCCAAAATGATTAAACTTTCCAAAATAAGACAAAATTTTCCTAGTATCTAAGATATTTTTCTTTGTCCTAGACTTTAAGATATTGAGAGTCAATTGCTTTTGTTCCGTAAATGGGATTACTTATAAAAGGGTTTTTACGAAGAATCCATAAGAAAAGGCTTGTTATTATTTTGTATATAGATTATGATAGTTCTCTCTTCTATATATTTAGTTGTGTTACATTATACATAACAAATATAGTGACTTGTAGAGCTGTATTGTATTTATTTGTATTTGGATAATATTGTGAATTTTAATTTTTATTTTCTATTTTGAATTTAGCAAAATCCTCTCCTCATACCAAAGAATCCTATTCGTCACATTCTAATAACAAGAGCTGCTAGAAAAGTGAAAGCAAAAGCAACAAATATAATTTTATAAATGTCATTTGGTGTTTTGTTTTATTCTACTTTTGTACCTGAAATGTATATATTATTTTAAATAAAAGATGTTATACTTCAAAGCTTTGTTGATTAAATTAAATTTATTGAAATTTTGGATAATATATACAATTCTGTGTTCAGTGGTATTTTGAATTTTTGAATTTGCACAAAATAGAAAGAAATAGAGGAATAGTGAAATTAGAGGTTTCTCTAATTTCAAAATTTTAATAACTTTCTGTGTTTTATCTTCAGAATAATTTATATATTTTTAACTAGAGCATTTATTTTGTGAATTTTGTATTACGCTAAATTTAAATATATTTCAATTTAAAACTGACTTTACCCCAGCTGGTACCTTTACGATGGGGCCAACCCCAATATGGTACATTCACTAACTGAAGGCCAATAGTTAGCTATTGGTTGTTTCTAACAGCATACCAACATAATATTAGGATGGGTAGACAATAGTCAACTGAATGTCAACATACTGTTTGGATGAGCCACCTCATTGCCAATAATTATAAATCATTGTTCAAAGTTCAACAGTAGAACTGATCTCCCTTTTCTTTGAGTTAGGAGAAAAATACAGTTTCTTACTAAAGTAACTCAGAAAGATGTGATGTAGTTTTACTATCAGTCACAAGCATACATAAGAACTTTGATTATAGTTACTTTAGTAAGAAACTGCATTTTTCTCCAAACTGGGAGAAAAGCATGATACAGTTGTACATTTTAGTGTGAACACAAGAAATTATTCCACTTCATTTCCACCTAAACATTAATCTTGAAATATTATAGTAATTTCAAGGTAAACAGTATTAGCACAAAAATGGCAGTAGGCACACAACTTTCTTATTTGCTGCTGGTTCTGTACATGGGGATTACTTTTGTATTTTTAGCCAATAGTATATATGTCAGAGGCATATAAATAGGACTATTTCTATGTTGGGCTAAGGGAGACCAATATTTGAATATTTTTGTTGTCCAACAAGATATCTTGCTAACTAGATGCGACAATTTCATTTTCCTGTTTCAAAGTACACCTACCATAGGTTGCCTACCAACTTATAGCCAGGACACATCCAATGTTGTCATACTAGCTGGAATTTTTGATAGTCTGTAAACATACCAAGGTATTTGAGCACTTGGATATTTATAAACTTGAATTTGCAATACAAAACTATGACAAATAAAAGATTATATATTCATTAGAGAGTTCATAATGAAAAGTAAATAAAAATTAATAGAGAATTCTATATAATCAAACCGTAGTACACGTTACACATGTCTAACATGTTTTTAGTACCATTTTAGTAACCATTAGTACACATGTCTAACATGTTTTTTAGACTAATGTACATCTGGCATTTGCCTATAAAGTTGAACTCATTACTTTAAGTATCATTAAACATGTAAGTTTCTATTTAATATGAAGTACGTAATTGTTATCTCATTAATATCAAATATGTAAATGTTTGATACAAATGACAAGGAAAATAAAAGTTTAAAAGAAAAAAATTACTCTTAAATTTTAACCTTCTGACTGCTCAATATGTAAATTGAGATCTCTTTAAAAATTGCGTATATTTTTGTTGTATAGATTAAGCATATATATAAGTATACTATCTATAATTCTATTATCTAATATAACTATAGTTCTAGTCATATAATTCTATTTATTACCTAATTAAATGTCTAATACTGTATATAATTTATTCCACTGGTTAAACGGTGAAAAGGCGAAATGAGCTTCTTAAAAAAGGAAGAAAAGCACATGCCCGCGAAAATTGTGGGATGAGTAACTTTTGCTACATTTGAATTGCCTGTGGAAATCGCGGGATGAGCAGTCAGAGGGTTAAGTAACAAATACTTGAAATTTTTTTAAAAAAAAAGAAACATTTTAAAAAACTAAGAAGGTGATCTATAAATTGCTAATATATAAGTGTATCTTTATTAAGTGGTAATTAATTAACAATGAAAGTGTATATTAGAAAATAGTTGATAACTTTCAGAAAATTAAGAATATGTCCATAGAATATGAAAAAGTACAAGATTTATAAAGTCTCTTAAATGGGTAACATTATTAATTATAGAAAAAATTATGAAAGTAAAACATATTAAATCCAAAGATAACTGATTAGAAACAAAAATAAACAAAGGAATTATATTCTTTTCTGTGCAAAAAAAAAAAAAAAAAAAAAAAAAAAATTAAGATATGTAGTTAAATAGTAATACAGAGAGCAATCCATTATTAACCTTTTGCCTGTCCTGTACATCCTATACTATATACACATCTAATGCTTTATAGGTTTTTACATCTTGTGTGATACATAATTAACTATATTTTATAAACAAGCTTTTACATATTTTATATCATTATGTATCATATGGGATAGACAAGTGTATAAAGCCTTAGCTTCTATCATATGTGATATACAGGACAGACAAAGGGTTAAGAGGCCTCAGGATTTATTGATGATTTGAAAAAGAACAGAAATAAACCTATTCAGCAATTAAAAAAATTTTTGACTCCTTTTCAACAGGTATGTTTGCCACCTCTTAATATATAATTCACTGTTGAAAAAAGTTAATATTTTTTTTTCTCTCTGGTATTATAATACAAAAAACATTCACAACTTCTGTTACAAATATATTTGATAATACTATATCTTTCCAGCATACATAATTTGAAAGCTGTATGTAACATATTTATATATATATTAGTTAGGAAATTAAAAACAAAGTAGAGAGTCTAATTTTTAAATAAATAATATGCAAAGAAGTGACAAATTGGTATCAAAATGTGCAGAAGTGTTTGCAGTTTAATTTGTGTCTAATCTAAGATTACATAATCTAAAATTTTGATAATTTAATAGTTCTGACACTCTTTAAGCTAATTTATCAAGTAATGTTATTTTTAAAATGCTTAAAGATTTTTTCTTTATTCTCTAATTCTTTTTATAGTTTACTCTTCAGGATTATCAGTTTATTTCTGTCTTGGAATCTTGAATTAAACATGATAACTTCTTTAGAAGACTTTAATAATAATAATAAAAAAAAACTTTTCTGGGTGTCACCTTTAATGAAATGTCAGAATTCCTTCTAAAATGAATATCTCAAAAAAGGAAAAGTTATTATCAATGTGTTTAACTAGTTTATCAACAATTGTACGTAATCTAATTTTGTTACATTGGTTCATTAGTGTTTAAAAGAGTATAAGATGAATTGCTTTATCCCATATTTTGTAACATTGAAACATTGTTTATGCTTTGGGAAGAATCTTCTTTTAAAAGTTTATTTTAACAATGCTCATTTGAGAGTGATCTTAAGAGATAAAAATGATGAAACTTTAAAGAAAAATAAGAACTTGAAGCGTTGTACAAATTATCAAGCTATACAAAAGTTTCAAATTCTGTCAAGAGATGACAGCACTAAAAAGTTTACAAATAATTTTATTTCTTCTATTAAATGGCATCTATAGACAGGGTATGCTGTGTTGCAGGATATTGTGTGCAGATAAAACATTATTTTTTTCTGGAGAGTCAGAGACACCATAATATTAAAACGAAAGAAGAAATAATGTTTTATTGATCTGAAGCATTTAATGAATTAAGAAAGAAGAATATGCAAAAGTTTTTATTTTTACCGTTAGATGGCAGCACTGTAACTTTGAATTGCTTTTGCTTTTCATTCAAGATGGCATCATGAATGATGGGATTGCAGAATATTACGTACTCGCATCGAAAATTTGTCTGTAATGCGAAATTCTTTTTTTATTTTATTCACAGCAATATTTTGCATTAAAAGTTGATTTTTTCCACAATTATTAGAAAATAATAGTTTTTGTTTTTTAACACTTTTTTCCCATTTGTTATTCGCTGTTCTGAACATGTAATTTACAAAGAATTATTTCTTTGAAAATTATTAGTTTAACTTTCTTAATTATGTGTATTCTTTTATGATTTTTTGAGAATAATTTAATGAAGACGATTTTCAGAAAATCTGTTAAGGTTATCTAATGTAAAAAATCTAATATTTTGGGTGTTCTATTGTTTTATTTTTTATAAGTTCATTAAAAAAGAAAACTGATAAGGGATTTTTCCCAAACTAAATTTGTGCTTTGTAGAACATCCATTTGATACAAGTTACCGATATGCAAATTATCAAATGGCTGATGAGATTTATTATAAAAATGTACTACTGCAAAAAATATGGTACAAGAAATGTTATTACCAAGTACAGAGTCTAGTTGTGTTAACTTGTCAAAAGCTCCCTTTCTCATTACACAATTACTTATTGAAAAGCAGCTCAATAAATCAGTGACAGTTATGTTAATTTTAAAGGTAATCAATCAACTGGAATTTTAATATAAATTGCCCTTAGGAGTTGATCATAAAATTGTAAAATGTATCTTTCACGGATGCTCTTATAAAAATCGTTTCGTTTAACAGTTCAGACCTCACGGAGTATTGAATATATTCTTAGATTTTAGTGGACTATTACTGCTATTGTTTGTCAAATAATATGTAAGCTTTATAAAATTTGACTGAAAATTGTACACGTAATGAGTAGAAATTTCTTCCCGAAAAAGTAGACATTTTCACGATAGTTTTGTAGAATTTTATAAAAAATTATGCACGTATTGATCAAAAATCTCTTCCTGAAAAAAAGAGACGTTTATTTATATAGTTTTGTAAAATTTGATTAAATATATATATGTGAGGGATTCGTGACAGTATTAAACAAATGAATCACAACATTTATTTTCATGAGCCATTTTTATTTCACGGTATTCGAAAACTGAAAACTAACTTATTTTTAAATTTTTTTCTTTTCATTTCACTTCCAGGTTAATCCGGAAGGAAAACATATAATTTGAAAAGCATTATAAGTAACGAATTTTGTTAAACCAAGTGAAAATTTAGAGATGTACTAAAATACTTTTAAATACTTGGTAACCAAAGGTTATAAAATCACAAAATAACCTAAGATATTTCGACAAGAGACATTTCTAGAACCTATATATCTATATGCGTGTGTGTAATATTACAAAATTATTACACTTAAAATATCTCTTTAAGATTTTTCTCTTCCCATTCTTATTCTTTCATATCTATTTTCCTAGTCACAAAATATTTTATTGTTCGATGAATTAAAATTCTTTTTAGCAGTCTCCCTTTGAAACATTAAAATGCTAATTTTCTAACCACTCGTCCCATTTTCCAGCTGACTCAATTGACTGGTTCAATTTTCTAATGATCTAAGTTCCTATCTGACTGTTGTTGATAACGCTGACAAAGCTGCTGGTTTCTTGAAAGAATTCGTTTCATCTGTCGCTGCGGGGCCGACTTTGTAATAGAAAAATATTTTCATATATCATTCAATGCTCTGCTCTTGTCGGAGGAAGATGTCTTTTACCTAGTCCTAAAGTTCCACCATGATTTCGCTGTTAATAGAGCCACGACTGCTTATTAATTAGGCTCACACATTGGAGGTAAGTCAGGGCAATTAAAAATAATAGAGGCTAAAATTATATGTATATATGCATGTATATGTATATATATATATATATATATATATATATATATATATATATATATATATATATATATATATATATATATATATATATATATATATATATATATATATATATATATATATATATATATATATATGTAATATGGACGAGACTCATTCAAAATTACAACACAGTTTATTTCTGGTATGAAACATGAAATCCATACAACAGGCAAACACTTTTACAACATCGTGCACATAGACAATGTGATCCCGCACATATGCTTTTCAAGTAGGGATTCCTCAGGTGAAAAGACTACGAATAATCCCTAAGCACAATTGATCACGGGATAAAAAATACCTATGTTTAAAGAGAAAGCGCTAACTATTGGTTAAAGTCCTACAGACAGAGGCTGAATTAAGTCTATAGAGTGTCTGGAGGGAAAAATCAGAATTACTGCTCAAACCCCGAACTTACTTTATGAACAAAAGTTATTAAATTAATATTAAAATACGTAAATAAGGAATTTTAATATTACACACACACACACACACACACACACACACATATATATATATATATGTGTGTGTGTGTGTGTGTTTATATATATACATATATATATATATATATATATATATATATATATATATATATATATATATATATACTGGGTGATAAAAAAGGTCCGTATATATGTATAAATATATATGTGTGTGTGTATGTATGTATAGTAAGATATGTTCACGGGGGGGGTTGCAGTCATGGCCATAAAAAGGACACCGTTTTAGTCAAAAACCTTTATTAGCAGAATGTTGGTGGACGGGTTTTCACTTCATTATCTTCGGGAGAAACTGGAAATACAGCTAACTTGAAGTTCTAAGTAAAAGACTAAGTAACATCTAGATTAATATCAATATAAAAACCTCAGTTAAAATCTATGTGAAAATCTGCCTCCGATAGCATGCATCTCCTTTGTGTTCTGGAATTTCTTAAATTGGCCACTAGGGAAGTATAAAGTTTTAATTGTTTAGACCTCTTCCCTGAGGGTGTGAGCTTTAACCCCAATGGTCAATTTAGATTTGGGTTAAAAAGGTGAAAGCTAAGTACCACGGGGTATTTTGTCCTTGATTTAAGATTTGGAACCCCTGAGAATTTTCTCGGGCTTCAATGAGAGCTTGCACGCTATAAATTTATGTCGGCATGTTTGAACTATCAGAATACAGGAAATTTCGTGACATAATTGCTTAAGACGCTGTCTCTAAAATTTTATACAAAATAACTAAATTGATTTCCAATTTAGTTTACTTTTCCTCTCTTTCTTTCTCTCTCTCTCTCTCACACAAATATATATATATATATATATATATATATATATATATATATATATATATATGATATAACTTAATATAACGTCCACACAATTTAAAATACTGTAATCATCATTGTATCATCATTATTATTAATCGTAGTAGTCGAGTATATTAATGCAGACTTACAAAAATATTCTTTATTTAGAACACCAGATAACACAAAAAATCCCGTAGGGAAAAAGAACGCAAAACAGAAATAATTTGATGATATACTACATTGCGTTCTGAAAAGAAAAGCCTCGAAATCTGTGTGCTAGGCCTTTTATTAACTACTGGAAGGGGCGTGGCTCTAGGAATGATGTCATTCCGGTAACAAATCACTTTACTTTAATTACTTCTAGTTTATTCTAGAAGGTAGTACGTCACAATGCGCGGGAAAAAATTAATTAACAGGGCTGCGATTCTTAATTTAAGGTGCCAGGAACGTTTGCAACATTATTAAGAAAAATGTGTTTTAGAATTTTATTATTACACACACACACACACACACAATATATATATATATATCTATATATATGCATATATACTTCGGTGGCAAATATATAGTAACTATACAATATACTATATAAGTTTATAATGACCTGAATATAACATTAGACTATGTAAATGAAATGTATATATATTTTTATCTATCTATCTATCTATCTTTCTATATAACATATTTGTGTACTTATATGTATGTATTTATAAACATATATTTTCGATATTCTTGACTGTAGCAAGTAGCACGATTCCAGAGTTTCTAGCGTTAATTCTTTGTGCAATGGTTTTATTGTTCCGTTGAATGGATTTCCGTCAGTGGTTTGAATGCAACAATACCAATGAAATTCGATATCTGTAAACCCACCCATTCTGCTCGTTGATAATGCATTGTTTCTATTAGATTGCTAATTGCATACCAGACGTCAACTATTCCAAGATTACGTCATACAATGGAAACTATTCAAAAAACATCTGAAAGCTTGTCTGTATCTAAATGAATAGTACAATGAAATAACGAGGCGTGCCTACGCTCTAATGTGTACACAATAACTATTATTTTACACCCTGTTTAAAATTTAGCGTATTCAGTTTTCGCAGTCATTAGTTTTCAATTATAGTAATGCAAAGGAATTACGCAGCTAACCCCATCGGATTAACAAATGAACGCCTAATTTATTTCTGCTGAATATTTTTTCCAATGTAGCTGGCGATACAGATAGATATCTTTATGCCAAACATGGCCGAGAGGCTATTACTCATTTAGCACAACTCCAGAAGCACGTGTAGATGAAAGAATGCTACGGACGCGAACAACGAGGTCCCTGCTGGGTCCTCGTAATTTCGAATCAGGGACCAAGTAGAAGACCCCCCCTCCAGCTTGGCCTACCATTCCCAAAAGTATCGTTTGGGAACAGGGAGGATATTGCGACCACTAATCTATTTTACTTCCGCAGCCGCCATTACTGAATATGTTGGATCTTTCACCGATTAAAATCTCGTTCTGTAGAGAATATTTTATGTCCCGTTTAAAAGTTAATACTGTTACTGATGCCACTTAGACAACCCAAGCACGTGAGCCAGAGGCTAGTCAAATTAAGAGGAAGAAGTGCGAATTTCGTTTTGAAGAGCACTGCTAGGGTGAAATAACGACTTTGCTCAAAGTGAGTTCTCGTAATTTTTAGAAGCAGGGACCAAGCAGAAAATCTCCATCTTGACGTACAACCTCCAGAGGTATCGATTTAGAACTTGGAGGAAGTTGCGACTATGAACCTATTTTACAAGCCGCAGCCACCATTAGTAAGCACGGCAGATCTTTGGATATCCCAGACCTCGAACTCACAACCCTCTGTTTACGAGATTGTCGATTTGCCGACTGTAACATCCATGCTATTTTCTACTGAATAAATACCGATGGATTATTATTGTTGGAAAGGTTTATCGATAAAAAATATCGATACAATTTTGGTCTTTACCGCACTTCCTCCTATGCAAATGTGTTGTAAGTATCAGCCGTGGTATAAATGGAGTTTCCCGGTTAGCTCCTTGGCCTTTTCTGTAACTCTGATTATTTGGTGCTACTAAAAATGTTGTTTTGGTAAGTCAATAAGGAAATACGACGTAATATGTTGAAAACTACTTTAGTTTATTTTAATACCGTGTTTTTTCTTATTATTCGAGTCGAATGAATAAATGTTTAATCGATGATATGAACTGCGTTTTTGAACTTTCTCCGTATCTCCACACCACACACATAACATGACGCTGTGCACTCTGCAAATAAGTTAAAATTTACCCTAACAATTATAATCATGGATGGCTAGACAGCGCAGTTATGGACCAATGCCTTCCTCTGAAGATTTCTCCATAATGACTTCCGATTGATCTTTTATCTCCTGTTCTTTTCATTAATTGAGAATGAACAGGGTTACTTTCCCACGGTTATCTGCACGTGCATGCACAGCTGTGGGAGGATTTTCCTAGAGGAGTTTAGGACTCCAATTGTTCATGTCAAGTTTAGGGACCCCTGCAGAGAAGGTATAGATCAGGGAAAGGCAGCGTAATGGTCAAGCTCGCACAGAGATGTAACCGTGAGTTATGGGGGCAGGGGATAAAAATAATTTCAGCTTGCCCATAAGGGGCTACTTTAATGAGCCCACCTGCACTCCCGAAGGGGGTGCAGATGTGGGAAAATTTCCCGAAAACAAGCGATTGGAAAGGAAGAAAAAAGGGGCGTTGGAACCGAGGTGAGGAGTTGGGAAACGAAGTTAAGGAGAGGAGTTGAAGTCGGGATTCGAGAGAAGTGGGACAAGAATCAGAAGCCCCGCTCACCAGCACCGACTCGTCCCGTGCGCCCGAACACCCGGACCGACTCACCGCATGAAGGAAAGCCTCTACCTGACCCTCTGTACCAACTGAAGGACCGACGCATCGAGTGAGGAAAGCCCCTGCCTGCTCCCCTGTGCATTTAATGAAGGTAAAGATAAAATAATATTTACAGTCACTTAACTTAGGCCTCTGTTAATAATTTAACCTTGTTACTAAGTAATAACGCCTTATAAAGAGAATTGTAATAATTATAGTGTAAATATAAGACATAAATAATTGATGATTATGATATATGATAACCAAGGATCTATTTTCAAATGAATGTACAGAATAAATGTCTGAATCTCAATATAAAATATTATATTATTTCTGTGTTTCCCCCTTGTAACCGAACACTAGTGTATAGGTTGTAAGTACATTACAACAGAGAGGAAATCAGATTCTAGTAAATGAGCCCATCCCAACTGCAGTTTTCCCAGCCTTCTGGTTCCAGTGGGTCTAAAAAGAGATACTTTTTATATTGTGTTGCCATCTTGCATTCGAATCAAGCAGGCCATCCAGTTCAGTTTAATTTTTTTCATATCTTAAATGTCAGGTTGTTTATATATCTTGTACAGTTCAAAATTGAACCTCCTGATCCAACAATTGTTATCATTTAGACTACTAAGTATACTCCTCAGAATTTTTCTTTCAAAAATTGCTCTAGTATTTTCCTTCATCTTTATCATTGTTCAAATTTCGGAAGCATATGTCAAGACAGATCTGACTAGAGATTTGTAAATGAAGAACTTTGTCTTTCTAGAAAAGAACCTAAATTTAATAAATCTTATAGACAGAACTATCTATAAGAAGGGCTTTTCTTATTTTTTTATACGATTTATTCACGATGTAGTCAAAATACACTATTGCGCCCCGGTGTCGGCCCGCTTGTTTAAACATCCCTATTTCAGATGATGAATACAATAAAAAAAAAGCTTAATTCCTGTCCCACTCTTTTTTTCAAAACCAACATATGAATTTATATATAAGTCAGTTGATTTCAAATATAAAATATTCCCTAAAATTTTGGAAAATTTAGAATGAACTGCCATCATTACAATTCTGTGACTTTGCTTACAAGTTTTCCTGCTGACTTAAAGAAATTTTTTGTTTGATGTCTTATATGATGCTTGGAACAGTTAACACATTGTATGCGGGACACGTACTAGTACGTGTTTTGACGATTGATACTTGAGCGCGGGTCACGTACTAATACGTTTTCTGACGACTGATACTTGAGCGCAGGACACGTACTATTACGGGTTAGTGTAACAACATGGTTTGTTTGTGGGTACAAAAATAATGGAATATACAGGAAAACGAAGCCGAATGTTCTTGTCTACTACATAGATTCTGGAAAAATTTAGACAAATAAAAATTAGTTTTTACATTAGTTGATGCGGAAAAAATTAAAACTATATACTGCTATTTCTAATTGAATGTTACTATTTACGATACTATTATAAATTTATCCACTAAAAAATATATTTTTTGTTTACAAAAATCTTATGGTTGTTATTTATATATTTCTATTTATATATTTGTTTATATGTTTCAGTATAAAATACGAAAAGTTAGTTAAAAAATTAAATAATTTTTGATCTATTGAGATTTAACTGAATAACTAAATTTTTGTGCAAAACGCCGGCTCATGGTACAATTCCGCTGCTAAATGTACCCGCACACAATGTGTTAAAAGTAAGTTGTTATGTGCTCTTGAGAATAACAAATTTTCAAATTTAAATGACTCTGAATATTACAATTCATCCTCATTAGTAATAAGCTGTAATTAAAAAAATTATGAGATATCATTTATATATATAAATGTTTCGTTTATTTGTTATCATATGTACATTTTACAGTATTCCAAACCGAAACTTTATAATAAATCGATTCATCCCGATTTCAGTCAATGAACCTGCAAAAACCGTATAATGTAAATGCAAGGCTCGAAAGATCATAAAATTAATGGTTTAAATGCTAATAAGGGTTTTAAATAATGGCTTTTTGCGCTTTATTCTACTTTTTTGCTACACGAGGGCTAATAAGACAGGGACTTACTAATTAAGGGGAGTTTGTACCGGTATGAATTTCCCTGCTGACATGGATACTCGTAGCTGTTCGGAATCAACATTAAGCAGTATGTCCTGGTTTAGTTAGCGCTCGTAATGAAAAAATTTACCGTTGGGCTCCAAACAAAAGCAAAGTTTCCATTTAAAAATAAAAATTTGCAACATCTTCTTTTGAGACCTGGACTGTGTTATTGATTCAACCAGTTTTTAACCGCAAGTAGGTGTCGTGTGGTATTTCAATAAAGCTTTAATTGTCCATCTTATAATTTCACATTAAATGCACACAAGGGTACTTGTGTATTTCAATAAAGACACTTGTTGCTATAAGATGCACATAATCACATAACTATCATTACCAAAGTACTGTTGTCTTGAGTTATTGCATCATGGACTGCAAGAGGCGCCAGCATTGTGTGAGATTTTTATCTGCATTTCTGTGGTCATTTTACCCACTTTCTCCTTTTTTATGTTGATTTGGTGAATACTTCAAACTTAGATCAATTCCACAATTTTCCTCGTTTGACCACGTTGCAAAGTGATCTTGATCCCTATCTTCTGGAAGTTTGCGGAACATACCAACAAATTCGTCAGCGACGGAACTAGGTCCCCTGGCGCCAGTGGCAACAAATACAGCGGAGAAAATATATAAACGAGTTTTTTCTTCATATAATATATTCTGAATGAACTCACAGATTAATAAACTGACTACATTATGCATCACATAAAAAGAAAAGATAATTACAGTATTACTTTCTTAGATTCAGCATCCGTTAATAAGTCGATGACTTCATCGTAGTTCAGACTGCATGCGGTTTCTTTTTCGATATACTGCAAAAACAAATTCCCTAGTCTCAAAAGCGTAGATTTATTTTTTTACTTTCACATGAAATTGTCGTTACAAGAAGGCATACAAAGAATCTCAACGCAGCTACTAAATTTGGATTTTCTAGTTCTAAGTGATAATACCTCCTGAAACTTTTTTATAGACGTTCCAATTTTTAGGATTATTTAAGTTTATTCCGATATTCATAAATGTAAATCTCCTTACATATATTTTTTAATAGTTTTAACTTCTTGTATTCTAATCTACTCTTTGGTTTGGTTTGGAGTGCTAAGGCCTACTATTTTGCAACATGAGAGCTAATGAGACCGGGGCCCACAGCTTAAAGCCGATTCCGAACGGCTAGGAACATTCATGACAGGGTGGGATTCGAACCAACAAACTCCAGTACCGAAGGCCAGCACCCTAGCCAATCGTTCGGCAACTCTACTGTCTAAATAGAATTATGGAATTTTGGAAATCATTTTTCATCTTTTTGTTATTCTTATAGTCCTTGTTGTGATTGTCTTCATCTCAGGGCATCTCTGACAAGCATTTTATGCACAACGTGGCGCCTCTACGAGTGATGCACCCGTGAGAAATGTCAAAGGCGTTGATCTCATAAGCACAGGGTTGTAGGTTCGAAGCTTGAGCCTGCCAAAGGACCATCGTCTTCATTAATCATGTCTGGTGCACATAAAATGGGTTCGTCGTCAAAATGTGCTCAAAGTTTCCAAACAATACCTTTGAAGGTGGCAGGACAAGCCAGGGGATCTCATGCTGGTCCCTGCATCTAAATTACTAGGATCCAGCTCAAACGTTACTCCCATTTGTAGCATTCTTTAAACTACACAGGCTACCGGGTAGTTGTAAATGAGTAACAGCTTCGCAGCTGTTTTTGGTATAAAGATAGCAGTTTGGATTCCCAGCTACATTGAATAAAAACTTCACTTTACAATAATGTGAAATGCACATAGGACATCAAAATAAATCTTTTATCCCGAAATGTTTTTTTTTTTTAAATTAAATAAGATACTATAAATAAGAAGCATTTATTGAGTGTCGTGGGTCTTGAACCTCCTAACCGTGTATAAATAATTTATAAGTAATTTCTTAAACAATTTGTACTTAAAATAAAGAAAAATTCAATATTTTACTTTCGAGTTTCAATCACTTTTATATACATATAATTTGAAGGATATATTATATTTTCAAGCAAATCAATTAAAAAATATAAAAGTTAATATTAAGAATTCACAGTGTTCTTCTTCTTGATTGGCTTTATAGCTTTGGATAAGCCCCAGCCTTCTCCGTAATTTGATACCAGGCAGTCCTATCTTTGGGTCTGGACTTCCAAATAATAATTTTAAAGATTTTATGTAATTCTCAGTAAAGTCCAACCAGAGTTTTGGTAGTCTTCTTTTCCAGCTGCCTATTGATTTAGCTACGAAAACTGTTTTTGTATAATGTCCGGTCTGCTTTGATTTGGAGTGCTACGGCCTACTATTTTGCAACATGAAGGCTAATGAGACCGGGACCTAGAGCTTAAATCCGATTCCGAACGGTTTCGAAAATCCACGCCACAGTGGGATGTATAATGTCCGGATATTAACCATTGGATTGTACCAATTCGTAAAGTCCTTATTCTTCAGGATTTTCAGGATATGGGCCAACAGGATTATATGGGTGTAGCCCTTCAATCCTGAGTTTCTTTCAGTGAACATGGATAGCAGCGTGTGAGCAAATAAACAACTAAATAGGAAAAAGGATAGATAATGTTGGATTTGTGTATTTATAACACAAGATAACTAAAGAATAGAGAGTTTAGGGATAGAAAAACATGATATTTTTGTTGCCGGAGACTGATACGAAATTGAGTCGTTTTGTTTTTCGATGAGATCCTGGCGATTGCAAGTCCTTATTCCTTTTCCAGGTCATTTTTTACTGGACAGCAGGATACTTTCTTCTTTTGACTTCACAACAATTAGTTTTTACAGGGCAGAGTTGTTAGACTTGTGTCCAATCCCCAATTTGGAGGGCCAGCATTCGTATTTATTAAACACTTGGAGAAAAGGGTTCCCAAACTATACCCCCGTACACTGGGGTCTCTATTTATAGTCTCCTTTTATGACACTCCGCTCATAGGCTTAGTTAGGACTATTCTACATCGGTGATAAAACGGCAGCCTCAAACAAATTGCTTAGAAATATATGATGAGCAACAGCGTTATTTAGCATCTAAAATTAGAAGCAATAAAAAGTATTGGTTAGAACATCCTTTACTGTCGGAATTTGTCTCTTGTTTTTAACTGACGTTAACAGCAAGGCAATGACCTATAAATGACAGCACTAACGAATCTTCAATGACGCTTCCTTCAAATATCATTTCTAGCTTTCCAAACCTCATTTAGAAGGACGTGCATGTCAGACTGACATCAGTTTCTTAAGATCAAATTTTGCCTTGAGACACAACTAGTCAACGTCCGAATTACTGTCTAGATTTAAAATCAATAAACTGACACTAATATCTTTACATATTTTAGACTAAGATTTTTGTTGGACGTGAATTACACTCCGTAGTATTTAAACAATAAAATAAAACACGATATTATTTTAATAATAGCGTTGACATTAAATTTTACTTATAGTAATTAATTTTCGATATAATGTACCCGATGCTTGATGTATGTAAAACAATTTCAGTTTCATATATCAGAAAATAAACGAGAAAATAACATAATGATCGTCTGTTTTAGAAATGTTCGTGAATTTTTTACTTATTCTACTATTAATTTAGAATTATCTAAATTTGAATGATATACACTATATTGCTAATGATGACAGGTCAGTTGCAATTTTGGACATTTAGTTGAATATCTAGAAAACTACACGAGAAAAGATCCTGAAACCTCAGGAGTGTAAATATCATGGTACAAGTCATATATTTCAGCCAAGGATTTTTCCCTAAACCCCATAAGGGACCGTCAACAAATTGAAGGGAAACGAATATGTTTTGGCTAACCCTGTAAAAAAGTAATGTACGAAAAGCGTTGAAACTTTAGTACACGAATAGGATGCTTCTTGTAATAATCTGTGTTCATTGTTATGAGGATAGCACGTATACTCGTGGAGAAATTAAGGTTTTTATAAAAACAATCCCAAATTTCTCCAAGTGTTTTGCTTATAATTTGCAGAGTTCTCAATATCAAAGAATGCTATTTTCAGGATGCATGACAAACAACATTGTACACAATACCCTGTAATTGGAATTAAAAAATAATAAATATAGGATAAAAAATGAACAGGTTTACTAAATAATATTTCACTGCGCATGCGCGAATGCAATGAAAATAATAATGTGCATAATGTATTTGCTAAATATATAGAGCAACTTGTATGAAAGTCTCCAAAACACAGCTTGAAAATTCTGAAAGTGATCGTCCACAGAATAAGCTAGAAATTCGTTGATTCCAAAAAGGGGAAAAAATAGGAGGGGCTGTATCCAAATATACTATTTTTTATAAATGCAAAATATACATACAGTATATTGCGAACAGGAGTATCAATGTTTCTTCTCGAGCCAGAACAAACATTCGCTTTTATGACAGCCTCAACTTTAAAATATCATGCAGTGAAAGAAACATTACATATTTACCCATTTACTCGCCACTGAGATTTTTAATAACATATGAAATTTTGGATACAGCCCCTCATCTTTTTGGTTCCTTTTGGGATTAACATATCTCGTTCTTATCGAAAAGAATCCGAATCATGCGCTAAAGTTTCAACGCTTTTCGCACATTACTTTTTACAGGGTTATCCAAAACATATTCGTTTTTCTTCAATTTGTTTCGAAATACTTTGTTTCCAAAGATCGGGAGTTTCTGCATCTTCCCCAACACATTTTCAATGTATGAATTGCAAAATTTATTAAATTTATTAAAATTTGTGTACTTCTTTCCACAGAAAGTACTAAAAGATCTTTTTCAATTATGAAAAGAGTACAAACATTTCGTTTCAGTGTTTTTACTGTCACACGAGGTTGATAAATTTAGCTTTATTTTCGGTGCCTATAGGCATGACTATAAATGCTGATGAAGGTTTTAACAAGATGGCCTGAAAAGGTAAAATAATTAATTTATTACTATAAAACGGTAGTTTATAAATTACTGATTACGTCATACTGTTTTCGAATTTCGTTGAGGTGGAAGGTATGTAATTTTGTAAATGAAAAATAAAAGGATCTCCCTACGTAATTAAGCTGTTGTGACGACTTCAATATTCTCGAGTGAGAGGTAACGCGGAGAATGGATCACAGTCAAGATATAATTGGAAATTCACTTTTATTCTTGATTAACTACGGCTATTTACAAGGGAATGTTAATTCCCAAATCAGGTAGAACTACAAAGGTTGGTTGTCGGTATAACTTCCTCACGACGATCACAGTCGAAAGAAAAACGAGATTTAATAATCTCGTACAAGTGGGGAGGCTTTTCAGGGTGTAATCAAACCCAATTTATCCCCCGTTCGGTATCAGAGACTTTGCCGCTCCCTATATGAGCGGACTTTACGAATCTCCCAAACTAGAAAGCTGGCTCCGGTAACAAAACGCGAATGCCTCCACGAGGTCAAGCACCTCCGTAAAAAATGTCAAAAATCCCTGAGTATAAAGCTATTGAAGGGTTTCCTGGGGTACCTTGGCCGAAGGCCTTATCCTCTGTTGCAAGTTATTGAATTAATTACCAGGTGTCCAGTCTTTTAAGTTGAAACACAATAAATATAAAAATTCATGTCTTTATGATGGGAAGAATATTATATATAAGTTAAATTAAATGACAATAAATAATTTAGAATAACAAAATTAAAAAGAAAGAAGTGTGAGGAGATAATTTTTATTTGGTTTTAAATTTTAAATTTTTTTTTGTTTTTATAAGTTTTAATTTTATTTAATTAATAAAATGTCAGTTAAAATTTAAAAAATTAGAGAAAGGGGAAAATTATGATTAAGATTAAAAGAAAGTTTTAAAATTAGTGGTTTAAAAAATCTGAGGAAAAGTAAGAGTCCTTGTGGTATCTTTCAGCGCGGTGAAGAAATAGCTAAGTTAAAATTGGAAAAAAGTAGTGAAAATGTTTACGGATCATGGCGCTCTAGGCCTTTGCGATTACTCGCTTTCCTAAAATCATAATCTGGGAGTTCAGCAATGATAAGCCCTGTCGCAAAATTGTAGGCTTTTTATACCTGAGGGTCAGTTACGGTCCCGCCAACTGGTTTTGGGTCAGTTAAGATCCCAGTTACTTGAGAACTCCAGCTAAAGTTACAGTTAGATTTTTTTAGCTGAATCCTCATTCGCTAGATGTTCTGATTCTCGAAACTGGGTGCAATCCTCTGGAATTATTACCGTCACCTATCAAGGGGCGTGACGCCTATTCAAAACGAAATGTCGGCATCCAGACACGGTTTTTATGTCGCTATTTCGACGGTTCGAACAGGAGGGATTTTTATAGCTGGTTTTCATTGCTCGGAGCAAAAGTTTCACACTGCTATTATTTTCTTTAATGTCTATAATTTAATACTTTCACTAAAATATTTAATTTTTTTTAAATTTATTTCATTATTGTAATTTTTTTTTATCATTCTACGTTAAAACTATCCAGTTTTTAATATTTTTCCATTTTTGATGCGCTAATTTTTTTATTATATATCCCCATTATTTCCTAAATTAGCATAATTCTTAATCTGTTTACCACATCAGATATCTAATTTCCATATTTTTTATTTCATTATTGTCTGTACTCAAATCTTAATTTTAGTATGTCATGCCTTTCATTTTAATAACTCATTTAATGTTTAATTTAATTTTAACTGTGAGCCATCTAAATTCTAATAACTTAGATGGCAACGTAGCTAAATTGTATTTAATTTTTATTTCTTTTACGTCATTTCTATTTATTTTAATAACTCATTTCAAATCATTTCAATCAATTTTTTGCCATGACGCCATCTAAATTCTGTTAAAATCTGCTCGTGTCTGTTAGTATGACTCTTCGAAAATGTCTCGGAGTTTAGTCAAAACAAGTAAATATTTATGGATTTGGGAAATTTTTGGGAATTTCATTTTGCAAAGTTTCTTTATTTAGGGGCATTATTAACGGGTGTATTAATTAAAAACCACCTTCCTTTTAGTTTAAATGTGTATTTTTCTTCTTAAACGATTTTTGAACAGGTAAATGACTTATGAAAAGAACCCATGGAGTTTGTTAAATGTTGTCGTTATTGACTTACGGAACTTGGTCAAACCAAGTACGATTGAGCCAGAGGCTAATCGTATTAAGGCAAAGGGGTGCGCCTTTAGTTTTGATGAACACCACAAGGGTGAAGTACGACTTATGCTCAAGTGGATCCTCGTAATTTTGAATCGGGGACCAAGCAGTAGACCCATAGATTTAGTCTGCCCCCCCAGAGATATTGATTGAGAATTTGAAGGACATTATGACCACGAACATATTTTACGTACCCCAGTCACGTTTGACGAACACGGCGGATCTTACGCCGGCTCGGGCTCCGAACCCGCAACCCTCCAATTACGGAAGCGTTGCCTTTGCTGACTGAGCTACCGAAGATCCTTGTTAAATGTTATCTCATTTAGATATCACAGCTCAATTACTTCAGAATAGTGCTATTTTAAGTAGCAGGGTACATCTCAACTTATGACTTTTGGCTTTTGTTTCAATTGGAAGGGCAGCTTATAGAGCAATTTGTCGCAACGTCACGAACTACTATAATGCCCTTCACATTCATTTTCATGTTTACAATAGCCAATAGACCAACAATAAACTGCCCTTCCGTTTGAAACTAAAGCCAGAATTGTCATAAGTTAAGGTGTGCCCTGCTGCGTGAAATCGCCTTATTGTTTGCTTACTGGATGTCGTAAACATGAAAATGAATAGGAAGGGCATTTAAGTAGTTCGTGACGTTACATGAAAGTGCTCTATAGCCAACAAGTCTGTTTAGTTGGTAGTTTTCTGGGGGATTCTGTATATATTTTGTATTAACATGTAATTTAAAATTTTTATTTATGCTCTCAAGTTCCCTAGTGGACTAGCCGCGCTATTTATCTAATAAAAAAAGATTTTTCAGCAAGAAATATCTTTTAGTTAAAGGATTTAATTTATGTATATATAACAAGCAATTATCTTTAATTAAGTACAGCTACTTTATGGATGCTCACCATGTATATCTACACTCCCAGTTACAGCAACTCCGTTGGTTGAATGGGACTATGACAGTCAAAACAAGCAGAATAAAGATGATAAAATGATATACAACTCAGAAGGGCTGAAACTCGAGGCTGTGTTTTTGTAAGATAAGATACTGCGTTACCCATAAATTATTTGTTGTAATTTCTTAACAAGCAAGAGACGGTTGGCTTAATCACCAAATACGGTCTCTACTGAAGATACTTCTTTCTCATGATTATGATTTTCAAGATTTGGAGAAGTAAAATAAACAAGACTTACATACAAAATGAGAGCAGGATCAGAATTTTTGTTACTGTTCTATAAAAACAAGTGCAGTTTTTCGGAACTAAATTTTGAGAAAATTAGTAACAAAACTATTTGCTTCTGCACCGAAAAATCTCTCTAAAGGTTTTGTCACGTGTTAACCTGTATGCGTTGAAACAGCAACGGATTTAGTTTAAAATTTTTTTTCCTGTGAAAAATGTGTGAATTTCTCGCAAGATATCGAAAAGTTGTCAAAGAATTTATTTAAGTTCAGGTTAACGTGCGATAAATGCTTTAATAGGTTGAAATTTGTTTGCTATTGTACGAGAAATCCGATCTTTCTTCACCGGGAAAAATAATCGTAAATTTAATCTGTTGATTTTCCAAC
The DNA here is from genome assembly GCA_032207245.1 of Pardosa pseudoannulata. NCBI lineage: Eukaryota > Metazoa > Arthropoda > Arachnida > Araneae > Lycosidae > Pardosa > Pardosa pseudoannulata. The sequence goes on from CM063508.1 coordinate 15,520,933, forward strand.
ACATGCAAGTTGACGTGAGATAAGGATTGGTTAGTAATCGCTTTCATCTAATTTTAAGCTGAAAAATATCTTTTTGAATCTCTTTTGACTGTTTAGGAAATTTAGTGTCCAAATAAATCACAACCAATTAACGGTGAACGTCTCTCATGTTTATACTATCTCATAACTAGACATTAAAATATAGTTTTTCAGTTTCATGGTACCTTTTGTAACTTGAAAAAGTAAATTAAAGCCGGTATCCCCAAAGTCGTTTAACGGGTAACCGCAATTAACCCATGGTGCCAACCAATGGTGGGATGCAATTCTCCGTTTAAACAGAGATTAATCATGGTTAACCGTTACACGACTTTGGTGAGATCGGCCCTTAGTGTCCAAATAGATTATGACTAACTAACGGTGAATATCTCTTATGTTTATACTATCTCATGACCAGACATTAAAATATTCTTCAGTTTCATGGTATTGCACTTTCTGTAACTTGAAAAAGTAAATTAAGGGCCTTCTGACCATAGACGTTTAACGGGTAACCGCGATTAACCCATGTCGCCAACCAGTAGAGCAATTTATCACAACATCCGTACTACTATAATGCCTTTCCCATTAATTTTCATGTTTACAACATCCAATAGACAAACAATAAACTGTCCTTCAGTTTGGAACTAAAGCTAGAATTGTCATAAGTTGAGATGTGCCCTGTTGCCTGAAATCGTCTTATGGTGGGACGCAATTCTCCTTTTAAACAGAGATTCGTCGTGGTTAGCCGTTAAACGACTTTGGTGAGACCGGCCCTTAGTGTCCAAATAGATTACGGCATTTATTCTGGTGGATATATTTTATATTAATATAAACAATTCATGTATTATGTATTAACATAAACATTTTCCCCAAAAAGTATATGAGTTTAAAATTTTTTTAATGTGATTGATTTAGATTTCTTTCAATGTAGGGGAAACTTTTGTGCCTTGGTCCTATCTTTCGATTATATTAAAAATAATTTGAGGCACTATTTTAACACTATGGGTTGTTAATAAAAGAATGTAATTTTATTATAATTTTTTTGTTGAATAATTAATGTTCAGCATTTAATAATTTAAGTTCAAGTATGAACAAACTACAACGTCATGATGAATCTTAGACCTATCGAATTTTTCTTTTAATCTTCAACTCTTTTGGTTTGTTTTAATTTGAAGCGGTACAATCTACTATTTTACTACAAGGGAGCTAATGAGACCGAGAACTACTGTTTAAATCCAGTGTTGTACATCCATGCCAGTAGTGGGATTAGAATCCATGAATATCGGTACCAAAGAGCATTGCCCTACTCATTCGGCAGAGGGTCCTGGAAGCAATGATAAACACACTTCATTAATGGGTTCTAATTATACCGAAATTGTGGAACTATTTCTAAAGTCCTGTATTTCTTAATCGTAATAAAGTTTTATTTCAGTGTAATACGAGCAAATATTTGACCTCTTCGGGTAGAAAAAAAAATTGAGCCGCGTCTGTGACCTCGATCAATAAATGTTTAGACATCTAAAAAGGGATGTCCAAGTTAACGTGCGATAACAACTAATATTTCATCAAATGAAATGAATGCAATTTATTAATCACAGCAATATTCTTTTTTCTTCTTCGTAAGACGTTACAAAAAAACAGTAATGTCCTTTTATTTATTTGATTGCTTTCTTACTTTTATCTTTCGCCTCGAGATGAAAGAGGAAATAACAAAGCGGAGTTAAGTCGCCAGTCTTCTTGCGCCCCATGTATCGCACATCTGTCTTTGGATTTTCTCGCGCTTTTTTTTTCGACATCCCTCAACGATTGACGTCACGTTCTTTAGTAAACAATGTCTATTGTCGTCATATGAAATTCACATCTCCAATGAATTTCTTCCGGAATGTTGGTACAAAGATACATTTATTAATATAAGGACATTATGTAGTGTTACTCAAAATGGTAGGCAGAGGTGTGAACATTAAATAGGATTTAACATTCATCTACAGTAAATTGTGTAAGTGAGCAAATTGGTCCTTTGAATTACTAAAGGCAAGCATAGAAAGAGCGCCTTTAAAAAGGTTAAGGCATCTACAAGTCTTATAGCGAGCATGCGCGTGAAGCTATTCCAATTGCACATCCTCCAGGAGTGACAGCCTCTAGCTAAGAACTATCTATGTCAGTGGTGGGCAAATACTTTTAAGCGGGGGCCAAAATGAAATTTTCAAAATGTCTCCCGGGCTGGAGGACTATACCGCGTACGCTGTGCACACGCGAATGTTTTGGGTGAAGTTTTTTCCCTGCCCAAGAATTCTTTTTGACAAAAACATTATAAGTATCATTTTAAAGCATTTGGACAGAGAAATTTGACAGTTAATAAAAGATAATAGTAATAATAAATTGTCTTACTTAGGTGTAATGCGAACAATTTGTGTCCAGTAAAATATGTCACATAATTTTTAAAGAAATAGGATCCATTATATTAGGTTGGGGAGAAAGAAATCCATTATTTTTTTCGGTAGATGGCGGTAGTGATCGATACCTCGTAAAGCATCAATCAAACAATTTCAAATTTATGTGCATTGTCAAGGTGACATTTCACACTAAAAATTTTTTTTTACTGTTTTTATTTGGTTCATTCAGTTGTGAGTTACAGGGTGTTAAAAATGGAAGTCAACAAAGGGAAAATTCGGTACATTTTACAGTTTTTCTTTAATAAAGGCGAAAATGCAAGCCAGGCGGCTGAAATTGTGCATAGTGTTTATGGTGCCGATGTTGTAACAGGTAATTATGTGCAATTTTTTTTTCGTCGATTGTGTTCAGGCATTTTTGATGTTAAAGATGCACCTCACACAGGCAGACCCGTCGTCGAAAATGATGATAAAATCACAGAAATAATCGAAGTTGACCGGCATGTTAGTAGTCGTAGCATCACCCAGAAGCTAAAAATCGACCATAAAACAGTTTAAAACCATTTGCACAAAGCTGGATTCCAAAAGAAGCTCGATGTTTGGGTGCCACACCAATTAACACCAAAAAACATGATAAATCGAATTTTTTTCTGCGAAGCCTTGGCCAAACGGAATGAAATCGACCCAATTCTTAAACGGATGGTGACTGGGAATGAGAAATGAGTCAAATACGACAATATTGTGCGAAAACGATCGTGGTCAAAGCGCGGTGAAGGAGCTCAAACGGTGGCCAAACCAGGACTAACGGCCAGGAAGTTTCTACTGTGTATTTGGTGGGACTGGAAGGAAATCATTTATTTTGAGTTGCTTCCGTATGGTGAAATACTAAAATCAAATCTCTACTGTCAACAACTGGACCGCTTGAAGCTTGCGATTGACCAGAAACGGCCAGAATTGACCAACAGAGAAGAGGTGTTTTGTTCCATCAGGACAACTCCAGGCCACACACGTCTGTAGTGATTCTCCAGAAACTCAGGGAGCTCGGTCAGGAAATTTTAGTGCTTTCACCATATAGTCCGGACCTGGCACTAAGCGATTACCACCTTTTTCTCCCGTTGCAAAACTTCTAGAGTGATAAGAAATTGGGATCAAGAGAAGATGGGAAAATCGATTACTAGAGTTTTTCTCCAATAAGAACCAAGACTTATATGAGAGAGGCATTATGAAGCTACCTTTAAAAGGCCAACAAATTATAGAACAAAATGGTGCATATCTGACCCGAATCGGACAATCCGAAACATGTTAAATAAAGTCATTAATTTCACGCAAAAATAACGGATTTCTTTTTCCTCACCCTAATATTAAATTAATGGTCATTAAATAAATCAGTTAATGAAAGATTTTATTTTGATATTTATTTATATCTTAACAATATTAATTATTTTATTTGATCATGGTTATTACATTTTTATATTTATGTTACATTTTGTAAATATAATAGTAAATAGAATTATAAAAAGAAAAGACAAACATCAAACTTTAAAATAGAATTGTTTTAGCTAATGCAAAACATGAAATCTGGAATGTTCATTTGATATTATTTTGAATTTATAATTTGGATACAAATCACTTGTAGCAATCCTTAATACCTAGTGTAGATTTTCGTCAGTAATTTGTGATCGATATTTATTTTTCGTGTAAATCATTGACGAAAAAGTTCTTTTACAAATATATGTTGAACCAAATAAAACTAGGTATTTTTGAACATAGTTCAAAAATGTTTGAAATGTTCTTATTCAAAGCATCGTATAAAACGCTCAAATCATTTGAGTGAAAATTTTCTTTTAGTAAAATTATTTGACTTTAAGTCAATTAGTTCTAGGTGAATTTCAACAGGAGCTTATTGCACATCAAAATTGAAAGGTTGACTAATTAATGATAAAGGTTTTTCAATAGCTTTGAAATCTTGAAATCTTCTTTGGAATTTATAATGCAGGTCTGGTGTTATTGCACTATATTTAAGAAAATCGGTATTTTCAATGATTCTCGTCGTGATTGTAATGAAGGGAAATGATTTAGTAATTTCTTATTAAAGGTTTTAGCAAATAAATTAAGTTTTATCATAAATGCTTTGGCGTTTGAGTGCATATTGAAAGCGAATTAGTTTTCCCTTGTAGATTTATATTTAGTTCATTCAAATATTTTACCGGTCTCATTAGCCCTCGTTGCAAAAAGTAGACCGTAGCGCTCCAAATCCAAACCAAACCAATCAAACATTTTACAATATCTGCTGAAAACGAGAAATCGTTTAGCCATGCCTCATTTTGCAAATATAGTAAGCCGATCACACGCTTTATGAGAGTATGTATGTTGCATACATTAAAGTAGGGATATGGTTAACAGCTGTTTAAATTATAATACTCTCTATTATTTATATATTTTTCATTATTTATATGTACACTACGCATATAAATACTGTTGATTTCAACAAAATCATATATAAGAGATTTAAAAAATTGCATGATTTTTGCATGATTGCAGGATTTTTCAACGGGCCGGATAAAGTAAGCAAAAGGTCCGGATCCGTCCTGCAGGCCGTCTTTTGCCCACCCCTGATTTATGCAATGATGAAGCTTTGTACAGCCTTTATTAATGCACACATATATCCAAATTTTTATGATGAAAAAGATGAGGTTCCTTAATCCTTTAATCTTCGGGCACAGTAAAGTGTATGACGGAGCAGATTCCGTCCCTTGAACTACTAAAGGTACTTTGTATTTCCCTACTGAAATCTAGTATTCTTTTAAGAGAGCTATACAATCTGGGCAGCCCAGTTAAACAAGAGACATTACAACTTGTTGAGAATACGCTACAACCACTTTTAACCCGTTCCAGACATTTTATATGTTCCCTTCTTTAACAGTTTTCAAAATCTAAAAAAGAAACGATTGTTTTGACTTTTCCGTTTTGTTAAAAAATGTAGGACAAGGATATCTGGTAAGAAATTGATCGTTTAAATTGGAAATAGAAATGAGTGAAACTGCGCAAAATTTTGCGAGAGATGCAAGGATAATTGAAATCTTGACTTAAATCACCTCGAAGAGACAAGTTTTGATTTGCCTCTTCGATGTTGTACTACAAAAATAAGGTCTCGAATTATATATGGCAAGACATTTCTTAATTAAGAGCTGGTAGTTTGGCAACCCCCCTTACTCACATACACAAAATAAAATACAATAAAAATGAACTTTTAGAGTTAGGGAACATGATAGATTATTCTTATCTCACTTATTTTGGTATCGCAATTAGCGTAGAAGGTTTTTAAAAGGGTCTTAAGTGGATCTAAAAACAGGGCCCGGTCTTTGAGCGTAAATTTATCCGCCATACCCAGACATCAGAATGCACGAATTTCCTTCGAAATCGAATCAGACGATCCCAAGATCTTCGACGACAAGAGGTTATCAAACCACGAGTGCTGGATTATTCGAGGAAATGCAAGCCCTTCCTTTGACATCGGACTCACCATGCCAAGCAAACGAGCAGCACTTGCAGATGAATCACTGTGGCTATTTCTCTGAGTGCCTCGTCACTGTTGGATGGTGGAAATGATGAATATCGCATCACTCTCGAGATGAACTCGGGAGGGAGAGAGAGAGAAGAGTCAAGGTCAGATTTCTGGGGTTCAAGCATAAAAAAAGACTCTTTTTAGCCAAATCTCACTTCCTTTTTCGTTATGCTTGCACAAGAAAAAAGCTCCTGTTTGTTTTTGTCCTCTCCCAAGACCACCCACTCTACAGACCATCTCTTTTGGTGCATTCTTTCTTATACATCTGGCAATCGGGTTCTCCTTGCTTTTTCTACTTCATTTGCAGCTCGTGGGGGTGGACAGAACCAGAGAATTCTATGTCCAGTGTAGAAATGTTGAGTATTTTATTACATTGTGGATTTGTAAAATATCTGTTAGTTAAGATACTTAAATATATTTAAGCATGTCTTACACATCTAGAAATCGGGTTCTCATTTACTTTTTCTTCTGGTTTCATGCTCTTGGGGGATGATAAAGCTAGAACATTCCATGTTCATTGAGTATTTTATTACAATACAGATTAATTGAGTATCAGTTATTTAAGATACTTTAATACATTTAAGCATGCCTTATAAATCTGGTAATCGGGATCTTATTTGATTTTCTTTTTAATTTAATTCTCGCGGGATGGACCGAACCAGAGCATTCCATGTCCAGTGTAGGAATGCTGAATATTTTATTACAATACGGATCACTTAAATATCTGTTACTTAAGGCATTTAAATAGCATTAAGCAGGACATATATCTGGTAATCGGGTTATCATTTGATTTTCTACTTCATTTCATACTTGTGGGGGTGGACTGAGCCAGAACATTCCATGCCATTGTAGAAATGTTAAGTATTTTATTACAATACAAATCTCTTAAGTATCTGTTGATTAAGAAATTTAAATATATTTAAGCATACCTATTTTAATACTATATATTTAATGACGTAAAGGTACTCCTTCAGCCTCTATTCTCTTTGTACGGTATGAAGTGGGAAATCCTTGAAAATAAAAGGGGGGGGTGTTAGATTAACTTCGCCAGTGAATGCTAGATGGCGCTATGGAGCGAGGGGTAAAAACCAAACTATATGTGTGATAGACTAAGTCTGTTAAGATTCGGCGTTGGATTTTAAATGTAATACCATTCATATTCCTATATTCTGTTCTTATTCATGTATGAAACATGTGTTTAAAGCCTAACATAATTCATAATTTTTAATTCATTGCTCCATTTATTCTTCATTTATCGTGACGTGCAGTGTAATAAAAAGAAAGTGTGTTTGTTCAACAGCCGTTTTCTGTTTCCATCCCTAATTCAATTTCTACAGATTCTTCATGCAAGTCCCCAGAATTAACAAGAGGTAAACAGTTACCTCATTTGATTCTTAATTACTGTTAAACATTTACCATTATTATTTGCCGAACGCTGGCCGATTGGTTAGGTAACTGATTCGACTGACCGACGACTGAGAGATCGTCGGTACCGGAGTTCGTGGGTTCGAATCCCACTATGGCATGGATGTTCGTAGCCGTTCGAAATCGGCTTTAAGCAGTAGGTCTCGGTCTCATTAGCCATTTTTGAATCCCCCCCTTTCTTTACAACGAAAAAAAATTTCAACACTCTCTTATGGTTGTTATTTGTACCAATCATTCCACATTATCTACACCTATTTTATTTGTTTTTCTATCTAGTAAGAATCACTTAGTAGAAATTAATTTAAATGGCCATCAAATATAGTAAAAAAATCTTTATTGGAAACTTAAAAACAAGCTTAAAATTAGCAAGAAATAAAAAATTATTGAGGTGGGTGAAGCTAGTAAAGTTTTAATAGTTTTTTAATGTCAGGTTACAATTTCTTTTACATCATTTGTAAATCTCCACGTCCAGTGATGTGCAAGCTGCTCATTTTTTTAGAGTGTAAATTAGCAACTGCACTAAACTCATGTCCAGTGAAATACGATAACGAAAATGCAACTATAATTCCTTGTAGTTTAGCTTAAGAGTGGCAAAAGAGTGGTGGAATTCACGAAATTTATAATTGAAAATATATTGCATTTATTACGACGAATGTTATATTATTCGTTTGGATTAAGGGTCTAAAACCAATCTAGGTATATTCATGTCTAAAATATTTTAGAATCGATCCGCAAAATCATCATCAAAGCCTTTCAGGCGTTCCCGTTTCAAACCTCTAATCTCCTAACTACAACAATAAACCGAAATTGATATACATATACCTAATGATAAATCAAACATTTTAATGCTTGTTTTACGCAAGAACAATAAGATACAAATTTTAGATATCTAGATAAAATGTTTACTTGTGAACACAGTAGGTATTTCGAAAGTGCTTAATTAATTTCGTAAATACCTAGGTACGTCATGCCCACCCCCTCTACTTAACTTATTTTATCTTCTCCATGTGTCTATGAACCCACTACCGCCCCCATAGGAGGCTTTAATGATTTGCAATGTATTACTTATCGCAAATGCATTGCAAAAAATACAGTATTTAGAGTTTCCCAATAGTGATTATTATAATAATTATTATTTAAAAATTATTATTCTGAATTTGATAGATTTTTCTGCAGAGATAATTAATCCTAAGTGTGTACATATTGTAAAATTAGGTATGAAATTTTTCATTAACCCCTTCCGGTAAAATGACGAGTCTAGCTCGTCATTAGTTTTTCATTCCATACCGCACAATGACGAGCTATACTCGTCATGCGATTAAAGTTACTGTTAAATATGATAATTAATTTAGTTTAAAATTTCTAGTGTACTGAATTTGGCAACACTTTTATCACTTGTGAAAATCGCAAGTCACTATTGCATATTATTTACTTAGAATTTCTTGGTACAAGTCATTGCCAAATTAATGAGTCAGAATAAAAGAAAACCTACTAAGAAATGCCGTGTGTGTTACAAGAATCAAATTAAAAGTGAGACTACTTGGCGGTGTAAACAATTAAGAATTACTTTGCACTTTGTTTTGAAAAGTACCACTAGCTTGAAGACTATTATCTGTATACCTTATTAATGTTTTGCTTTGACATTTTCTTAATTTTACTGTTTCTGATATTATTTAACACTATGTAAAAAGTGGATTTTAATTAAGAATATCTAAGAATTGTAAAATGAAACAAGTTTTTTAAATAAAAATTAAATGGTTATTTCCTGCACAGTTTTTCATTATTAAATCATACCGGAAGGGGTTAAGATAAGATACAGTGAAGTTATCAAACTATCCACGTAAGTTTATGTCTTGTAAATTTTCTACATAAAATATTGAAGTGAGTTATAGCCAATTTTTGTGTCATATATTCCAGAGCTCATCTACGACAGCTCAGTTGGCAAAGGCGTCTCATAACCTGAGGGTCGTTTGTTCGAGACTCGAGCTGGCCAAAAATCCTCCATATTCATTATTGGCGGCTGAGGCACGTAAAATTGTTTCGTGTTTGCAGTGTCCTTCAAGTTTTCAAACGATGCCTGTGGAAGTGGTAAGCCAATTCTGGGTGTCTTTTACTTGGATCCTGCTTCTAAATAATAAGGATCCACTTGAGTGAAGTCGTTTTTTTATTCTGGCGGAGCTCTTCTAACTAAAGGTACATCATTTCGCCTAATTCCTGTAATCTTTTGCTCATGTGTATGGCTTGTTCAAGTGGAATTAGATACAACATAAATTAATAGTTATTTTTTTTTCTTGCTGGAAAATCAGTGAGTGATACAAAAAAAAAAGATGTACATGTATTCATATAACAATATTTTAGACTTGTCCCATAATGGCAGCACATCGTTGGTTAATCGTTGATTAAAACAGATTTAAAAAGCAAGTACTAGGAGAATTTTTTCGATAGATATCAAACAAATTTTGATACCTTTTTATGGGTAATCGAATGGCATCATGATAGATTCTCAGTTCAGTGGGCCGGTTGGCTCTCTCTTGGCGACTTTTTTAAATGATCTCTAAATTGGCTCAAATGATGTCACGTTGGTAACGTACCACGTTTGTAAACACGTTTTTGTATTGTATTATGGTTCGGTGTACTTTGCAGCTTTATGGTCTACTTTCCGGCTACACGTGGCTAAATAAGACCGGGACCTGCTTGTAATACTAGACTCAAGATTCAAGTTGGTGTTACATGGACACCTGCATTTTTTTTTTTTTTTTTTACTGCGCTAAGGAGCGAAGACGGACACACCGAGAGAGGGTGGACAAGTCCTGTTCCAGGGAGGTGAAAGGTTCAGCAGGAGGGGGAAGGATGCAACCCTCACCCGAGTTAGCTTCGGAGGAGAAGGACATTTTTCCCATGGAGGCGAAAGCTTGACCAAGAAGGGGGGGGGGAGATTCTACCCCTGCCCTCGGGAACAGCAGGACAGGGTATGCCCGCTCGGAACGATGGAGAATGGACATTATTCTGGTAAGAGCTGAGACCAAGAGAGGTGCTTTCCGCTCGGTACAATTTGGTTATTTTCGGTCTTTTTTTAGCTATGTTTTTGTGGTTAATGATAACCAATGTACATATGTTTAACAAACAGTGTAATTAATAAAATATATAGTCAAGGATTTTGTTGCTGCAATAATTAATTGTCGGCCAGATAAGCTATCAGCGAACCCAAGATACCTGCTCCAGTAACAATAGTCTAGCAGGTACAGAAACGAGGCTTGCAGACATCGGAAAGGACAGCCTTGGATACGCGAGTCGTGACACTGCTGATTAGAGCTGATTTTAAACTGCTACGGACATCCATACCAACAACGGAATTCGATCCTACGGACCCAGGAGCAAAAACCACCCTATCTAGAGAATGATTAAAATTCAGTGGAATCTTCACCGTAGCACCAAGAATACCTTATTCCCGTCAAGGTAGGTAAACCTTCCTGATGCATCAAACCTTAAAATATTTTAAAGTTTTATCCCCTAAAAATTATCGTATACTTCCACATTAAGATGTATTTCATATAACATGCAAGTTTTAACAGAGGTTTTTTAAGAGTATACTTTTAAATCTTGATAATAATCCTGTCATAGTCCAAATTGAATCTCCCCTCATTTGATAGTCGTCAAAAAAGAACCAATCTTGCTTTCTTGTTGTGTTGCGTTATCGTGTTCAAAAAGCCACAGACAGACATTCACATATACATAAGCAAATTTTATCTTTTTAACTCGTTAGGCATTCAGATTATCATGTTACATATGCACTGAGAAACGCACGCAGATATATCTTTCCTAAAAATGCTTTTCAGTAATTAAGGGAGAGAGCTGGGACCTAAAACGTAGATATTCATCAGAATTTCGAGGTCAAATTTTATGACGATTATAATACTTTCAGTATACTTCGCAAGCAAATAATTAAAAAGACTGTTTACATCTTCCTGTTCATATCGAACGAAAAAATTCGGTGTTTTCATCTGAATTGCTTTATTCTTTTAACATTGAAAAACTGGGGGTTTGGATCATTTCGAGAATTTGACCTCAGAGGGCTGTTTCTCGTGATACTCGTTGGAAAGAGGGGTCTCTTTCCCTTATACGGGGTGCTCGGGTGTCTGGACCCATCCTGATATATTTTCAAAGCATGAATTGCATGATTTTTTAAACTTGTTAAAATATGTGTATGTTACTAGTTTCTAGAGCTACAGTCGTAACTGGAGGGTTCAGGTTCGGGGTTCGAGCCGGACTAGGATCCATCGTGTTTATTAAAGGTGACTGGTTCAGGTAAAATAGGTTTATGGTCACAATGTCCTCCGATTTCTCAAATGATACTTCTGGAGAATGGCAGGCCAAGCCTAGGGGGACTTCTGCTTGATCTCTGCTTCTAAATTATTAGCACCCAGCTAAGACGAACTTTCCCCCTGGCGGGGTAAGACAAACGAAAGACGTATCCTTTCTTTTAGTTCGTTTAGCCTCTGGCCCCCATCCTTGGGTCTTCCAAGTGATATTGGAAACACCAACAACAACAACACTACTATTGCAAGAGTTGAAAGATGGTTTTTACTTTGTTACTATAGAAGTGGTCCCAAAAGTTTGACAAACTTAGCATTACATATCGTACATATTGACTAGACTACAAATAAGTAAAGGTTAAAAGTTTGTACAAGCTAGCTTTAAACGCTATAAGAATTAATTTACTACTATAAAACAGTAATTTGAAAATTTCTGATTATGTTATTCAGTTTCAAATTTTGTTTTCATACCAGCTACATTATTAAAAAAATGTCAATATTTTTTTTATTTTCCCATTTATTCATACAATAACTTTGGTTTAAATTCATCTGGTAAATAGTGGAGCATTAACTAAACATGCTTCAGTATTTACCAGGCAAATTTAAACCTGGTAAAAACTTGAGAGTAAATTAAAAGACACAATGTGTTTGGAAATATATTTTTCGAGATACAATGAAACTACGTTCAGTGTTGCTGATCCATTCTATGACGTATTTTTGTAAACATGCAAAACTATGAATGCTTATATAAGACTTATATATGTGCTTTGTATATGTGTGTGCAATGAAATATGAAATTTTTTTCTGTGCTTGAAAGTTCACTGTACTTTGAATTAAGACTTTAAAATCTACTCGAAACAAAAAAACATCTGGCTACGTCAATGTCTCGGAAAGTCTCTCGAGGTAGCGTACCCACAGATGAAAATAGAAATCAGCTCAGACTTACCCAAAAACACAATAATTATGCCATGATTTATATTGATTACATACAACTAATCTGCCATATCCAAATGTGCCTTTTTAGCCACCCTTCTACTGTTATTGCTCTTTTCATATGTTAGTACTGTTAACAAATGTGTCTTGAAGTGGAATTGGAGTCTTCTTAGTCAACTGAAGGCAATGTTATTATGACATTCTTTATATTGTATACCATGCAATTGGTTTGCCATATGAAAATGTACTACTTTAGCCACACTTCTACTGTTATTTCGCCTTTCCCTTGACAGTACTGTCAATAATTACATACTGAAATGGAATTGGAATGATTTTAGGTTTCCTAGTCAACTCGGATAGAACTAACTACATTATTATTATGTCACGTTTAGGTTGTTTTCCGCGCAATTGATCTGCATATCCAAATGTACCCCTTTAACCACCCATCTACTGTTGCTTCTTCTTTCACTTGACAGTTTTGATATGAAATACCGTTTGAAGTAGAACTGGAGTCTTCAAAGTTTTCTTAGTCAACATAAATTCAACTAAAGACACCATTATTATGACATACATCATATTGATTATCATGCAAATGATCATCATATCCAAATGTTCCCTTTTAGCCACACTTCTAATGTTATTGCTCCTTTCACTTGACTATTGATAAGAAATAGATCTTGAATTGGAACTGGAGTCTCTTTGATTTTCCTAGTCAACTCAGACTCAACTAAAGTCACCATTACTACGTATATGTTGGTTATTATAACCAACACCATTACTCAATGTATATGTTGATTTCTATGCAATTGCTTTGTCCTTTTCAAGTGTGCCCTTTGGTCACCCTTCTACTGTTAATGCTCCCTTCACTTGGCAGTACTATTAATTAATGCAAGTCGAAGTGGAATTGAAGTCTTTTTAGCTTTTGTGGTCAACCCGGAATTAACTGAAGACAAAACTATTATGACAAGCTTTGTGTTGATTACGATACAACTGATCTGACAAATCTAAATGTGTCTATTTAGCCACCCTTGTACTGTTATCGCTCCTTTCAATTCTCAGTATTGTTAATATATACATCTTGAAGTGGAAATGGAGTCTTTTTAGTTTTCCTTGTCAACTCGAACTCAACTAAAGATACTATTATTATGCCATGCTTTTTTTTAATTTCTATGAAACATTTCCCCTATACAAGTATGTCTATTTACCTAACCTTCTTCAGTTATTATTTGTTTCACTTTCCAGTACTGTTAATAAATGAATCTCCAGTGGAATTGATGTCTTTCTTGTTTTCCTCCTGAGTGGCAGAAAGGGAATCTTTCTACCCACAGAAGACAACTTTTCTCAAAATGTTATCATCAGGTGTGATTGTGGAACCTAGAATCTCAGTTTAGTGAGTTGACTGGTGAGTTTTGGAGCTGTGTTACAAAGATCTACAACATGAAGCCAAGTGATGCTATGTTCCATTTTAATACTCTTTGATATGGTTTTAAAGTATACTATTTGTCCCGATATGGCCTAGTGGTCAACGCTAGAATTCCAGAGAGTCGTGTTCGAGTCTGGAAAGGTGTACTGAACATCTCCATGTATACACCAGGAGTGTGCAGGATATATATATATATATATATATATATATATATATATATATATATGGGTTAAAGTATCCTTTTGCTGGGAGGTCACTAGGGGCTGAGAGATAAGGATACAAAAGCAAAATCCTCTTCTTCCGTAGGTATAATCTGTGACGCCTTCAATATTCTCGAGTGAGAGGTAACGTGGAGTCAAAGATAAAACTGGTCAAAGATAAAATTGGAAATTTACTTTTATTCTTGATTAACTACGGCTATTTACAAAGGAATGTTAATTCCCAAATCATGTAGAACTGCAGAAGATGGTTGCCGGTTAAACTTTCTCACGACGATCACAGTCGAAAGAAAAACAAGAGATTTAATAATCTCTTACAAGTGGGGAGGCTTTTCAGGGTGCAATCAAACCCAATTTATCCCCCGTTCGGTATCCGAGACTCTGCCTCTCCCTATATGAGCGGACTTTACGAATCTCCCGAACAAGAAAGCTGGCTCCGGTAACAAAACGCGAAGGCCTCCACGAGGTCAACACACCTACGTAAAAAAATGACAAAAGCCCTGAGTCGCAAAATTGTAGGCTTTTTATACCTGGGGGGTTAGTTACGG
>CM063508.1:15540762-15555762 GCA_032207245.1 Pardosa pseudoannulata
GCCCTCAGAGAAGGGACCCTACCAATTATAAACCTACATGGCCTTAGCGGACAATTTAAAAAATTTCCAAATAAAAAGGGGATACACGCTGTCGGAGACAGATTTTTCTAGAGATATTTTCCCACACATGTTGACCCAGGTGTTACGGGTCTTGTACATAGAACTTCATGCTAGCTGACCCTTCAGTTTGTCCTGTCTCTATGATGAATTGGGAAGCCATTCTCCAACGTAATCCTAATAAATATCTTTAGCTAAAACGGTATCATTTTTATGGGCATGACTGTAACCATTCATCGAGAAGTTCGTTTCATTACATATATGTATATAAATACATATATAAATGTATACATATATATATATGTATGTGTATACATTATATATATATATATATATATATATATATAGAGAGAGAGAGAGAGAGAGAGAGAGAGACAGAGAGACAGAGAGAGAGAAGAGAGAGTGAGAGAGGAATAAAGACATAGATAGACTCTAGAGATTTCATGTACAGTCAATTCTTTCAAGCATATATATATATATATATATATATATTATATATATATATATATATATGTGTGTGTGGGGGGCATGTATATATATATATGTATGTATGTATACACACACCTGTCGACATTCGAAACAAAGTAAGTAGCAAGGTTCTGGGAATTCTAGTGTTTTCTAGTTCTACGTAACAAAATACATCATCTTGATATTAATCCAACAAATATTTCTCGTGTGTCTTTTTGACAGCATATTGAGAACTGTCAGCACGAGGAAAATGCACTAAAATACAATTTTGGTCTCTTTCATCTCTCTCAGAGTATCAAGAATTGAAACCACAGCTTCCAAAAATGTCGTCTAATAGTGAATGGGGGAAGCAGGGATAACGTTGTCTACATCGGTTTCGTTGGAACCACTTAGCGAAGGAATAGAATCATTTGGAAGAGTCGGTGTCGAAAAAACTTTTCCTAATGGTGGCATGAAACTGTAGACTTCAGGAATGCACGATTACAAGGACACTTCATGTAAACATAATATCAAATACTTACAGGACTTTTTCTGGTGAATATATTACTTTACCATCGCATGGAACTAAGAACAATTTATTTTCATTATTAAGCGAATCGACTCAGAATGCTATTCTTTTTGTTTTTACTACATGTTTTGGATAATTTATTTGTAACCTTTTTTTTGTTATAATTGTTTTTATTTTCGTGTAACGATGGCCAAGTAATAACTGATTCAAATTAATGGTTCGAATCTAATTATCAATTTCTAGATTTCAAATCATTTAAATTATTGGTATAAATTTAAAATAAAGAAATCGTATTAAGTAAATATATTTATTTGTTTATTAATTGCATTTTTTTATTACACTAGGTAATGAGACAATTGCTCAAAGAATTTACGGTATGAAACATAGTAAAAGGAGGATTCAGAATGAACTTCGGAGGAAGATCAGCGCTCTAAAGTTATACGTTGCACTATTTTCGTTTATACTATACTGAGTTTGTTTTTTCTATTAACTTTATTTGCTATTATATTAGAACAGTTTGGAAAAGAATAAAAAATCTTTTTTTTGTGAATATATTACTTTATATGAAACTAAGAACAATTTATAAATAAAATATAAGAATTGTTTTTTTATTTTCATTGTTTTAATTTATATGTAATTTTTTTTTAATAATTATTTCTATGTATTATATTTAAGTGCTCTATTTTTTTATAAAATTTATTTTATCTGCAATCAAAGTTTGAAAAAAAATATTTTAATGAATTTGATTTAAAAATTACTAGTGAAAACTTTTTAATTTTGATCCACAAAATATGAAAAAAATAAAAAGAAAATTATTTTTTTTTAAATTTTAATATTTTATTTTCTTTGTAATTTAAATTTTCAACGATAGAATGTAGATTGCTGTTTGTTACATATTTGAATTTTGCTACATATATGCTTAACCGTTTATCGGTAAGCAGATTCTCATTAATGAGAAAACAGTAAATAGTATATAAATATTTAAATTTTACTTGTAAAATTCATTGTAAATACTGACTAAATGAACATTGTAAAAAGATATTTTTCAAGATACATGAAAAAGAAAATTTATCCTTATGACGTATTTTATTCCTGAAAACTTGATATTTAAATAAATCTACATACTTTATCAGGGGTCGGCAACCTGTTTGTCCTTAAGGGCGCAATACTAAATTTGAAAATCACCGAGGGCGCATATTTTACAGATAATCAACAGGTATAAATAGGCATTAAAAAAAACAGATTTTTTATAACTTTATTTTGTTGGTGTCATACATAATGATACATATAATTCAGTGTGAAACTTGGGTGTCCATATTTTCAGCTAATTTCTTATAATTGGGGATATATTTAGAGTTCCCGGTCCTTAAACAATTATCTAAATGTGAGTCATTAAGCTTTGTTCGGTATTTTGATTTCAAATATTTCATATTTGAGAACAAAGACTCGCAATTGTATGTTGTTGCACAATATGAATAAATTTTTAGCGCACATTTCCTTAAAATAGGATACTTATTTTCATCGACTAAGTTCCAAAACATTTTATCATTACTATGCGCTTTTAAAATAATATCACTTTGCAAGTTTATTATTTCTAATTCTAGGTCTTCGATATTATGAAGCTCGAAATACACTGAAACTATTTCAAGGACATCATCTTCAGTAACATTGAATGGATTTATGAAAAATCTTAGAACGGGTTCTAATGCTGCAAAATCTTCAAATCTAGAAGAAAACTCTTCTATTAGCTTATCTATAATTTCTAAATATGATGTAGCAGTAAAATTTTCATTATTCAAATTTAAACTCTCAACAGTATATTTTATATTTGGGAAATGTGATAATGATTTTTTTCAATAGATGGGATTTCAACAACACTAACTTGCATTTGAATGCATTTACTGCACTAATCATGTCAGCGATATGCTGATTTTTCCCTTGTATTTTTAAATTTAATTCATTCAACTTTGCCGTTATATCTGTCAGAAATCCGAGGTCGATTAGCCAATCCTTATTTTCTAATTGCTCGTAAAATTCGCCTCTTGATGCAATAAATTCCTTTATTTGTGGCAAAAGCATGATAAACCGCTCAAGTATTTTACCTCTGCTCAGCCACCTCACTTCAGTATGTAAAAGAAGATCTGTGAACTGAACGTCCTCATCTTCTAAAAGTAATTTAAACAATCTGTGTTGCATAGCTCCCGATCTTATGGAATTAATAATTTTTGTTACTATCGTAAATACATGTTGAAAACCGATTGTTTTTGCGCATAACATTTCCTGATGTATGAGGCAATGATAAGAAATAAATTTAGGGAATAAGGAATCCTGTCTACATAAGGCAATAAATCCTTTTTTCTTACCTGTCATCGCTGGTGCCCCGTCTGTTGTAATTGACGATAACTTTTGTACAGGTAATTTTACATCTGTTATATACTTTTTAAAAGTAGAAAAGATATCTTCTCCTCTGGTGCTTCCCTTTAATGGCAGAACTTTAAGGAATTCTTCTTTTGTTGTAAAATCAGAAAATACCATCTTCACGCAAATTGCTAATTGTGATATATTTGTCACGTCTGTCGATTCATCCATCTGTAGCGAAAAGAAAATACAATTTTCCATATCATTTGCTAATTCTGCCTCCAAATTCTCCGCAATTACTTCAATTCTTCTAGTAACAGTTCGTGCTGATAATTGCAACGTGTTTATAGCTGAAACTATTTCTTTTTTATTTTTAAATTCTTCAAAAAGTGAATCAGCAGCTTCTAACATGGCTTCTTTCACTAATTCTCCATCTGTAAATGGTTTTTTATTCTTAGCTAGCAAATGCGATATTTTATATGACGCGATCGTTGCTGCTTTATGTTGTTGCAGTGGTTTAGTAAAAAAACTTTGCTGGTTAGTTATTGAAGATTTTAAAGAAATAATTTTTTTTCTTCTAATTTCAGAGTTCATTGGATAGTCACTATCAAAATTGGTATGAACGGTCTTAAAATGTCGTTCAATATTACTTTTCTTGGGAATCGCAACACTATTATTACACAACAAACAAACTTCCCTTTGTAATCAACGAAACAATATAGATGTTCACATTCATCGTTAAAATAATATGTTCTTTTTCTTTTACATTTATCCATGAAGGGTTTTGAAAGAAAAGAATTATTTCGGATTACTTGGTAGTTTTAAATGCACGGTCTACGCGTGGTCTATTCGAAATACGATCACACACTAACAAAAAAAACACGTGCGTGCTATTAGATACGCTCAAGGTTAGCAAACTGCTAATCTATGCACAATCCTAAACTAAACTGACTTGCTGTATATCGCCGTTTGACAAGAGTAAGTAAATCGCTCTGGCTATCATACATTTACATAGTCCAGCGACGCATTAAAAATCGAAGGCGCCATGGCGCCCGCGGCGCCGCGTTGCCTACCCCTTGGCATAGATGTTCGTTAATCGTTCGCGTTAATGTTATCAATCGTATTTTATCGAAATCACTTGGTCGATTTCTCTACATGTAGGTTAAAAACGCTTATGTATCGTTATTTATTAGAACCTCATTTTAATAAAGGAATATAAAAATATATCAGAAAGAATGTATTTTTTCATATTGAATTAAATGTTGAATTATTTTTAATTTATAAATAAAAAAAAATATTTATATACAAAAAAAAATATTTTTTAAAAATTTTTTTTAATTAATTTTAAAGAAAATTTTAATTTTCTTTATAGAGAAAATGAATCAAAATAGAATTACACTGGAGTTTTTTAGAAAAAGACATGTTTCAAGCCTTAGATAAGCAGAAAACTGATTATCAGAAATGAGAAGAGCGTATTAACTTTTTTGCCCTCGCTTATGCAGCTTGTCATGGTAAAAGAAGCGAAATGATTTAACATTAAAACAAAAGATCGAAATTTTAAATTATGACAGTGATTATGATTACGAACAATTTATCAATGAGCTTCTTAAAAAATTGTTAGACTGTCAACAATTGATTTTTTTTTTCAATTTATTTTACTATGCATACAATTATGTTTCAAGATATATACAATACCTAAATATAAGTATTTTTCATTTCGTTTTGAAATTTAGTACGTGAATTAAAATATTAAATTTATCTAATTTCGCATAGCTTATTGTTATCAAAAATGGCTTAAACTGATATATTGCAGTCCACTGTATAAGTTATAAAACTTTTACATCTATTAAATAAATTTTGTATATGCCATTGACATTCCTGCGGTTTGGACTCTGGGCTGATAGGGTTAAACATTGGAGAATGATGCCAAAATAACTTTTGCGGTGGTAAAATTGGCGAAGAGAGCACATATTTTTGAAACATTTTTGGAAATTCATAATTCTTTTCCATATCAAACTTCCTTTCACTGACTGACTTTATATTTCATTTAATGTTTTCGTATTTGCATTCTTTCTTAAATCGGGTAAAAATTGACCCCAGCAGATGAAAATTCAAATCTTTATTTAAATTATGCTAACTTTTACTAAAAAAATATTAATCAATGGAACAAAATTGCAGTTTGAAACCGTTGGTCACATAATCATATGTATAAAACGTGTTTTAAATTTCATGTTTTGCAAAACACGTGTTATTGATTGTCAGTAATTTAACCTTTTATATCTCAACAAACATTAATTCTAACGATTCATCCGTAGTATAAAATATATAATTAGTAGCATATAGCCCTCATATGACGGAATTAGTAAAATCTTTAATTTTCTAGAATTGTAAAGTACCTTATGAGGCAGGTAAAAAAATGGTTTGTTTTTTAGCTGAGAATTGTCTGGTACACGCTCAATAATTTGTTTATCTTTACTGACCACATGTTAGTTGCCAACTTTAATTTATCTTGTCATATTACGTGATAAGATGGGCAGCAGAGGTTTTAATATTGACAGTGATGATTTGGCGGTATATAGGAATAATGCCCAAAATTTAGCGAACCGATTGCACACCGTGTGGTTATGTATAAAAAACAAACGAACAAACTTCTTAATTTTCAAAAATATTTAATTTAACAGCTAAATATTTATTAATCCCTGAAATAGCATATAGCCCGCCATATGACGGGATCATTAAAATTTTTAATTTTCAAAAATTGTAAATTACCCTATGAGGCAGGTAAAAAAAGGGTTTGTTTTTTGGCTGAGAATTAGCTGGTACATGCTCAATAATTTGTTTATCTTTACTGGCCGCATGTTAGTTGCCCACTTTAATTTATCTTGTCATATTACGTGATAGGATGGTTTTAATATTAACACTGATTATTTGGCGGTATATATGAATGATGTCCAAAATTTCGCGAATCGATTGCAAACAGTGTGGTTATGTATAAAAAACAAACACACAAATGAACAAACTTCAAAGATATATAACTTAAACGTTAGATATTTATTAGTCCGTGAAATAGACTCCTAGAATTTTATGAAAAGAATTTGTTGTTAATCCCGGGGATAAATTTTTCTTTGAAACAAAAATAATCGATGATTCAGTTTAAAATTATCACATATGTACCTAATCTATTATTAAAGCCAAATATAAAAGAAATTTATTTACGTAATATATAAATTCCGAGATAAAATAGTATGAAAATAATGCAGACGATATTTAAATAATTTAAAATAAGAAATGATTAAATGAGTTGGTTAATGGAATGATCATAATGCTAGAAGAAAAATGTTATTTTCATCTACTTATAATGTAATAAACTGATGAATTTAATCGCCTGCTCTTAACCGAGGAAAATAAGGCTTGAAATAGTGGCATTAATATCGAAAAGGGGAGAAGGGGTGGATTTCGAACTCGCTTTAAATTTTACTAACCCTAACTCATCACGAATCAAATATGGGTGCCTCTACCATTCCAGGTCCAACCGCTTCATCAATTCGAGGACAGACGGACATATATATATATATATATATATATATATATATATATATATATATATATATATATATATATATATATATATATTATATATATATATATATATATATATATATATTATAAATATATATATATAAATAAATATATATATATTATATATATATATATATATATATATAGTATATTTATATATATATATATATATATATATATATATATATATATATATATATATATATATATAATTATATAATTTACACTATTTTAAAATAACGTGTGTGTGTATGTGAATTTACCCCTTATACGGATATCCTGGATTCCCCTTTTAACCCTTCTCATTTTTAATACATAATTTTACAGCTATAAAAATGTCATATAAAGGAATGTTCTCTGACAAATTCTTTTTTACCCATCCCTCAAAACTGACGCTAAAATAAATGCTAATTTTCAGTCCACAGACTACATATTTCAACTGTCCACTATCATTTTTATAATTGAATTATTACGCGTGTATTTTTGAGCTAGGTTAAATGATCACTCTTGGCTCTCAAAAACTGATGAACCATCTTAAGTATCGTGTGAACAAAAATCCCCTGATTCCTTCGTTGTGGGGCTACTGTTCAACGCTGAAAATAATTTTGATATTCAAAAAATCATTTTTTTAAATAAAAGCATATGTATTACTTACATTTCCTAGATTAGAATATTTTTTTAAAAAGTTGTCTTATAGACATAACAATAGTAAATGTTCGACAAGAACAGGAAAAAATTCTAAACAAAATAAAAAAGGGGAGACTTCCTTGATTCCCAACAGTAAAGTGAGTGTACAATGCATTTTCCCGTAAAATGAACACTTAATCCTTCTTCCTCCCATTAACTTTAAAAAAGGGGGAATGAGATTGAGCCTTTTACTTTGAACCAAACAATGGCAGAATGGTTAGGGTGCTTCGGTACCGGTGTTCGTGGGTTCGAATACCATTATGGTATGGATGTTCGAGGCCATTTAAAATCGACTTTAAGCAATAGGTTCCGGTCTCATTAGCCCTCGTGTTGCAAAAAAGTACCGCTCAAACCAAATCAACCTCACCCCAGTGTTTTAAATGTGATGGTAAAACTTGATTTTATTATCGAATTACTATAATTATTTTATTAACCGATCCCACAAATTAAGTGGTTGTAAATTTGGACACAACTTCTGAGTAGAGTGTGTAGGTAAGGATATTTAAGCTCCACAAAGTAATATTATCTTCCTCATAAAATATATTCTACACAAATCCCTTTGCATTTCTAGATTATCTCTCGACTCACAATCGTGTAATTTCATGCCTTATTTTCTGCCTGCAGCTTTTGAGTACGACTGTGTTCTTAATCAAGGTTTACATGCATCTGACAAAAATAAATAAAGTAAAATAAAAAGGACTGCTCGAAACAGATAATCAGCAAAAAACATTTTTCGATAAAGACGTCGCGATGGTTCTCGCACGTGACGCAAGTTTTCTCTTCTCTGTTGTCGGTTTTTCTTTCTATTTTCCTCTCTCTCTCCCACTCTAGCAAAACTGAGAGACGGAGCGAGAGCCCCGCCAAAAGCTCGCGCCAAAAGCGTCGTGATAGCGAGCGAGTCGGACGATCCCAATCGGCCTTCAACGTGCGTGTGTGTGTGTGCGTTCGTCACAGACTAACATTGCGGTTGCAATCGGAGTGTTGTGCCGCGCGGGCGAATATGCACTGCCATGCGGCCCCTCTTCGGGACCCGGGGTGTCCGCAAAACGCCGTCATGTCGCCTCTACTGTTATTGTTTGGTGCTCTTCAGCTGTGTCCTGGAGATATCGCCTCAACCCGCCTTGCCAAGAAATGAAGACAATGTTTCCGTATCGGCGATATCGCAGGCCGTGGTAAGTACCTTTTATTGATACATTCCTATGCCTCCACCTGTTTCACCGAATGATGATCTAAATCCTAGGTTGCCAAAGGAGGTGTTACTGCCACCCAGTGGGCATTGAAGTCTTCTAGGGGGGGGAGGCAGCAGATTCAGAAATAAATGGGAAGGGGATTGTTTAGGCAGTCAAAGACGACGGACAGTAAACGTAATATCTATAAAAACATACATGGAATAATGCCTATGAAAATAATCAATGGATCAACCGAACGTTATTTTTTCCACAATAAATACGGTATCTTTTTCAATTTATTTCATTGATTCCACCCCAGACCGGCTTTTGGCAACCTTAACACATTGTGCGCGGGTACATTTCGCAGCGGAATTGTACCGGGAACGGGCATTTTACGCGTAAATTTAGTTATTCAGTTAAATCTCAATAGATTGAAAATTATTTAACTTTTTAACCACCTTTTCGTAATTTATATTAAAGTATATAAACAAATAAATAAATAACAACCATAAGATTTTTGTAAACAAAAAAAAATAGTTTTTAGTGGATAAATGTATAATAGTATCGTCAATATGAAAAATCAAATAGAAATAGTAGTATATAGCTTTAATTTTTTCCCGTTCTGTGGTTAAGCATCGACTGATGTAAAAACTCGTTTTTATTTGTGTAAATTTTTCCAGAATATATGTAAAAGACAATAACATTCGGCTTCGTTTTCCAGTATACACCGTAATTTTTGTACCCACAAACAAATCATGTTGTTACACTAACCCGTACTAGTACTTGACCCTCGCTCAAGTATCAATCGTCAAAAACGTACTAGTACGTGGCCCGCGCTCAAGTATCAATCGTCAGAAAACGTACTAGTAAGTGTTCCGTACACAATGTGTTAAGATAGAGTGCAGAAATTTTAATTGCGTTACCTTCATCGTATTTTTCTGAACTTGGGCCTAATGTAGTAGCTAGTTGACAGTCAAAGCAAAAAGGAACATCACGGAGTGGAGATTTACGAATGATGTTTATGAAATTGGAATCTGACATTAACAAGTTGTTAAAACACCAGTCTCAGCAGTCATTTTTTTTAATTTCTCACTGATTTTATATTTTTGCTTTAAGTTTTTAATAAACAGTTTTTATTGCATCAAGTCCATTTTAGTTAATTTCTACTTTGTAAATCTTAACAGAGAGATAGGCAGATGAAGTACACATAGAAAATATGCAACAATATTGAAATATTTATTATAATCACTTTGGAAAAACGGAGCCGTCCTGCAGAAAAGGTTGGGAATATCTGGCCTATAGGGTAGAACGCTGATCTCCGGCATCTGAGTTCGCCGTTTATTTCCCTTTCCGTACGCAATGACGTACATTTGTAGCCGATCGAAATCGGCTTTAAGTGTCATTATCCCTCGTGTAGAAGCCAACAAAATATAAAAAAAGCGTTTTTTAAATCGCTTTTATTTAACAATAAAATCGGTAAATAGCTCACTAAAAAGTATAAAATTTGTTTGAGTTTTTAATTTATGTCGCACACAAATAGATGGCGTTACTAGTTTAAAATCTTTACATTTGGTATTCCAAGTACGCTGAACGGCTCTTTGCATTTATCAAACTTATTTTATTTTTTTTCTGAATGAATATTTTGTTGTTACCGGAATTGAAATATGTGCAAAATATCAGATATCCAGCTAGTCAGGAATGTAGTTAAAAATTGATTTCAAAATATTCAACTGACACAGAAGTGAAGTTAAGTAAAAGCGATTTAAAAAAGAAGACTTTACCTTTTCACAAACTAAACAACCAATCAACATCCTTTCCCGTCCGTAATAACATTTTTTAAGTACTATCAGCATTTGAAGTAGAAGTGATACATGGAAATGACTTTCATTCTTAAAAAGTTAATTTCAAAATGCAATAGTTATTTATCTGAACCTCATATGAGGCACCTAAATTAAGCCATAAAAATTTAGTTCAAAAACGTTTTAACAACTTTTTATCTTCAGTAACACCATTTATAATTCTAGGCTTCGTATCTGCCTTCAGATTTGATAGAATTCTCGATGAATTTTTATCAAATTGGCATCACAAGATTGAAATGTTGATATCTCAGATTTTTAGAAGAAATTTAAAATAATTCAATGCTTGATTTTTTTTATCTTTTCTTATGGTTCGTTTTTACTAATACTTTTTAAAAAAGTCACTCATAATAATGCAAAATGCTAATACAAGTTTATAATTTAAATCAGTGGCTCCAAAATTGATTCCTACTGACTCCCAGAGGTCCACATTACCGGTCAAAGGGATATATAGTAAATAAAAATTTGGGGACACAAAGACAACGTTATGCGTTTACGATAGATGTAATGTAAAATAAAGCATTGAGATCCATTTTCACTCTTACAAACGTTAAAAAAAAATAAATATATAAATTGGTACTTATCTTTTTTACTGTTCACTTAAAGACGAGACGAAGATTTGCTTTCTTATTGTCAACACTTAAAGGTTCTTTTTTTTTAAAGCTAGACAAAGATTTCAAGACAGTCTGCACTTGTTTATTCCCTGTTAAGTGTTGGACCTTCTTGAAAGTAAATTCACGAACTCAGATGTATCCATACTGATACATGAACAGATTATTGAAATATTCGCATGAATTATGTGTTTGAATAAGATACTAAAAATTCTCGTTACAAAATCATACACTGATTTATATCTTACTTTACAGGCCATGGTACAGAAGTTAATTCTAGCCTTTTATTTACTAGAATACGGAATTAGAGTAGTTATAAGCCTCATTGCGAAAAAAATAAATTGATTGAAAATAATGCTCGTGGAAATTTGCGAATTTTACTCACATAGCAGAATGTACATAAAAGCATACAACTCATCAGACTCTTCAACCTTCTTCGAAGTATTGAAATATATTTTTTATAATTTAAAACAGAAGGTAACAATCTTAATATTATTTTAAATTTGAAATATTTTATTTATATTTTATTTTAATTTGAAACATTTTAATTATTTTACATTATTATTTATATTATTAGCTGGGGTCGGATGTTGGGGGTTCATGTATTGATTGTATGTAAAAATTTATGTTTTTTTACTTATTCTACATTTCTTTTTATTTTATTTTTTATTTAACAGTTGGGGAATGATCTTACTTTTTTTTTCCACTGTGTTAAAGGGTTTTCTTGTGGCTCTTTTATATTTTTTATTAGACTACACTTTAAAAATACTTAATACTTTACAAAAATATGAGTATTTCAGACTTCTAAGTTCATAAATTTTAATATAATCCCATTTCATAAAATTTATAATTCAAAATTGTAATATTTCAAAAAAATTTTAATTCAAAAAAAACAAACACAAAAATTTAAAAAAATCCAAAAAATTAAAAAATAAACAAAAAAACATTTCTCTAATTTAAAAAAAATAATTTTTCACTAAGAAAACTAAAAAGTAAAAAATTAAAATAATATTAAAAAACCAAAAAAATAAAAAAAACTGAAATCCCAAATAACAAAAAGTAAAATTAAAAACCAGAAAAACAAAATAAATACAGATTAAAGACTAAAAAGATATTGAAAAAAAAGTAGAAATATTTTAAAATAAAAAAAAAAAATAAAAAAATGAAATTTAAAAAAAAACGAAAATAACCATAAAAAATTAAAAAAATAAAAAAATAATAAACCAAATTGTATTAAATCATTAACTGAAAAAGCAACCAAATCCCATAAATCACCCCACCCAACCAACCCAAAATGAAAAAATGACAATAAAAAAATGTAAGTAAAAAAACAAACAAAAAAAACACCAACAACAACCACAAAAAACCTACACAAACCCTATAATTAAAACCCCACAAAACTAAAAAAAAAACTTTAAAGACCAAAAAAATAAAACCCCAAAAACAAAAAAAAAAAAATCAAAAACAAAAAAAAAAAAAAAAAAAAAAAAAAAAAAAAAAAAAAAAAAAAACCAGTGATAACCATCATACCCACAAAATTCATCAAAAAAAACCCCAAAAAAATAAGATAAAAAAAAAATACAGAAACTGACAAGCAGGAAATAAAAAACAAATTGATAACCATATTAAACCAGGTTTTGAATGAGTTATTTGTATATAACTATGAGATCAATTTAGAGAACAGAGTAATAATTCTGCTAATTTTCGTCTAGAGGGTTCCTATTATTAAGAAATCCAAAATAATGTCATAAAAGGGTTTTGTTCTAGACTTGAAAAAATAGAAAATAAAATTATATGTTACATCTTGACGATGTAATTATACTTCCCTATGAGAAACGAAAAAAAAAAAATTATGGGAAAACGTGTTACAAACGAAAAATCCTCTTGTTTTTAATAGAATTATTTTTTTCGATTACTAACTGTGCATAGAAAATCCATAATTTATTAAATCAGTTTTAATTTTTCTTTAAACGAAATATTAAAGCTTAATTTACAAAATTAATATTTTCATCGATATCTACAAAAAAAAAAAGAGGATCGAGCAGGCAAATATCTGTATATTGTTAGTCAAATCCTGATATCACTGTCCGATAGAGAGGCATCAATACCTGTCAGTCTATTAAAAGGAGGGGATTTCAGCAAAACTGACTTTCACTAGATAGAGTATTGTTTGCATGATTAGCATGCTCTAGTACAGGGGTCCGCAGACTTTCTAAGAGCTAAATTTTCAATAAAACAAGATAACGGAGGAATTGGGAAACCATTTAAATGCATGTTAAATATTGATACAATATATAGAGGTAGATGTTTGAAGAGGCCCAAATGTTTATGTATAAATCCGCATGAGACACTCGAGCCACGGTCTGCAGACTGCTCTAGTACAGAGTTTCACAAGCTGTGTTCCATGGAACCTTAGGATTCTGCAACAAGCCTTTAGCGGATCCTAGAGATATTTTTATACACATCGAAATTTTAAAGAAAATCCATAATTCATTCTTTAATTTTCTTCAGTCATAAACGTGACTGTTTTCCAGCCTCTTTTCTAGACTTGAACTCAGAAGTAGAAAATAAGCAATATGAGGATGTTACCCAAGATCTTGACTCTTTTAGTGATTCAAGACCAATACTTCCCTTATGAACAACACGAAAATAAAAAAAATTATGGATTGAAAATTCATTCGTCATAAACGAAAAATCCTCTTGTTTTCTTTCGGAGGAATATGAAAAATTTATTGAACTGAACTCGTAACTTCAAAGTCATCACTTTATAAATAGGCGTCAGTATCTCAATTATGTCATTTGTAAAGAGTGAGCCAAAATTAAAGGCTTTGTCTATAATATTATTATTTGCAACGACCTTATTTAGGAAACTGGCTTTAACGAAAACTAAACCCGAAATAAATGTATGCAGAGTATATGAGAATAAAACTTTCTTTAAAACAATCGCAAGCCATTCATCCCATTGATAATTTTCATCAATGTATCATTTTACTTGTATCATTTCATTAAAAAATTCTTGCTTTCACATCACCTCTTGTCAGTATTATCTACAGATTTTTACTACTTTGTAAAGAGATTATAATTAACAGAAAACTAGAATATAGCCCTTCATATGATGGGATCAGTAAATCTTTTTATTTTCCAGAATTGTAAAGTACCCTATGAGGCTGGTAAGAAGTGGTTTGTTTTTTGACTGAGAATTATCTGGTACATGCTCAATAATTTGTTTATTTTCATACTCCTCTAAAGTCTCCCGATACTGTGAATGCAGCTTAGAATCATGTTGAATTCAGTTTAGAAAGATAATTCAAAGTTTTCTTAGCTACGTCGAAATTATCGTTAAGTTCTTTCTATTTTTTTTTCTGCAGTAATTAATAAAAGAAACTATCATTTCCATTACACCCTAGAGGTAGATAGAATTTGTTGTTAATACCGGTGATAAAATTTTTATTGCAACCAAAAATAATCGATGACTAAATTTCAAATTATCATATATCTACCTAATCTATTATTTAAGCCAAATATAAAAGAAAAATATTTATGTAATATCTAAATTCAGTGATAAAGCATTTGAAAATAATGCAGACGATATTTAAGTAATTTAAAATAAGGAATGATTAAATGAGATGTTTAAAGGAATGAAATCGTAATGCTAGGGGAAAATGTTATCTTTACCTATTTATAATGTGATAAATTGATAAATTTAA
>CM063508.1:15560762-15570762 GCA_032207245.1 Pardosa pseudoannulata
TAATGAGTCCAGGACCTACTGCTTTTATATCAATAGAAGACTTGAAAAAGGTGTAGGACAAGTATTTTCCTTTCTTACTTACTCCTACATGAAAGGGATTAGCCCTCGTGTGCAAAACAGTAGACAGCAGCGCTCTAAACCAAACCAAACCAAACCTACATGAAAGGGTATAAAGACTGTCGAGCTAGTAAAAATCGATCAGTGTTCTATAAGGGGAATCTCTTTATGTTTGTTTGTCGTTTGAGATCTAGATATTATGCAATCGGAACTGTTATCGTTATTTTGAAATAACGTATTTAACGTTATTATTTTAACGTTATGATATTAACATAAAATTTATTATAACATACTAACGTAAATATTTATATATTAACGTAATAACGAAAATAGATTTTGAAAGAAATGTACAGTAATTTAAACAGTGAATATGCCTCTACTTTTACACGTTTTTAATAGTTCAATATTTAAAACTATTTTAATGAAATATTATTTAATAAATATAAACTCTAAATAACTGCTGGGTTAATTAATAAATGTTTTCTTTAATAATGGGTTAATAATTAATTTTACTACTGAAACTCTTTTCACTCAAAACAAGTAAAAATATTGTATTATTAAAATTTGTAATGTGCAATTTCTTTTGTAATTTGTAAAATATTGTTAGTCTATAACCTTTTGGCTCATGTATATTATTGTGTGTAAAATATTTTAATGTTTTTGTTGATTGTGGATATGAATCTCTCCTCCCACAGTGATTTTGGCGGTTGTAAACGTTTTTGGTGGACCGTGGGAGTGAGTGTTATCTATTATACGTTAATTCAATACTTTATCTTGAATTTAAAAATAAAGTTTTTTTTCTAATTATATCTTGTGATTAGTCACAATCTGAACACGTAGCAAGATAAAAGTATGGCAGTAACTTATACCGAAAGCAACTTAGGTGTAGCATATTCCATGTGCCTACTACCTGAGCTGGTGAGAATCGGCCGATATAAGGTGAATTATAAGTAGACGGAGGGGAGGAATGGATACTGTGTAATTTGCATTTCCAAACGAAAATAAGATAATTGAAGTATTCCTTTATTTGAAATTTTCCACCGGTGAAATAAATACAGTACATTGTTTATTACTTTACTTATTTCATAGCTGACATTGACAATCATGTTCATGCAATTGTATTGTAGTACATTGTTTATTACTTTACTTTTTTATAGATGATATGAACAGTCGTGTTGATGCAATTACATTATAATGCATCGTTTACCTTACGTTTATATAGCTGATAGAGACAGTCATGTTCCTGCAATTGTTTTGTTTGTAATAACAATAAAATACAAAACTATAGGTGAAGAAAAATTCCTATAAAAGTTTATAACAAACATTAATCTAATGTGAGAACAGCATTTATTATGCATTTTATAGATTAGTGGTGTTATGCTATAGTCAACAAATTATTTTTATTCCTGGATTTTCACTGATACGACAAAACATTCCTTTGATACAAACAATCTCATACATTTTATTTTTAACTATTGCTGATTTGCTTGAATTTCTTTTCTAATCATTCGTAAAATCAGTATATAATTTTACCTTAACATCTTTCTGTTGAGCAGACAAGTAACTACTATCATAGTAGGAATTTATTGTTTTGTAATACCTACATGCCTCCGCAATTATTTGTTAATGTTCACAAATTAAGGTATAACTCAATATGCGGAGAAT
This sequence comes from Pardosa pseudoannulata, assembly GCA_032207245.1. Taxonomy (NCBI): domain Eukaryota; kingdom Metazoa; phylum Arthropoda; class Arachnida; order Araneae; family Lycosidae; genus Pardosa; species Pardosa pseudoannulata. The sequence continues at coordinate 15,562,485 of CM063508.1, forward strand.
ATAGTAATTGTCAAATCTCAGATTTTAAGTTGACACTTGTTCATTATTCGTATAAAAATTTCTATCCGTATTTAACTTCTATCCGTGACCTCTATCTAACCTCTATCTAAACCTCTATCCGTGATTATCCGTTCACTATCCGTATAAAAATCTCTAAATTCTAAATTGGAACAGTTGCTTACCTTTGAGATTTGTTGTAAATGAGTAAAAATGAGTAAAAATGTGGAATAATAAAAATTTTACCATTACAAAAAGAGAGTTTGAAGTCTATTAAACTTTTAGAAGAATCTAAGAAGCCAATAAAATTCTTTTTAGACGTAAAGAGCATTAATTCGAAGTTTATTTCCGTTTAGTTCTGATTTTCATTCTTTTTCATCTTTGAAATTTTCACTCTTTTTCATCTTTGAAATTTTCATTCTTTTAGTTTATGAAATGTTACAATAATGACGTAGAATAAACTCAACAGCTCTTCACAAAAAAAAAAAAAAAAAAAAAAAAAAAAATCAGAAGGAATTGTAAAATACAAAATGGAAATAAGGAGCATTATAGGAAATTTTTGAGAAAATGTTTTGCTTAGAATAATCTGACATATCTTACAGATTAATGCAAGGAGTTGTGGTCAAGTTTTGACATCCCAGTATGACTCAGTAACTCTTTATGAAACAGGAGATCTTAAAATAAGACTTTGCATCCAGACATTTTTTGCATGTTTCTAACTTTGCAACATTGGGAATCAGCGAAGAGAAAACATATCATTTACTTAATTACAATTAAGTTTGCATCTGTGTTTGCTTACGGCTTCAGATAGCTCCAATGGTTGATTTAATGAACGCTATAATGCTGCGGTTTGCTTGGGGCATTTGATGAATGGCTTGTCAACTTACTGATGCAACGTTACACTTTACAAGCATATGCTTTGAATCTTGTGTCCTTTCGAGAAGGAAAATACATTGCTTGTCTACGAGGAAAGGGAGAGAGGGGGCAAAGCAGTCTTCTTAACAACTACTGCGCACACGAACGCAGAAATGATACGAGATGCTTAATTGCAGTTAAAGTGATAAAAGACGTTGATGTGATTTCTCGAATAAAAGCTTGGCAAAACATCTCGATACTTTTGTTAGGTGACGGATTTGATACTTCTTGAAAATTAACGAGCAGTTGTTTGTTGGAATGTAGTCTGGGATTACTTGTTGGATTGCTCTGTGAAAATGAGAGCACCCCGTCTTTTAGTAACTGGAAAGCATATTCAGCATTTACATAAATGCAATCCTCACATAAACTCCTTTATGCAGTGCGTAACTATAAGGCCCGGCTATTAATTTCCCTGACTGTAGGAGAACGAAAAGCCGGAAGATGGCGCTAATGGTTGCATATTGAAGAGCGTTTTCTTGGGCATGTGCAATGCAATCGGTGCCATTCTGAAGTAAGTGGTTCTTGTGAAAAGGCTCATTAAAACGTAGCTCGTAAATTCCTGTTGTCAAAATGAAAATGGAGCAAAGAATTAACATTAAATTTTGCTTGAAATTGGGCAAGACAGCTGCGGAAACCTACAAAATGTTAAAACGAGTTTACGGCGAGGAAGCATTATCCCGGTCAAGAACTTTTGAATGGTTTAAAAGCTTTCGGGACGGGCGCGAAAGCTTCGAAGATGATCCACACACAGGTTGGCAGCAGTTCGTACGTACGCCGGAAGCAACTGTAAACTGTAACGTTACTATTAAAGAGCATTCCAAAAGAGGACTTTAATACTTCTTTCCGAAATTTGTACAGACGTGCATTACGGCTGATGGGGATTACTTCGAATCATATTAAATGGCTATGTGTTTAACCTATTTTTCTTCTGAGTTATTCCATGAGTCCTAGAAATTAATAGCCAGACCTTGTATAAAACAGCTTTGACTTTTAAAAACATATATTTTATAAAGTATTACAGGTGTAATATTAAATAATGCCTGTGAAATAAGAGTACACCAATAAATAAATAAAAGATCGTACTTCGCTATAAACGTTCTAGTGACGATGGCAATTCAGTTTTCAAAATGTCGATGGTGCAGCAGAAAATTATGTCTTCGGATATGAAAGATACTATCTGTTATTACAATAAAACAAGGATTTAGAAGGCAACCCGACCAAAATGCCTTAAAAGTTAGTTTCTGGTCTCACCGAAAGGTTACTTATTCGTTACTTATTTTATATATAGTTCCCTTCATCCTCGAAAAGTGACTTCTTCGGAAACGAAATCTATTTTCTCCCATCCCTATAGCGCGATCTTATTTTCCCTCGAGAATTAAGATCGCGCCTTTATGCCTCCAAACCTCATGCATGAATATGATTAGAGGAAATTTCTAAAACTTGTATGTAATAGCAATGTTAAGTTAGCTCATACTGTTATTGAAAGACAAGGGCGAAATATGCCTATCCACCAGAAATTAAAATCTTTTGCATCTTGTGAATAGAAACCAGATTAATCATTGTAATTTTGTCAAATATGAAGCATATTGAGTCACAAATAGGAGAAATAAAATTGTTATAGCTTACTTTTCTTTAAGCATATTAAAGAAAAGTAAACTATACAGAAATTATATATACAGAAATTGGGTGGTTATATTTTTTAACCCCTTAACGCATTTGCCCGTGTCTGACACGGGCAAAATTCAAAATAAATATGCAATCAAATCGTTTACACTTTGTTTGTGTAGCAATTTTTTATAACTTTTACCCCCTTTCTTGCTCTCTACTCACCACCCAGAAATAAAATTGCAAAAAATAGCTTACACTATACTTATATATTCTTTTTCTGTCTTAATGCAAATAATTTTTTTGTCAGATTTTCCTAAAAAATTTCGTGCTTTAAGGGGTTAAACCCTTAATTTGACAAGATGTTTTTTCAAATATTGATTAAAAATATATTTAAATAAATAATAATAACAATAATAATAATAATTTAAATAATAATAATAATAATAATAATAATAATAATAATAGTTAATAATATATAATATATTATCGATAAAAATATATATTTATTATAAAAGATTTTATTTATTTGATTGTTCGTTGTAGCTGACTTAGCCAAATTAAGGGTTAAAGGTAGACACTGCCTATCTTGCCGAACCAGACGGCACGTTCCGAATGGGAACAAATTAACACATGTATAAACCGAAGGGAGCATTTGTTCAGATCCGATCTTACCATTGTCGATAACAGTTATTCGACACTTACATGTAGTAAGTTTTTACCTTATTTTATCTACAATTTGCTCTAATCGTCTGTAGTAAGACCGAAATTTATATGTGTACAAATTAATAAATTCATTGTTGTTGCTAATCAACTTTGGTGCTTCCTTCTAAAATTTTGCTTCTGAGTATGTCAGTACTAAATGCTTTTTTTCTGTTTTTTAAATGGCAACACTAACATATTTGTTTTAAGTACCTTAATGGAGCAGCCTTTCAAGCTGAAATTTTATAACAACAACCTATTTTTTATTTAATATAAAGTAAAAAGTTCTGCTCTGTTTAGGCTAATTTTTCCCCTAGATTGTTAATAAGGGGCTAATTAGAAATTATTTAATTTTGTTATGAAGAAATATATATTTAAAAACAAATAAAATCAAGAGGAAAAAATGAACAGGGCGGTTAATGAAACTTGGACCTACTGCTTAAGGCTGAATCCGAACGGATACGAACATCCATGCCAACAGCGGGATTCAAACCCTCGAATTACGGAACAGAAAAGCAGCTCCCATTCGGAAATCATTTAGTGAAACATTTATATAGGAGAAATAAAATTGTTATAGCTTACTTTTCTTTAAGTATATTAACTTAGTATAAGACATATATTTACTCTATAATATATATATATATATATATATATATATATATATATATATATATATATATATATATATATATATATATATATATATACCTCGTATAATAGCTTACTTTGTACTTGAGTTTTTACCAAGTGGTAATTCTAAACTAAAAAAGTTGCTTCCTTCTTGACATTGATGATATGCACCACCCAAAATAATTTTCTTGGTACATCATTGGTTGGGCGAGTTACCTCCTTTTGGTTAATTTCGTGAGATGTGGCGTAATATTTAACGACAAAACCTTTACGCCAATAGATGCCTTGAAAAGATGTGGAGAACAAATATTTTCCTTCTTGCATTCTTCTGATTGAATTTCCAATGAATTCAAGTGATTTTAAGTGATCACGAAAGCTAAATCGCGACATGAACCCCGAGTCCTTACACCTTCCACACATAGTATTTTTCCTCTTTTATTCTTTGTTTCATTCTTAATTGAATCCCGAGTGATTTTAAGTGATCGAGAATGTTAAATCGCGACATTAACGAGTACTAACACCTTCCACACACAGTATTTTTCTTCTTTGATTCTTTGATTCATTCTTCATTGTTTAGTCCTTGTGTTGCAAAAAAGTAGACCGTAGTTCTCCCAACAAACCAACCATTCTTCATTGAATCCCGAGTGATTTTAAGTGATCGAGACTGTTAAATCGCGACATTAACGAGTACTAACACCTTCCACACACAGTATTTTCCTTCTTTTATTCTTTGATTCATTCTTCATTGTTTAGTCCTCGTATTGCAAAAAAGTAGACCATAGTTCTCCCAACAAACCATCCATTCTTCATTGAATCCCGAGTGATTTTAAGTGATCGAGACTGTTAAATTGCGACATTAACGAGTACTAACACCTTCCACACACAGTATTTTCCTTTTTTTATTCTTTGATTCATTCTTCATTGAATGCAAGTGATTTTAAGTGATTGAGAATGTAAAATTTCGACATTAACCACGAGTACTTTTCCACATAGTATTTTCCTTCTTTTATTCTATTTTCATTGCATTCTAAGGGATTTTAAGTGATCGAGAATGTTAAATCGCAACATTAACGAGTCCTAACACACCCTAAAGATAAAAAAGAGTGGAAAATCTCCCACATCTTCCAGCACACCAGCAAATAGCACCATCTATCTACGCCAGGGTGCATAGATGAGCGATAATTAATGAAGACGTACGCGCGCGCCCTTGAACTTGAAAAGGTTGAGAACACCGGTAATGAGAATTCGCTCGACAGGAAACGATCCCATTTTCCCCCATCTGTTTGAATCTGTTTCGAGTTTCTTTTTTTTATTGCTGTATGGCTGCAACTTCTCCTTCGTAAACCTTGAACTGCGAAGTTAGATCTCGAGACTTCACTTTCGCATAAAGAGCTATTTTCCTCCAGCATAATTAACGAAAGTCTCGGATATCATCGCGTCTGTAAGAGCAACTCATTCGCATACGTTTGCTCTTTCTTCAGAGTTCCGCAGGATCTCATAAATTCAGGTTTATTTCAATCAGAAAGATAGGGCGTCCCTTGTATCAGCCACCGACCTCCTTGTAGCCTTTCATTAGTAAGTGCTCAGCTGTTGAAATGCATTTCCACTGCTACTCTTCCAATTTTGAGGCAATTGATGACTTGGGATGCTGAGGTTAATATTTTGACTGCCCTGGTTAGGCCGCTGTAGCTCAGTCTGCAAAGTTAGTGATATCGTAACTAAGGGTTTGAAGGTTAGGGACTCGAGCCGGCCTAAGAACCACCGTGTACATTAATGGTGATTGAGGCACTTAAAATAGGTTCGTGGTCACAATGTCCTCCTAGTTCTCAAACAATACCTCAGAGGTTTTCAGTCTAATCCTGGGTGTCCTCTGCTTTGTTCCTGCTTCTATTATTTTACGAGGGCACACTAGCTAAGACGTTCTTTTACCCTAATAGGGCTCGTCAAAAGAAAGGTGCACCCCTTTGTCTGTTGTTATTTTTCATGCCACTTGGAGAAACCAAGCATGATTGAACTTGCAGACTCTCGTATTAAGGACATGGGATGTGCTTGTTGTTTTAATTAGCACCATTAAGGTGAAAAAACGACTTCGTTCAAGTAGGTCCTCGTAATTTTAAAGCAGGGACCAGGCAGAAGACCTACAGACTTGGCCTGCCTCCCACAGAGATATTAATTTAGAACTTGGAAGACATTGTGACCACGAACCTATTTTACGTGCCCCAATCACTTTTAAGGAACACGGCGGATCTTAGTCCGGCTCGGGTTCCGAATCCGCAACCTTTCAGTTACGAGATCGTTCAATTTGCTGACTGAGCTATCGTGGCTCGCACCCCTTTGACTTAATTCGCGTTACCTAGGCTAATCAAAGTGACATTGATAACAACGACATTGAACTACATGGAGAGTATTGAAATCGGGACCTACTACTTAAATTCCTCAACATTTTCGAAAATATTCAACCTTGGTTTAACCTTTGTTCTACCCTTAGAGTTAGAGTTTGGAACCAGAATTAAAGTACATTAATAATAACAGCCGGGGCTAATAGTGCCGCATAAAGAAGCTTAGGCAACGAACTCAGTGGCCGAATGGTCAGAGAGAGGTGATCCAGACCCGAAGATTGTGTGTTCAATGCTGGCCATGGCTGTTTATCCAAAGTACCGATTTTTAATTTAAAAATGTTATTTATTGTTTGCTTAGGTTCTTGAACATTCTAGATCTTTCTTTAATATGTAAATTAGTTATTTCTCGAATATTCTGTTCGGGTATAAAAGCTGATACCCACTAGTTGTAGGCAACTTCTCGATCTTGTAAAGTTGCGAGTTGCTACTTAGCTTCAATAAATTCTTCTGTTAAGTTAAACGGTGTGTTCATTCGAATCTTCGTGACAATAGTTGTACAAAGCAGGCTTGAACATAGACGGCTAAATTTCTAGCGCAGCAGATGGAAGATGAAATAAATAACATTATGCTAAATGAAGTTTTTTATTTAGAAAAAGTGGATATTTAATGAGAAAATAGATTTTTGTTAGAAAAAAAAGGTGTCCCTTGTATCAGCCACCGACCTCCTGATACACCTTCATTAGTAAGTATTCAGCTGTTGAAATACATTGAGGCTGCTATTGTTCAAGTGTGAGATAATTGATGGCATGAAATGCTGACTCTCTTGACGGTGAAAGTCCAAAATTCGCTTTCAAATTAAAAAAATAACCGATTATTGCAAAAATTAAGTGTGAATATCATTGTATCCTAAAAAACTAAGTTTAATTAATCATTTAAAGCACGATTTTTTCCAGAAATACTGGTAAAAAATGATAGGGTTTATTATTATTTTTTATATAAAAGGAACAGATAAGTTTGGTGTAATTTTTTTCTATTTCAGAAGTAGTAGGGGGACTAGGGAGTGAGAAATGGTGTAAAAGTTTTGTAAAAAAATTGTTGTACGAAGAAAGTGTAAACGATTTGATTAGATGTTCATTTTGAATTTCACCCGTGTCAGATGGCAAATGTGTTAAGGGGTAAGTCATGTATAGAAAAAAATTAAAAACTTAATGTCTTTTAAATTTGAAAATTTTAAATGCTTTTGCGAAAATTTCTCTGAAAAGGCCCATATGCATCAATGAAACAAATATTTTTTCAATTTTAAATTAATAGGGTCAAAGTTGAAGAATTTTCTAACGGCGTCGTAAACAGTTGGAGCTGTCCTTAGTAGTAAGGATGTATGATGAAACAGTATTGAAGCTATTTCTTGCAATATTCAGTTTATTCTACTTTTTAGTGCATTACATAATAAACTAACATATAGCCCGTCATATCATGGGATCAGTAAAATTTTTAATTTTTCAGAATTGTAAAGTACTCTATGCGGCAGGTAAAAAAAATGGTTTCCTTTTTGGCTGAGAATTATCTTGCAACAAAAAATAATCGATGATTAACATATGTACCTAATCTATTTAAACCAAATATAAAAGAAAATTATTTACATAATATATAAATTCAGTGATGAAACGTATGAAAATAATGCAGACTATATTTAAATAATTTAAAATAAGAAATGATTACACGAGATGGTTAAATAAATAACGTCATAATGCTAAAAAAAGTTATTTTTATGTATTTATTATGTAATAAATTGATAAGTTTAATCGACTGCTCTTAACAGGTGAAAATAGGGCTCGAAATACTGGCATTAAGCGTTCGTAAAGGGGAGAAGAGGTGGATTTCGAAAGTTTTAAAGATACATTATTTTTCGCTGTGATATGAAGCATATTTATACCAATTTATTTTAGAATCGAATCGATAGTTTAGGAGAAGATAAAACTTTACTCGCTTACAAATTTGCTAACCCTAACTCAACAAGAATCCAATATGGATGCCTCTATCCATTCCAGTCCAATTCCTTCATAAATTCGAGGGCAGACAGACGATAACTT
>CM063508.1:15575762-15578262 GCA_032207245.1 Pardosa pseudoannulata
TAGCCTATCACTATATCAAAGAATTCCACGTTATCCGTTTCCATATCGCGCAATAGTCCAATTGCTCTTAAAAATCTCGTCTCTCCCCAACATAGACTGAAATTACAAATCGTAAAAGAAAAGTTTCTTCCCCTCTTGTAGTAGTTCGTTATTCTTGATTTGAGCTCTCAGTGTGTAACTGCTAATTTTATAATTAGTCACCGAAAACCAAAAAATCTGTTCAACCAATCGTAACAAAATTTTGACCCAATTTTATTTGTATAACCTAGAATGTCAAGTAACGTAAACCTTCAAAAAAAAAATCTAAATTTCCTTTAAAAAATTAAAATTTAATGAACCATTGGTGGTGATTATAGACAAATACACAATATATTTTTTTACAATAGATTATTTACTGTATTGGCTTGAAAATTTGTTTCTCTGTAATCTATAGAGACACACAAAGAAGATAACTACTCGAATTGAAAATATTTTTCTACTATACTGTGATATTTACGAAAATGGAGACAGTTAAAAATTTCACTTATATCTGCGTGTGACCACACACTTTTTATCAAAGGCTTCCTAAAGCGCGGCTCTGATTTACAACCTCGTTAAAGATACTTTTTTTTGTCCAAGCAAATGACGCTAGACCTTTGCCTTCCATAACTTAAGTAACGTTTCAAGATAAACAACCAACCGTTCAGTCAGCTTTTTTCAGATGGTGACTTTTTGCAGTTTTATAGCCCATTGTGTTGTACTTTTTCAATTACATATAAAAAGAGTTTTTGCCGTGGAAACTTTAAAAGACACTAGTGAAATAAATTATTCCTCAGAAGAAGTAAAATCTTTTAAAGAGGGATGTGTAACCTATGATCTTGCGATCCATTGGCCGCCCTTGCGAGAATGCGTTTATTTCCCATTTTGATTCTCTTCCCACTAAGTTATTTTTTTTAATGTTAAGAATATGTGCAGCCCTCACAGTGGTCAAATTCATTCTTGATAATCTAAAATAAGTAAACATCTTACACCCATGGATCGGGTACAGTCTACTGAATGGTGATAAACTTTTATGATGTACCCACTATAATAGCCTGAATGTCACAAATAATTGAGTCTAGTCCAAATATATGTCTTTGTGTACAATATTTATTTACAATTTAAAATAGACAAGATAAAGGTTCTTAGGAATTTTTTACAAGCCCAGTGGAGCTGGGGTAGCGCTTCGCGCTCCCATGACACAGGTCCGAGGTTCGATCCCAAGGTTGGGCAAGATTGACTTAACCTTTCATCCCTTCAGTGGGTAGAGAAACTGAGGACCAAGCATGCTTGGGAGCTAAACACCGGAGGTTCAGCGTAAGTCTCACCACGTAACTGGAACATATACTTCTCACCCCAGGACCGTTGGTCTCGGTAACGGAGATTGGCACCGTAGGCCCTGGCTCCGTAAGAACTGTTCTGCCGAGGAGTTCAGTTTAGTTTAGTTTTTACGAATATTATACAGACACTTATATCGTGGTCCTGATTTCAAGAAAGTCCTCAACTGAGAATATTGGCCTTTCGGATACCACTTAAAATAAATAACCAGGAGAATAAAAACAAGGGAGCGAGTTTCTGCACCTCAGATACTTAAAAGAATCATCGTATTATCCGGGACGTGTAATACTTTTCTGAACTGGGTACCCCAACCGTTGATAGCTCCACTACAAGAACAATTACTTCAGCTCTCTCGAGGATACACAGGTCTGTACTGGTGTCTTAACTATCTCAGAACCCGTTCCATGTTTCTTGTCGTTTTCCAGCTCCCCGGGCCCCTGTTCGACTATGCACAGACTGTCTGCGCTGTCCAGTTCCAGTAAGTCTATAACCATTTTTAGAGGAGGGAATTTTTCCTTCTGCCTCAGAGACATAGGGCAACGTTAGGACATTACTCCACAGAAAGTAAATTCTAGTAATTTGGAATTATATAGAGTAACTATCCTTGACCAAATAATGTACTGTTCTTAGTTGCGGGTTTATCAACTACATAACTACTTAGCCAGACATACCAAGATGTTCATAAATACATCAAACTTTTGCTTTTACATGCGTTTTTGTGTTGTGTCAGTTTGCATAGGCTAATATAATCTACATCAGAACGTGTAGATAATACTGGAAAAAATCAGTCAGATTTACTCTTCTATAAGATATACATGAAGGAACAGGTACCACCATATATTGTAAAAATATTGATTGCTTATTAACGTTACGGATTTTCGTGTTAACTGGAAAGGAAAATCAACTTTTATCTTTAAGGAATAGAAACAATTTTATAGTACCCAAAGTCAATTCGGGCATCCCAAATTTTGTACATGTGATCAACCCGAACTGGATTCGAGTAACACTTGCTGCAAGGGGTCAGATTGAAGTTAAGAAAGAAGAAAAAACACAGTTAAACTTATTGTGAGTACGAATGGGATCTCATCACACCGTCACATAATCCGGCTCGTTAGTTGATAACATAAACTAGGAAAGTTATGAG
>CM063508.1:15583262-15628262 GCA_032207245.1 Pardosa pseudoannulata
TCTAAATCTCTGGAACAATTCGCTAATTAGTGCCGGTAATAAACGCTGACACTATCACCTCCGGGCTGACGATTAATACAATCGGCGTTCACACCAAGGGTCGAAAGGTCAGAGTGCGTATCACACTGGGGTTCGTGAAGGAAACTCGGGATGCAAGACGATCCAAAATGAGAGCAAGTGTCCCTCTCAGCTACCTTCTTGTATGCACGGAGTAGAAAACAACTAGTAAAATAACGGGAATGGGATTTCCAAGTCGAAGGTCGACTTCTTAGAAAACAGAGAAGCTGGCAGTCTCTAAACAAGCAAACTCCAGACAATCGGAGGGACGAGTGGACTCCTCTCGAGCTCCACACAACAGCTCCAAAAGCAACTCTCAAGAAGAAAAAACCCCGTCTTAGCTCCGCCACTCTTCTTTTATAGTGGTCCCGATTCCTTTCACCCGATTCTTCTGGAAACTTCTAGAACCAGGATAATGCAATCTTGCGGTCACTTCCCGCTTGAATCAGCTGTTTCGTTTCCATATGTGGCCGAAAAGCCGTCTTTAAATCAGCCGACCCAAATAACTTAATTGCCTTTTTCGCTACCGCTAATGGGCGCACATGTGGCACTGTAATTATTTACAATAATTTCACCGAGTTCTTTCACTCAATAGTCTCACAAAGTCTCAGACGCGCTGGCTCCAGCACACAAACAGGTTTCAATTAAGTCCGGAACCTAGTACACGACGTGTATTGTTAGACCACCCGTTTCTACCTGCCGCTAACCGTAATTGTCCGCTGCGAAAGGTCACCTTCCGCTCCTCTTTAGGGTCATGTAACTGATCGTTACACCATATATATATATATATATATATATATATATATATATATATATATATATATATATATATATATATATAACATGTTTATGTATTTTCTGACAATAATTGATGGCAAGGGCACAAACCAGTTTTTTGCCACGGGCTATAAAGGATCAAGTTACGTCCCTGATCCCCTATTTAATAATAGCCTAAGTTATCTGTCCGTCTGTCCTCGAATTGATGAAGCGGTTGGACCTGGAATGGATAGAGGCAGTGATGGTTAGCAAAATTCAAAGCGAGTAAAGTTTATCTTGTCTTAAACTATCGATCCGATTCTAAAATAAATCGGTATAAATATGCTTCATATCACAGCGAAAAATACTCGTATTTAACACGTTCAAAATCCACCTCATACCCTCATTTTGAGCTTTTTAATGACATTATTTTGAGTTCTATTTTCCCCGGTTAAGAGCAGGCGATTAAATTCATCAATTTATCACGCATTAATTAGATAAAAATAACATTTTTTCTAGCATTATGACGTCATTCATTTAACTATCTCATTTAATCATTTTTTATTTTAAATTATTTAAATATCGTCTGCATTATTTTCATACGTTTTATCATTAAACTTAGATATTGCGTAAATAATATTCTTTTAAATTTAGCTTAAATAATATATTAGGTACACATGTGGTAGTTTTAAATTTAATCATCGATTATTGTTTGTTGCATGATAATTCTCAGTCAAAAAATAAACCATTTTTTATCTGCCTCATAAGGTTCTTTACTATTCTGGAAAATTAAAAATTCACTGATCCCGTTATATGTAGGCCTATATGCTAGTTTGTGCTAGTAATATTTGTCCATACTAATCAAGAAGTAGGTTGGATAATTTAGAACTGAATAGAAAGCTCTAGAAAATTGAATTGTAGCTGCGATTTGAATCGGATTTCAATAAACTCAAACTTTGACATCAGTACTAAGTGGCGAGAACTTTTCTACCATTCCTGAAACTTTTCTAGCTTTGTCTTATTAAACATTTTGTTAAGTTGCGTACCGGCCATATTAGATTCCTCTAGGAGCTCCATGTTAATCCATGGAGAAAATGGTTTTACTTCTTGGAAATGTGCATTTAAAGATTTTTTTAAACAAATTTTGCTCTGTGTTAGAAGGGAAAATTCTGCTGGGTAATGCGGGAATATTTTTCAAAAAGTTCGAGAAAAATCCAATTAATTTTAAGCTATAAAAATTTTTGATATCGTCTTATTGAATGCAACATATTGACATTTTACACAAGCACAATTTTTTTTAAAAGGCTTATGTATTACCCTGGAGATTTTTCTGATCTATCAGGTGCCAAAATTGCTTAAATAAATTTATAAATGCCAGCTACCCAGAAGTATATCTATTTTCTCCATAGTTTAACATACAACTAGATGAAACCAATATGACCAATACCAATAATCTTAAATTCAGGATTATTTTCTTTAGAAATGGTTAAAGTGATATTTTACACAGAAAAAGTGCAGTGCAAGATTAAATATACTATTTATATTATTTATATGTTTTGATAATTTTTTTGTCCTGAAATAAATAATTATAAAATTGTATCCTTTGTGTTTAGCTTTTTGGATAATCTCTGTAAATGTCTTAGTTACGAAAGGGGAATTAGGTACTGCATCAGCTATTTTTTGTTTCAAAAGGTTTTCCTCAAATAAGTTTCAATAGCAAAATACCATATACTGGAAGATTCAAAAATCCGGACAAAGTTTAAAACAGGGTAATTTGACAAAGAAAAAGATAAAAAGATGTGGTTTGCACAAATCGGAAGTAAATTAAGCCATGTGTATTATGGCAAAAGAAAACAAAATGCCACAATAGTTCTTTGGTGATCGAAAAGTGTAGCTATAATTCTTTGACAATCATATGACTTATAAATTGAATATTGACTTACCTGGCCAATTACAATAGTTGAAGGGACTTTCTAGTAGTACAGCTGGAAGTCGAGGTTACTAAAAAACCGGTAATTTAAAATTTCTTGATTATTTTTATCACTTAATGACATGCTAATTAACCTTTTAAAAATCTTGCACGTGTAGAGATATCCCCTCAATTCCGCACTAACATTTTCCCCATTTTTTATGAGCGGTTTAACTAAATGGGTGTTCTCTATTAGGAACAACTATTCTAGGTATACAGGTTTATCTTGGTTTGGTTTGGTTTGGACCGATACGGCCTATTGTTTTACTGCATAAAAGCTAAAGAGACTGAGACCTACCGCTTAAATCCGAACGGCTTAGATTGGTTTGGTTTGTTTTATAGCGGTATGGTCTTCTCTTTTGTTACAAGAGGGATAATGAGATCCGGACATACTGCTTAAAGCTGATTCCAAACTGCTACGAACCTCCATACCATTAGCATGATTCGAACCCCGTACTCGGCAAACTCTGGAACCGACAACAGCGTTCTAACATTCGGCCATCGTTCGGCACGAACAGCCTCGAAGAAGCAAGCAAGTAGTGGTATTCGAACTCCTGAATTCTAGTACCTAAACTAGGTTTTACCCATTCAACCTAGACATACAGTTTGGTCCACCAATATCTTATGCAGATACTCTTTTAAAACTATCTACTGCTTTGCAAAACATAAGGGCAGAAAACTGGTAATGCAGTCTAGAAATAAAAAAAGAATCAGTCGAGGCTTGTGCTTGCGTTAATAAATACCTGGCTGCGTTTCTATTTGCCTGGGGAAAACCACACATTTCTTATTTTTATTCTTTATTGAATTATTCGATTTTAAAGTTTAATCTATCATATCACTCATTGTTTTGTGCCAACTTATGCATTCTTCATAACATTTTTTCACATAACCACCATTTTAACTGTTATTTTTATTCTCAGGAATTCTTGACTCGCTACGGCTATCTTCCTCCGTCAGATCCAAACACGGGAAACCTTCGTTCGGAGTCGGAATTCAGGGAAGCGATCGCTTCTATGCAAAAATTCGGGGGACTTCCTCCAACGGGCCAAGTGGACGAAGCCACCGTGGCCCTCATGACAGCAAGACGGTGTGGTGTACCTGACTACTTGTCAGTGGAAGACAGGAAACAACGTCTCCGGAGGAGGTACGCTATTCAAGGACAGAAGTGGCCTAACACCAATTTAACCTGGAGGTGAGTTGAAGTATTGGATACTATCTTTTATATACCCATGAGTGAGATCCATACCATGATAGATTTGTGGGTAACGTTAGCTTACTGTTACGTTCAAATACTGTTATATGTAGAATCATAAATTTCAAAATTGGAATAGTCATGAGGTTATTTAATACTGTTCTAAATAAAAATAGTATTACAAAAGAAAACTTTTTTTGTGACTCCTTCTAATATCCTTTCAAGCCTAAATTTATTCATGGATATAAACCATAGAGTTGGGTTTGAAAAGATGTAAAAATTACCAGCGTTTTTGTATTGTGACAAGGCTGTAGGCAAGGAAGGAGATTTAAAGGACTTGTCCCTCACCGAAATTCCAAAATTCTAAAAGACCTTTTTGTGGAAAGAAAATTGATCACGCGTCTGGTTGTATCACCTGCCTAGCTATGCATAGACAACATTGCTCTCAGAAACAGACCTCTTCGGCCATAAATGCCTAGCTGGGCCGCAGGCTTTTATCTACCCTACACCCCCATCCCCTGGAGTCATTCCTCTCGAGATCATTAACCGTAACCTATCTTCTTCTTGTCTGGGGTGCTCCATGATGAGTATTTTGAGACAGATTCTATCTTCTAAAATTGCTTTAATTTATTACGTTAGATTAGATTTTGGTTTATAGCTAAATCAGAGAGAAATCTAAAATGAATAAATGTAAAAACGGTGTTTAATGTTAATTTTACTACTGAATTCATTGTGCATATACTTCATTACTCATTTTAAGTTTTAAATTTATTCACTATATCATTTTTTAATCATTTTGTTATTTTAAGACCACGTTGTGTTATGGTATACATGTATAAGAAAACCTGTAGTTTTATTGAAGTATCATTCACATAAAACAAAGTCTTTTCCCTTGCTCTCCCTGCGAAAATAATTTCTGTCTACGGCTTTGTATTGTGACGAATCCTATCTTTGGCTAACAGCACAGTAGTGAGTGTGCATGATAAAGGAATTTCAGTATCTAGAGAATATCACGCTCAATTGTATCGAATTGCAGAGTATGAAACATGCAGCTCTAGGAGTGGCGTAGCATGATGATACGGGTCATCAGATAAGTTGTGTCAACGGACATGCGTTTGATATCTCTCAGAAGGAGGCAGCAAGATATTTCTCTCGAAGCGATAAGAGGCTGTCTGGTCAGAAACAATTTCCCTTTGAAGGATTTAAACAAGTTATGAGATACGGTCAAAGAAACATATTCGTCTTTCAATTGTTAATGAAAGTGTAAGATAACTTCCTGTTTAAAATGACTTGTAATCTCAGAGTTATAAAACAAAATAAAATCGCCGGAAGAAAAGTAACTGCCTAGTTCAATGTTCTAGGGGTTGTCAAACCTTGGACTGCCAATAAAATTTTGATGCTGGCAAAAGAATTCACGAATATTTTAGTTGAAATAAATATCGCCATTTATTATCAATATTTATGTAAAATCCTTTGTATGTATATGTGTGTACTAGAATATGGTCCGTCATATAACGGGATCAGTAAAATTATTAGTTTTCTAGAATTGTAAAATACCCTATGATTCAAGTGAAAAAAGAGTTTGCTTTTTGGCTGAGAATTGTTTTGCAACAAAAAATAATCGATGATTAAATTTAAATTTGTCACATGTGTACGTAATTATTATTATTATTTAAGCCAAATATAAAAGAAAATTATTTACGTAATATCTAAGTTCAATGTTAAAAAGTATGAAAATAATGCAGAACATATTTAAATAATTTAAAATAAGAAATAATGGAATGAGATGGTTAAAGGAATGACTTCATAATGCTAGAAAAGAAATGTTATTTTCATCTCCTTATTATGTGATAAATTGATAAATTTTATCTCCTGCTCTTAACCGAGAAAAATAGAGCTTGAAATCAGGTCATTAAAAGCTTGAAAAGGGGGAAGGGGGATTTTGAATGTTTCGAAGACGATAGTGCTTTTTGCTTTGATATGAAGCATATTTATACGATTTATTTTAGAATCGGATTGATAGTTTAGCAGAAGATAAACTTTACTCGCTTAGAAATTTGCTAACCCTAACTCATCAAGGATCCAATATGGATGACTCTATCCATTCCAGGTTCAACCTGTTCATAAATTCGAGGACAGACGAACAGATAACTTGGGCTATTATTATATAGGGGATTTCACTTATCCTTTCTTTAACGTCTGTATAAACACAGAAAATTTTGCATGATGATTCAGGTCGATTTTGAGAAGATTTTAACTCTCTTCGGCGCAACAGTCCCTAGGGGGCCAGGGCCTGCTGTGCCAATCTCCGTTTCCGAGACCAAGGGCCCTGGGGTGCGAAGCATATGTTCCGGTTAGGTGGTCAGCCTTAAGCGGAACCCCCAGTGTTTAGTTCTCAAATATGTTTGATCCTCAGTTTGTCTACTGACTGAAGGGATGAAAGGCTTAGTCAACCTTGCCCAGTCCGGGGATCGAATCTCGGACCTGTATCGTGGGAGCGTGAAGGGCTACCCCAAAATTACTGGGCTTCAAGAAGGTTTTAGGTAAGTCAAATTGTTTAAAGATTAAGGACTTGTGAAGGTAGAACGCTTTTTTATACCTAAACTGGATTTGGCGGCTATATTTTATAGCCATTTGATATACTTTCCCTTTATTTTTGTGCTAAAATAACTAATTTTTTAAGTAAAATTATTTAATTGATATGGTCTTAAGTTATATAAATTTCTTTTTTTACACCAGGGATAGTTTAGTGTTTTAATTTTTTTTATTAGGCATACTTTATTTATTTATAATTTTATCTTATCATTTTATTTCATTGCAATTTACATCTTCATATCTTCAGTATACTTTGTTTCAAGAAAAATAATTAACACATAAGAACGTCTGTCATAAGAAAACTTTTTTTATTTAATCTGCTAGAATGGAAATTCATATAGAGTCACACAAACTTAATTTCCAACTAAGTGTGCCTCCCGTAGATAAAGGCAGATAGACTGCAGGCCGAAGGTCACACTGCATACACTGTGGCTTATCCAATTATCTATAAACGACCTTACGCTAATTAATGTTTTAGATCGAGAAAATCATCAGCGACTTACTTTTTCTTTCTCCGCTTCTGACGCCTGCAATTAGTTCGATCAAGGATATCTTCAGAATGGTAATTTGTTTTAAACATTTTATTTGTCTTTATTGTAATCAAGAAAAATATTTCTTAACAGAAAATTTTAAAAAAAGTAGTAGGAATCTCAATATTACTACTGAAAAAAAAAACTGAATAGAAACTGAAAATGTATTTTCAATATCTTATGCCTTCAATTAATTTAGTATGCATGTGCATCATTATTAACAATAATAATATTTGGTTTGGTTTGGAGTGCTACGATCTACTTTTTGCAACACGAGGGCTAATGAGACCGGGACAGCTTAAAGCCGATTCCGAACGGCTACGAACATTCCTGACACAGTGGGATTCAAACCCACGAACTCCGGTACCGAAAGCCAGCACCCTAACCAATCGACCATCGTTCGGATCAATAGGAATATTTGTAACCCTGCATTATTGACTTTGAGTTCCGGTTGAATGAATCCTTGTGTAACAAAATTTCGAACATCAAACGAAATCTGTTCTAGAAATAACGTTATTCCGAATATATCCTTCATAAAAATATCCTTCCAACTATTTTTAAATAAAGCTTCACAATTTCCTCTTGTATTTATAGCTCCATCATATTTTTACAATAAAATTATCTTAAAGTAATAAGCCGTCAAAAATCGATCACTGTAATTTGAAAAAATAGCTAGAGTATAAAAGCCATTCATAATATTACTAAAGAAGTATTATCTTGTGTTGTCAAACTAATTTTTAAAAGTTGGTGATTTTGGAGTAACTACCCATTCAAACCTCTTTACCTTGTAACATCCACTTTTCCTTTCCTCCCTGAATTACTACTAAAGTGAAAACGAAGTGAAGTGAGTGGATTGATGTTGACTTGAGAGAGAATGAGCTGTTATAGGCAGAAGTATGAGTCGATTCGTTTCGTTTCTGTAGATTTAAATGTTTTTTACATGTATATTGCGTGTAGTAATGTAACTAAAAATGTTTATGTTTTAATGTTGAGCGTCTGGCAAGTTCTTTCTACACATGGACACCTGAACAACGTTACACCCTTTTTAAAGTTAGATGATGTTCTTAACAGATTATAACGTTTTACCTTTTCTTGTTGTTTCTACTTTACATTTTCAATTTCTTTAGTCTTTTACTTTTATATTTAATTATGCATTTCATCGTTATCATTTTTATGATGCATTTATTTTCAATCGATTTTGTACTTAACACATTGTGTGCGGGTACATTTCGCAGTGGAATTGTACCGGGAGCGGGCGTTTTGCGCGTAAATTTAGTTATTTAGTTAAATCTCAATAGATCGAAAATTACTTAATTTTTTAACCAACTTTTCGTATTTCATATTGAAATATATAAACAAATATATAAATAGACAAATAAACAAATATACATATACATATAAGTATAAATATATATAATATATAAGTATGCATATATATAATATCATTTTCGCAATGATAAATAAAAAGTTAATTTTAGATCTAAATTGATTTTTTAATCAACCTTCCCATTCTGTGGTTCCTTAAAAGCTAGTTTTTGTCTAAATTTTTCCAGAATCTATGTTGTAGACAAGAACATTTGGCTCCTTTTTCCTGTATATACTGTTATTTTTGTACCGACAAACAAACCATGTTGTTACACTAACCCGTACTAGTACGTGTCCCGCGCTCAAGTATTAATCGTCAGAAAACGTACTAGTACGTGTCCCGCATAGAATTGTTAAGCAGGACGTATTCATTGCTTTGTTTTGAGGATTTTACCTTTTGTTCGGCTTTTACAACCCTATTGCATATTACTGTTATACCATTTTAAATTTTTTACTTCTTTAGTTTTATACTTTTACACTTATATATGACTTTTATCATTTTCGCTTTTATAATGCTTTTATTTTTACTCCTTTTGGGTTTACACAGGCCTACTGATCGCTTTATTCGATGACTTTACCTTTTTGTTTAGTAATTTTGTCCCCATTAGCAGAGTTCCATGGAAAAAATTCCCTGAATATATAAGCTTGTAAATATTGCAATACACTGTTTTGTATCATATTTTACCATTTGTTTGGGTCAACATGTCCTCTACTGGACTTTGTGTCATTAAACTCGAAATTCTCTCACTCGTTGTGAAACTGTACTCAGACTTTTTGCCGAAAACTACCCATTCGTTCATGTTTATATTTTTAACAACTTTTAAATATTTTCAAATATTTTTCTTTTTAGTTATCGCCAAGGAAATGTTCATTTTATCTTGAATTCGCGATATGTATAGAAGTAATGTATTATTTTTGAAATTACTTTTTTGAATATGTCAATCCTTCTTAAAGAAGAGTAAATTAGTTCTAGGCATATTGTGCAAAAATAAGATAAATATATTCATTTTCTTTTTTTGGTAGAGGATTGTAATTCTACAGAACAATTAATTTTCATTACTTGTGTATTGAGCCTTTTATATCCATTAATTCGCAGTGATGCAAACCAAAGTACGTTTGTAATGCATATTTTAAAATAGATGTTCTAAAACAGTCCTTGCATAAACTTGTTGCTATTTGTCTGTTTCCAACGTCTTTTGACTTCAATTTACTCTGTCAGCGGGACATCAAATATGAGTTAAATGGAGATACTATTATCTAAATTGTACTGGAGACTTTCTTTTGTTGGAAATCCATTATATATTTATCGTCGTACCCTGAAATGCAAGTGAAGGTAACGAAACTAGCTATTTGCCACTGATTTTCAAGGAGACCACTTTCTTGCCCACTAGGGAAGTTGAATAATCAACTGTAAGACTTGAAAGATTGCTGTCTTTATGCAGGCTTTTCCTACTTTTCTTTGTCTGTTTTGTAAATTACCAACTTTCAGTTCTAAAACAGAGGTAGGCAAAATACTTTGAAAAAGTTAAATCAACCAGACTGTGTAATATTTTGACTTAAGTCTCTCAAAATATTGTTTTAACCTCGGGGAATCCCGATTTTGCTCATTTTTATCCCCCTTCCTCCCGACGAGTCTAAAGAAAGGTCGCTTTGATAAGGCATTTTGAACTCCATTTCTTGCTGACCTTGAACCCCATGAAGATTCTAAGAGGACATCTTTTACGCCAGAGACTTGTTTGCCGACAAACTGCGTTTATTTGCATGTCTTTAATGCGTTCTTTATGCAAAGTGAGACACATTACTGATTCTTTTTGTTAAGTTAAAGAATAAAAATTTGTAATCGCTCTTTCGAAGAAATTCTGCGCAGCTGTTCCGAGATTATTAATGAGTTACTAGTAAGATATGGAATATGAAATCCACTATAAATCTTAATCCAAATATGCGTCTTCCAGGAATTGTCTGGTAGTGACTACAAATTATATTTATGGATTTTAAAAAAAGTTGACAAGAAGTTTAAATATATTGCGCTGAATAATCTGAACGTCCTCTAAATAGTGAACGTCCTCATCTAAAAATGTTAAATATTCAGGATTAGTGTTCAGGATTTATTCGATAAAGTATTAACTTGGCAAACCGTTTTCCTAGCTAAATGTGCAATGTTTCACCAAAAAATAAAGTTACATAGCCTGCAGGGAAACTTGTACATTTTATTTTTTAACCAATACAGCAACTAATAGTACATTCACGAGGTTATTTTTCGATATAGTCTCCATATGAATCTCGAGACTTGGCGCTTTGTGGGACGAGTTTAAATATTAGCTCTTGTTAAAATTCCCTTGCGTGTTCAGCCATGCTATGATAAACAGTTCTTCCTGCTCATCTAATGTGAATCACCAGCCTCCTAGGTTCTCCTTCAAAAAGGGAAAGTAGGGAAAGTCGCTTGGAGTGAGATCAGGGTTGTAGGGAGGTTGTTAAATATTGTCCCAGTAGTCATCTGTACTATTTCTTTGCTGTCTGCAAACTTTCAACACCATTCTTTAACATTCTTATACACACACACACATATATATATGTAATATATCAAAATTATTTCACTTTAATATTTCCTTAAAAACCTCCTCTCTCCCATTTTAATTCCTTAAAATCCTTTTCCCAGCCTCTAAATGTCGTAATCAAAGGAGCGTCCTCGACTTAAAATTCTTTCAATACTATTCCCAAAGCTTTTTGTCTAATAGATGTAGACTTTTTGTCCATTCAACACGTTTTCCAGCTGTCGCCAGCAAATGGCTTGGATTTTTTCCTGATATTAACAGTTAAATTCGCTGACTAAGTTTCTTGTCCCTTGGGAAAATTCTATCTGTCTTCGATCTTGGGTACATCTTTGTTCGAGCAAAGAGATTTTTATGTTTTATGTTGCTTGTAAAGATGACCTTTTTTAACAGCTCTATAAAGTTTTAATTAAACTTGGACTTGTGTGGCGTTCTCTTCAATGTGGGTCGACTGCACCTTTATTACTGCTAGCTGATTAGGCTTCTTGTCCAGCAGCCCGAGCAAGTAAAAACAATAGGGGATACATAATTATTGTAAACTAGAGAAAATAATTTTTAAATATATATATAGTTCCTGAACTTTTTTCTTTTATAACTGGAGGGTTTTAGTTGCTGTCTCTTTAAATGCATTTGTCTTACAGATAGATGCAGAAGCATGACTTTAAATGATAATGTTAAGCTTACCAAAAAAAGTATATCTTAATTGCCAACAATTTTACTTTTTTTAATATATAACTGGGATTTTCTGTGAAATTAAAAACCCTGTTCAACGAAGATTTGTTAGTAGATGACGTCAGTTTTCCTCAATCTTCGATACTAAGCAATTTATATCATCTCTTTAAGCCGCTGCCATAGATAAAGAAGGTACATTTTTGTTTGATTTTAGAGATATGTGTGTTTAAAATTAATTTTTAGTTTTAAACACCCATACTTCCATATTAAAAGTTATCTTCTTAATCTTCCAGAAACGTTCCAGGGAGTTAAAAAGTAAAAGTAGTTAAATTTATTCCTTTTATCCCACCATATCTTACCAGTCTTCCACCTTCTTCCATCGTCTTCCCATTGTACAAAATCAACTTCTTACATGAAATTGTTGTTGGCATGCTAAGTTCTTCATAATTATCTCCGCAATTTGTTACCCACATTCCAGAAAAGCTCTTACATCTTCTTGCAGCTGAACATTGTCCTGGACTGAACTTTTAGGCCCTTACTCTGGACGTTGCGGTTCGGTTCGAACCTTCGTTGTGAAGTCATTTTGACGTCAGCTTGCGGACATTATGCGAGCAAACTATCAAACTGACGTCAAAGTGACGTCACAACCTAACGTTCGAACCGAACAGCAACGTCCAGATTAAGTCCCTTAGTGTTGTTTTATGAGAAGCATCATGCAAGTCTCTTCCCATTGAAATTAAATATTCAATATACGACAAGTTAGAAAATAGGTAGTTAAGAATGCAAAAGGTTGGTATTTAGTACAAGGTTCAAACCAATGCAAACTTTTCTTTGATCTAATGTGTCCTGTCTGATGTATCTAATGCGTCACTTCTGTAATTTCCCAGTTGCATTCTTTGTATGTTTCTTTGACTTAATCATATATAATTCAAAAAATACAAATTTGTTTTTCATCTCTAAACAACTTAACTGTGAAACCAAATGCTATAATGGTGACTTGGTCTGAACTTTCTGGACTTTCGTCTATGCCATCTTTTAATCTCCCTCCAGTAGTTTTAGAACTCCTTCATTCCGTACTATTTAGCATAACCTTGAATTTGAAACTGACTAGGCTGATTGTTGTTGAAAGATAGATAGAACCCTTTGCGCGGCATTCTAAAACGCTTTTTAAAAGTATTGAAATAAGCAGAGACAGGAATGGACAAAAACAAAATGAACGGCGAGATATTTTCCAACGAAGTATCTATCTATGGACTTATCTTGTCTCCTGTCTTCAGTGCGGTCGTCACTTTCTTTTTTAGGTTTGTCGATTTCCATCACAGATTGTATGTCACCGTGGTGCAAGGAACTCTATTTGCCCTTTGTGGGTGCGGTTTGCTCGACCCCACGCGTGCTGACGTCACTAATTAGAGATTATTTCAGTTGATTTTGTCCGTTTGTGCTTTGTGTTTACCACAGACCAGTGTCATGTTACCGCTGTAGAATTCTCCGCAAGTGTTTCCTAAATGATTTCCGCTATGAAATTAATAACTCATTTTCCACCATTGTGCATGCAGCCTAACAATGGTAATTATGCAGATGTTTGTTACGATGCGGTAACTTGATAGCTTAGAACAACACACTATAAATTCACCAAGGAACGGATCTCGATTCCATCAGCTTGGGCGATCCGGGTGAAAAAAGTGACGCAAACAGCGACAGGCGTGTTTGTTCTATAGCCCCTTCCAGCTTCTGAGTATTGCACTCTCAAAAAGAAAGAGAAAATAACATTATTTCTGTTAAAAAAAAATCAGAATTATTTTACTCTTTGGTGACTTTCTCTTTTCTGAGAATAGTGTTTGATGCGTTATTAACTTGAAATACTAGAAGAATTAATTTTTAACTATAAAACAGAAGTTTTTATCAATAACGGTTGGTAAATTGTTAATTACATCATACTGTTTTTTAATTTTGATGTCATACAAGTTATGCATTTTTATAAATTAAAAAAGGATATATATCATAATCGCTTTCTCAGTATTTATATTATTGTCCTAGTTACTCTTAAATTAGTGTCGAAACCGGAGACTGGTACCTTAGGCTCCCCAAGTTGGGCATGCCGAACGATGGCCGATTGGTTAGGGTGCAGGCCTTCGGTACCGAAGTTCGTGAGTTCGAATCCCACAGTGGCATGGATGCTAGTCGCCGTTCGGAATCGGCTTTAAGCTGTTGCGGCTTTAAGCCCGGTCTCATTAGCCTTCATGTTGCTAAAAGTAGACCGTAGCACTCCAAACCAAAACAAACCAAACTCAAGTTGGGCTGTTGTGCCAGGGGGTTTAGTTTCGTTATACTTAAAATTAGTTTAAATTCGTTTCGTACGTTGTGGAGCAGGAATTAAGTATGTTCCAGTATTTACCAGGCAAATTTAAACCTGGTAAAAGCATAGAACTTAAATTAAAAGGTAATGTAGTTGCAAATATATTTTTCGAGATGCAAGGAAATTACATATTTATATGTATGATACTCTATAAATGTATAAGACACGTATGAACGTATTTAAATATGTACTTTGTATGTGTGTGCATGTGTAATGAATGGAAATTTTTGTATGACATTGAAAGTTCTTTGTACTTAGAATTAAGACTTTCGACCCTACCCGAAAATGAATCCTGGCTCTGATTCTCTATATTTAGTTAAAAAGTGAAAATAATGAAGATGTATGCACTGTAATATAAGAAAATAAGCATCTCCTATATAATAATAGCCTAAGTTATCTGTCCGTCTGTCCCCGAATTTATGAAGCGGTTGGACCTGGAATGGATACAGGCATTAGCCAGTTTCTAAGCGAGTAAAGTTTATTTTCTCCTAAACTATCGATCCAATTCTAAAATAAATTGGTATAAATATGCTTCATATCACAGCAAAAAGTACTATCGCCTTTAAAACATACAAAATCCCCCTTCCCCCTTTTTCGAACTTTTAATGCCATTATTTCAAGCCTATTTTTCCCGGTTAAGAGCGGGCGTTAAAATTTATCAATTTATCACATAATAAGGAGATCAAAATAACATTTCTTTTCTAGCATTATGACGTCATTCCTTTAACCGTCTCATTGCAATATTTCTGATTTTAAATTATTCAAATATGTTCTGCATTATTTTCATACTTTTTATCACTGAACTTAGATATTGCGTAAATAATTTTCTTTTATATTTGGCTTAAATAATAATAATTCGGTATACATGTGACAATTTTAAATTTAATCATCGATTATTTTTTGTTGCAAAACAATTCTCAGCCAAAAAGCAAGCCATTTTTTTTTACTTGCCTCTTAGGGTACCCCCTTCCCCCTTTTCTAGTATTTAATGCCATGATTTCAAGCCCTATTTTCCCGTGTTAAGAGTAGATGATTAAATTTATCAATTTGTCACATAATAAAAAGGTAAAAAAAACATTTTTTCTAGTTTTATGAGCCAAACGCTAGCCGATTGGTTAGAGCGTTGACCGTCGGTACCGGAGTTCGTGGGTTCGAATCCCTGTTATGGCATGGATGTTCGTAGCCGTTCGGAATCGGCTTTAAGCAGTAGGTCCCGGTCTCATTAGCCCTCGTGTGCAAAACAGTAGACCGTAGCGCTCCAAACCAAACCAAACCAATCTAGCATTATGACTTTATTCATTTAACTATCTTATTTAATCATTTCTCATTTTAAGTTATTTAAATATCGTCTGCATTATCTTCATACTTTTTATCACTAAACTTAGATATGACATAAATAATTTTCTTTTATAGTTGACTTAAATAATAGATTAGGTACATATGCAATAGTTTTAAATTTAATCGTCAATTATTTTTTGTTGCAATGAAAATTTTGTCACCGGCATTAATAACAAATTCTATCTACCTCAAAGGTGTAGTGGAAATGACAATTTCATTCCTTTACTTCCATTAATTACTGTGGCAAAAATTTTGGAAGAACTTAACGATAATTTCGAAGTAGCTAAGAAAACTTTGAATTATTTTTCTAAATGAATTCAGCGTGATTCTAAACTGCATTCACAGTATCGGGATGTGTACGAGATAATTCTCAGCCAAAAAAACAAACCATTTTTTTGGTACTTATAAGGTACTTCATAATTCTGGAAATACCGAACAATGGCCGATTGGTTAGGGTTCTGGCCTTCCGTACCGGAGTTCGTGGGTTCGAATCCTACAGTGGCATGGATGTTCGTAGCCGTTCGGAATTAGCTTTAAGCTGTAGGTCCCGGTCTCATTATCTCTCGTGTTGCAAAAAAGTAGATCGTAGCACTCCAAACCAAAACAAACCAATTCAGGAAAATTAAAAATTTTAATGATCCCGTCAAATGACGGGTTATTGACGGGTTGCTTACTTTATCCGGCCCAATGAAAATTCCTGCATGCATTTTTTTAATCTTTTATATGCGATTGTGTTGAAATCAACAGTATTTGATTAAATAATTTACTAAAAGAAAGTTTTCACTCAAACGAGTTAAGTGTTTTCTACGCTGCTTTGAATATAGAACATTTCAAAAATTTTTGAAACTATGTTCAAAAATACCTAGTTTTATTTGGTTCAACATATATTTGTGAAAGAACTTTTTCATTAATTATTTACACGAAAAATAAATATCGATCACAAATTACTGACAAAATTCTACACTCGGTATTAAGGATTGCTACAAGTGATTTGGATCCAAATTTTGAAGAAATAATATCAAATGAACATTCCAGATTTCACGTTTAGCATTAACTAAAACTATTCTAACGTTTGATGTTTGTCTTTTCTTTTTACAATTATATTTACTATTATATTTACAAAATGCAATATAAATATAAAAATGTAATAACTATGATCAAAATAAAATAATGTGTATCGGTAAGATATAAATAAATATCAAAATAAAATCTCTCATTAACTGATTTAATAACCATTAATTTAATATAATGGATGATATTCCTTTAAAAATTACGTGACATATTTTACTGGGCACCAATTGTTCGCATATGCACCTAAGTAAGACAATTTATTATTACTATTATCTTTTATTAAATGTCAAATTTCTCTGCCCAAATGCTTTAAAATGATACTTAGAGTGTTTTTGTCCAAAAAATTTCTTTAAAACTCCACCCAAAACATTTGCGCCTGCACAGCGTACGCGGTATAGTCGTCCGGCCCTTGGAGACATTTTGAAAATTTCATTTTGGCCCGCGCTTAAAAGTATTTGCCCACCACTGGGTTATATGCTAGTCCTATGAAATGCTCTTAAATTTCTTTTTCTCCCGGTCTTAGGCTATTAATCCCTGCCTTTGTTTCGGAACTTCAGTTTATCTAGCTTCACAGAATACGTCTTTCCCAACTGTCACGCCTCTGTCGGGAGCTTGAAAAGTCCTCACTGAACTGCGCTTCTTTCATCTCTTACGCCTTGGCGTTTAATGAGATGGTAAAAACCCTTTTCCACTTTTTCTGTTCTCACTTTTGAAGGTTGCGAATTTCGGAGTTGCCGAAGATAGATAAAAAGGAAGAGAGTGGATTTTTTTTTCTTTTTTTTTTTCTGCTTCTGGGTATGAGAAATCGCTCCGAATGTTTATGTTGTGGGGGAAATTTTCCG
Source organism: Pardosa pseudoannulata (assembly GCA_032207245.1). Lineage (NCBI taxonomy): Eukaryota > Metazoa > Arthropoda > Arachnida > Araneae > Lycosidae > Pardosa > Pardosa pseudoannulata. The sequence continues at coordinate 15,600,555 of CM063508.1, forward strand.
TTCATACATTGTCTATTTATAGCGAAGCGTCTTTCAGAAAAGTAGAAAGCTTGTAGCTTCATTGGTTGATTTACTCCGAGAGCGGTGGGCGGATTTTCCTCTCTTTAGCCAAAGAAATATCCGAAGAGATAATAGTTAATAGCATGTTATATACACTCGCATTACAAGCGGCAAATCTTATGTATTCTGTTTACAAAACATACGAAGATTTATACAGTTTTCAGTGTTACAAAAACAATCTAGAGAGTTTTTATTTGTTATTTTTAGGGTAGCTTTGTAAGCTCCATATTTGATTCCTCTCTCTCTCTCTCAATACTAGCGTATAGCCCGAAATATCACGGGATCCGTAATTTAAAAAATCAACCTCTATTATTATTACTTGCCCGGGCTACTGGGCAAGAAGAAAGCTAGTCACCTAGCAGTAATAACGAACGACGCAGTCTGGCCTCATTGAAGAGAACGGCACAGGTCTAATTAAAACTTTATTTTACAGCTGCTAAAACGGATACCTTTCCTAGTCAACGACGGAGAAAGGAAAAACATAATAATCACTCTGCTCGAACAGAGGTGCACCCAAGATTGAAGACAGAAAGCCCTTTACTTACCGAATTTAAATGTAAGATCAGGAAAAACGCAGAGCCATTTGCCGGCGACAGCTGGGAAACGTGTTGAATAGACAGAAAATTTACATCTATAGAACAGAAAACTTTGGAAAATATATCGAAAGAATTTTAAGTCGAGAACTTTCTTTTGATTAAGACATTTAGAGGATGGGAAAAATATTTTAAGGAATTAGAATGGGAGTGAGGAGGTTTTTAAAGAAATATTAAAGTTTAATAATTTTGATATAATACATGTATATAAGAAGTATACATATTTTCTAAGAACTGTAAATATATATATATATTGCTAATATCCAAACATTTTAAGCCCAAATTGGAATCCCAATTCTCCAACGATATTAGCAAACATAGATCCACTCCTTTACTTTTTTTTCATTATTATCTAAAATCTAAGTTTACCATTCCGATTTTAGTGTACCTCATTACTGACTTATATAAGTCGATAACGAGAAATGAAAACAAGGTGAAACGTAATACTAAAAAACAAAAATTTAATTATCTTATTTCTCACAAGCTGTACCAACAATTATCTCTAAAGAAAAGGATCGTTTCTGACTGATATGATCATATATGTTCGTTAAAAACCGTAAAATATACTAAAGAATAACAAAAAATTAAAAGAATCATCCTTTAATTTTCCAAAGCAATGAAAGCTTTAAATATTGTGTTATCACGATTTCGCAATGCCGAGATTTTCCATTCTCCCGTGAAACGTGTATAACACAGGAGGGTGATATTTGTTGTCATTTGATTAATCATACCGTTTTATTGTGGTTCTTTCATTAAGGATTGTATAGATATTTTACCATTTAGACATACACAGATATAAATATAAATAAATAAATAAATAAAATTCTGTGCTCCTTCAGTCTTTCCTACTCGCTTTCAAAATTGTCCTCGCGTGCCTCCAGCTGAATACTCTAGGGATATATCTCACTTCAAGATAAATATAAGGACAATTAAAGTGGTGTAGCGTACATATCTGCCTCCCAAATGAGGAGTCATATATGCCGCCTGGGGCAAATGCCACTATTTGTTTTCTTTGATAATTTGCAGATTAACTACTTTTAATCTGCAAACTATCCAAACCGACTTTTAACTTTGACATAGGTAAACTAACTTAAAGTATTATTACGCTTATATAGAACTTGTTATAAAGTTTAAGGTACACAGAATATTCATATGCTATTATTCGAAAAAATTAAGAGAAAAAGACATGAAATTTTGTTTTCTTTTATATATTTTGTTGCTTTATAAAAATATTAATTTTTGAAATGTTCGAAAAATTTGCCAAACTTTATTTTGATTGTAGTAATATATTAAACTAGCATATAGCCCGTCATATGACGGGATCATTAAAATTTTTAATTTTCCAAAAATCGAAAGTACCCTATGAGGCAGGTAAAAAAATGGTTTGGTTTTTGGTTGAGAATTATCTGGTAGACGCTCAATAATTTGTTTATCTTCATACTCCTCTAAAGTTTCCCCGATACGGTGAATCTAGTTCAGAATCACGTTGAATTCATTTAGTCAAACCATGTAGTTATGTATCAAAAACAAACAAACAAAAGAATAAACTTCTTAATTTTCAAAGATATATAACATAAAAGCTAGATATTTATTATTCCCTGAAATAGACTCCTAGATATATATGAAAATAATTTGTTGTTAATACCTTAATAAAATTTTCATTGCATCCAAAAAAATCGATGATTAAATTTAAAATTATAACATATGTACATAATCTATTATTTAAAACAACTATAAAAGAAAATTGTTTACGTAATATCTAAGTTAAGTGATAAAAAGCATGAAAATAATGTAGACGATATTTAAGTAATTTAAAATAAGAAATGATTACATGAGATGGTTAAAGAAATGACGTCATAATGCTAGACAAAATGTTATTTTTACCTATTTATGTGATAATAAATTGATAAATTTAATCACCTGCTCTTAATAATAGGGAAAATAGGGCTTAAAATAATGGCATTAAAAGCTCGAAAAGGGGCGAAGAGATGGATATCGAACGTTTTAAAGAGGACAGTATTTTTCGCTGTGATATAAAGCATATTTATACCAATTTATTTTAGAATCGGATCGATAGTTTAGGAGAAGATAAACTTTACTCGCTTTGAATTTTGCTAACCCTAACTCATCATGAATACAATATGGATGCCTCTTTCCATTCTAGGCTCAACTGCTTCATAAATTTGAGGACAGGCGGAGAGATAACTTAGGCTATTATTATACAGGGGATTAAACTTTTTGGGAAAAAATAAAAAGCCCTTTGGCAGTCTCACATTTAAAGCATTCATTTGAAAAACTATACCACGTAATTGAACAGCAAATTCTCTAGAATATCTTTCCCTTTAAAAAATAGAGAAAAGTAAATTTAATTTTAAATCATTTACGAGAAATTTCAGTATACTGTTTTTCAAACGCAAATGAGATAATCTCTTCCTCTATCAAGGCACTGACTGTGTCAAGTTACCAGTCAAGGCCGTCTTATATAACTTACACCAACTTGATGTACACGATCATTTAACATTCTTAATAGACATAAATTTTAAAATAAAAGGGGGATAGCATCCTAGAAAATATGCTGTTCAATCACGCGGTATAATATTTAAAGAATTATTTAAATGATAATTAAAGAATTATTTTAATGATGCCACAGATACAGTATAGTCAAGGGTTTCCAGGGGCATTATAATAATCTCAATAAGCTCGCAATTCTGGATTTTTAATAAAAAAAACATTTTTTATCTGATCAAATTGTGAATGTAAACCAGTCTCGAATCAACTTAATTACATATACAAAATTTCATCAAAACAGTCAAGCCGTTTAAGAATTGGTTTGATTTTGGAGCGCTACAGTCTACTTTTTGCAATACGAGAGGGCTAATGAGACCGGGACTAACTGCTTAAAGCCGATTCCGAACGGCTACGAACATCCATGCCATAGTGAGATTCGAACCCACCAACTCCGCAGGCTAGCACCCTAACTATTCGGCCATCGTTCGGCAGCCGTACAGGAGAAGTTCTATTACAAATACATGGACAGAAGAATTTTATATATAAAGATAAAGCAATTTGCCATGATTACAGTTATTGTAACTGCCGACAAAGTAAATTTACGTACACTGTTCGAAAAATCATAAAGTGTCTATCCAAATAGAAAATTTTTAAATAAAAAAAAATTACTTGAAAATTTTGTAGATTGTTTATAAGATTATCTACCCACTCTTAAAAAAAACTTGTTCTGAGAAACCAGAAAAATTCTACAAGCTATTTCTTAGAAATATCTAAAAAGATACGTCAGGTATTGAAGGGTTAAGTTTTGTGATATTGGAAATACTGTTAACATTCTTAATTCTTTTTAAAATAAGCTTACTTCATATGATGAATAAATGTAGAAGAAACATTACATGCATGACGTAGACTTAATGTTGAATAATGAATGGCTTTTGAGTCTTTGCCAGGACTGATTTAGAGTTGTGAGATTAGAGTGTAATATCCGCTATCTAAACACAGATTATTTGCTTTTCCCAGCTTATCAATAAAGAAGCTGCATAAAAGCTTATAAATCAACTATGACAGTAGCTTCCAAACATTTTCAAGGTGCGATTCTCTGTGAATAAGAGTTTTTCCACGGCACCCTACCCTAAATAAATGAACGTGTTATCATACAGTAAAAGATAAAAGTAAATTAAACTCCTGCACCTGGATTATTGAATAACTTTGTTAATTATTTGTATTTCATTACAATTTAAGTATGCAGTTTTTACAATATTAACATTTGAAAATATACTTTTATTTTGATGTTAAAATATAATATGGTAAACTTTAAAATTTTGGGACAGGAAAGTTCTTGAGTCCTCCCCCCCCCCTTCCCCTTTGGTTACCGTCCTGGCTACTTAAACAGACACTGAATACGCAAATACTCAATCTGTCTGTAACAATAACATGTCTATAAAAATATTTATCTAGATCCCTGCATAATCGCTATAGAGAGGTTCTTCTGCATATACTATATCCAAATGATGAAGCTACATTTTACAGTGGTATTCATGAACATGATCAAATAATCGGACCGTGGTGATCACGCAATTTGCCGAAGATTAACATCATACGCATCATTTCTGATTAGGGCCATTGACGTAATGCTCAGTCTTTATAAATAGTTTCTTGTATATAATTTAAATATTGTAATGTATTTTTACATATTGTAACATGAATTTATTCATCTGTATTGATATTTACATATTTACAAGATGTGTTGCCACAAATAAAACTACGATAATTATAAAACTTTACAAATATCAATACAGATGAATGAATTCATGTTACAATATGTAAAAATACATTACACTATTTAAATTATATACAAGACACTATTTACAAAGACTGAACCTTACGCCAACGGCCTTAATCAGAAATGATGCGTATGACGTCAATCTTCGGCAAATTGCGTGATCACCACAGGACTATTTAACAATATTTTTAGTGTTTTGAAAAAAATTTTGAATAGAACTTTCTTCAAGTTTTTTTAATGTTGCCTGTATTGTTCGCCGTATTGAATTTCTCCCGCTCAATGTTAACCTATGGGGAAAACAAAATTCCTTGATTGGTTTGGAGTGCTACGGTCTGCTTTTTGCAACACGAGGGCTAATGAGATTCGGACCTACAGCTTAAAGCCGATTCCGAACAGCTACGAATATCCATGCCACTGTGGGATTCGAACCCACGAACTTCGGTACCGAAGGCCAGCACCCAAACCAATCGGCCATTGTTCGGTCAAAATTCCTTGAGGTCGTTTCCCATTTCAAAAATTATTTTCAAAATTTATACCACGGGATAAAACAGCAAATTGATAAGAAAGCTATAATTTTTTTTTTGTGTGTGTGTCTTTTAAATGTTCTTATTTGAGATATAAAAAGATTATACCAATATTTCTCACAAATAATGTAAAGTTAAATGTATTTCTATGCTTTTTTCTTTTTGAGAAATTTAAAGATAGTATCCTAGAGAACTTGCTGCTCTATCACGTAGTATAATATTTTTTAAAGAATTCTTTAAATGCGATACGGCCAGACAAAATTTCATTTTCCCCATACGTTAACATTGAACTAGAAAAATCTGATATGTCAGGTATAGATCCATTTTAACATACCATAATTAGGTGTCTGCCACATTAGATCCTCTCGGTCAGTGTTAACCTATTGGAAAAATAAAGTTGCCTCTGGCTGACTCACATTTAAAGAATTCTTTAAAGAAAAATTATATATCGAGATAGAACTGCAAATTCTCTAGGAAGCTATCTTTTTCTTTTTATTTATTTGTTTATTTTGAATTTATGTCTGTTAAATGTGATTATGAGTATTATGAATTATATTATGAGTATTTGCGTATACAGTGTCTAAGCAGCCAGGACAGTAAATAAAGAAGAATGGGGGAAGAGGACTCCAGAACTTTCCTACCCGAAAATTCTAAAGTTTACCATATTATAATTTAACATCGAAATAAATGTACATTTTCAAATACTAATTTTGTGAAAGCTGCATACTTATATTATAATGAAATACAAATAATTAACGAACTTATTCAATAATCCAGGTAAAGGAGTTTAATTTAGTAAAGATTCAATCCATGTGATCCGAGTGGTAACGTAGAAGTCAAACAACTGATTTTACACAGCACTCAGACATTTATTATTCACAGCACATTTACAGATACATTTTACAAAACAAAAAAAATCCCTCCGCTCATCGCAGACCGCTCTCCCCACTTCCTTGTTGGCAACCGCCTACCTGAAATTTTATGAGAGTTCGGCACATAGTCATTCTCGTTGCCAACGGATTCATAAAACTTAACAGAGTTCTGTTATATTATATAATCATCATGGACTAGTGGTAAAGGCATGGAAAACACATTTCATTTCATACTCGTTGCCTCATTTCCATCTTTGACCTCTAAATTTATTTCTATCTTTTACTGTATGATTAGTCGTTCATTTATTTACGGTAGGGTGCCGCGGAAAAAATCTTATTCAAAGAGCATCGCGTCTTGAAAAAGTTTGGAAGCCACTGTCATAGTTGATAATTCTTATTTGCGTTCGAAAAAGATTGTACCAATATGTCTTACAAATAATTAAAAATTAAATATATTTTTGAGGAAGGAAAAAATAGTACCCTAAAGAACTCGTTGCTCTATCACGTTTTAAAAATCTCTTTAAAGAATTCTTTAAATTCCAGGCGGAATTTATTTTCCCCATTTGTTAACATAAAATGGGAAAAATACGATATGTCAGGTACAGACTCATCTCAAGATATTTGGTACCAGGCATATTGCACCCTAGTGTTAACCTATAAGAATTAAAATTCCCTATGACCAACTAGCATTTAAAGAATTCTTTTAAAAAATTATACCATCTCTAGGAAAATTAGGACTTCAAGGATCACTACCTATATAATTTTTATTAAAAGCACAGGATCACAGGATGGATTTGGCACAGAACTGCCTGGGTCTAGCCCTCTAGTTCTGCTATACATGGGAGTTTGGCAAAACAACACTATTGAAGGTTTTTGGTTGGTTTGGTTTGGGAGTGCTACGGTCTATTTTTTCGCAACACGAGGGCTAATGAGACCGGGACCTACAGCTTAAAGCCGATTCCGAACGGCTACGAACATCCATGCCACAGTGGGATTCGAACCCACGAACTTCGGTTCCGAAGGCCAGCACCCTAACCAATCGGCCATTGTTCGGCACAACACTATTAAAATGATTTGGCTCTACCATAGCAATAAGTAGAAAAAAAGTAAAATATATAGAATGCTTGAATTTTGGCAGGGAGGACAAAGTAATAAAACAAGTAGTGCGTAAATAAAGTAAGAATTCCAACAGAAATAAGATGTCAACAGATTAGGTACACTATCAGGTTACAAAATTAAAAGCATAGAGATAAATATATTTCATTTTAAATTATTTGAAAGAAATATTGGTGTAACCTTTTTTCGAAAGCAAATAAAAGCATTTAACATACATAATTTCTAAAAAGAGGGAAAAAAAAAGGTTACATAAAGGTTGAAAAAAAAAAGGTAAAAAAAAAAAAAAAAAGGAATAAAAAGTGGAAAAAAAAAAAGAAGAAAAAGAAAAAAGAAAATTTGTTGTTTTGTCGTATGGTGAGAATGTTTTAAAAAATTTTTTAAAATTCCAGTCGACCAGGAGAAGTTTTTCTCCATAAGTTATCAGACCGAGAGGAATCCAATATGGCAAGTACAAAAACCCACTATCGGAAATTAAAAACGCAAAGGGCGTGAGTGGGTGCGGGAAATAAAATTTTGAAAGTCTTGTAACTAATGTTATCGATGCTAATGGGTGTTTAATCTAGCGAGGAACACTACTTATTGAAAGTTGTGTTTATAAATAAACCTGCGAGAACACTTATCTGATAAATTCTGACCACTTGCTTATCAGACAACTCCTTAAATAATAATTCCTCGAGATAGCAATTTAATGACCCTTGACGTGAGAACGGAAAGAAATAAAAATGCTGCTCCGCCTTTTAAATGTTTATTTTCGGCGCATGATAAACCTAGAATCAACAACAGATAACTTGTACGATGAGAAAATATTAAGAGAGGCTTTTAGCCTCCTAATTAGAACGTAAATGAAAGCAAAAAGCCTAAAAATGATATTAAGTTGAATCCATTCATACAGTTCTGATAGAGTACACTAGATGGAGCCACTAATCATTGATAAGAGTAATCTGTGTCTTGATGTCTTGACTCATTATAGATTTATACTTCTAATTCAGTGGTTCCTAAGAACGTCCAGGTCTGTGTTACCACTGAGGTCGTATGTGATACATAAAAATAATCTGAGGATGCGTGGGAAGCTGTTATGGTTTAATATAAATTAAAATAGTTGTGACTTATTCACGAAATTTAAGTAGATATCTTTGTTGGATAGACAGAGGTCTGTTTGATAATTATTACATAAATAATATTGAATTTGCTTAAATTTTCAGAGTCTTGATTTATTTGTGTTTAATATTATAATAAATATTTAAAAAAATATTGTTCAGTATTTTTTCATTATTAAAGTTTGTAATAATCGAGTATTTTAAGTTGAATATCTGTAAAGTAGATGTAATTATATAATATTTTCCAACTGGATACTGTTCAGTTACCTTAATTTAATTTTTTGTTTGTTCAATAATTTCAGATATATTTAAATGTTTATCTGTAAATAGATGTAATTTATTATATAATAAATATTTAAAAACCAACTGGATACTCTTCAGTTACCAGATATCCATTTCATTATTAAATTTTGTTCAGATAACCATTTTCTTCTTATAGAGTTTATTTAAATTGTTGAAACTATCTGTAAAGTAGATGTAATTTGCAAAGTATCCTTGTATTTAAAAAAAAAAAAACTTGATAGTAGTGAAATTTGAGAGTAGTAGTATAAGTATCATTTTTCTCCAACAAAACTTCTCAATTTTGGTATTATTCTCTTCCCGACTCCCGAGTCGTGATTTATCAATATCCCGGATTTTCAAAATTCAACCAAACACTATACAGTCACCGGATATCCGTTTCATTCATAGTTGCAATTTACAGATTGATTATTAAAATTTGTTCATATAACTGTTTTCTTATAGAATCTATTTAAATTGCTAAAACTGTTTGTAAAGAAGATGTAATTGGGAAAGTATCCTTGTTAGAAAAATAGTAGTGATAAAGAATGATAATGAATAATAGGGATAGTAGTGAAGTCCTGAAAAATATCCTTATTTCTCACACAAAACTCCTAAATTTTGGTATTATTCTCTTCTCGACTCCTCAGGACCCCATCTGGACATTAATAAATCAAGACTCCCGAGTCTTGATTTATTAATGTCCAGATGGGGTCCCGGATTTTCAAAAATCAGCTGGACACTGTATAGTCACCTGATATTCATTTCATCTATATTTGCAATTTACGGATTGATTATTAAAATTTGTTCATATAACTGTTTTCTTATAGAATCTATTAAAATTGCTAAAACTATTTATAAAGTAGATGTAATTTGGAAAGTATCCTTGTTCAAAGAGAAAAAAAACTTGATAGTAGTAAAATTCTGATAAGTAACATTTTTCTGTCGCAAAACTCCTGTACTTTTATTTCCAAAACTGAGTATAAATTCTAAATGGGACGAAGATTTGCTCTCTTATTGTCAATAGTCAAAGCATTAACAATAATTTACTGAAAAATATTAGTTTAGTTATCTAAATTTTTTATTTATACTGCATCTTTACTTTACGTTACTATTAAAATCATCATACATGAACCAAAATAAAGTTTAATTTCTGATAATTAGAAGTTGTACTTTTTATTTAATTCAGTAAATGTGTTCTACGTATAACATTAAAGGAAATATTTTAAATAAAAAATATTAATTTTGTAAATTTCTTCACGGAAAATTTAATTTGAGGTCTCTCATTATTTTATTTTTGTGTAATGTTTTATTTTCGTGTATTCATTTGGCTTTGTGTTTTGTTTTGTGTATCCTTTATTTTTTATGTTTAGAAACAAACAGGATCTTAAGAGATATTTGTCCTAAAGTGAAAATCAGGATATTTTACAACTACAATTTACAAATATCTATCCAGTCAGGTTAGAAATGTTTAGATATTCAGTATAAATTCAAATTAAAAATGAAATCTAAACTGTATCAATAGAAGATGATAGAGGTTACATTTCTGTAAGATTTTTCGTGTGTCATTATTTTTAATATATGAATATAGATGGCAGCACTACAAGTTCTCTTATTTTTGGCGGAGCCATGTTTGTCATGAACGAAAGAGGCCATACCAAGGCAATGAATGTTCTAATCTATTTAATACCAACACATTTTTCTGAACTTTCTTCGTTTTTCACATATTAAAAAGTTAAATCACGAAGGATTCGTAATTTTCATTATTTTATCCAAAAATAGACTTACCCTTTCCTAAGGTTCTTTCATAATATTAATACTTTCTTTAATGGCCCAAGCAGCATATAAACTAATTGGTGACGCGGGGAATAGCTATTCTATCATGCTCTGATCAGATAAGTCACTGGCAGAGGGGTACCCAAAATGGTGTGTATATGTTATATTACAATATGTTTTTCGGGAGGGGCAAAATGTATCGTGGCAGTTATGCTTGCTACACCACTGAAATAATGTATTATTTTGAAAACAAATCCTTTTGGCTGTTTTAAATTATATTTTGTGACATATAATGATTAAATTACATTTTAAATGAAACCTTACATGCAATTTTACACAATCACGTGTAGCAATGACTGAAAATTTTGTGCATGTATTTTGAAGGTTCCGTAAAATTTTTTCTTTTTTTTTCCTGCTAATTTTTCCACTTTATAACTCATTTTTTTTATAGTATATGATTATAAATCTCTACATTTTTATCGCTTTTGTTAGGAAAGTGGATATTGCAAAGTGTTTTACTAAATTTTGTACTTAATATGTAACTCAAATATATAACTGAAGCATAGCTTAAATAATCAAACTGTTTAATCAGATGGATGATTTTAATTGAATTTTTAAATTAAAAAAAAACACTTTATAATGCATTACCTCAGTTTGTTCCATTTTATTTTGTTGGAATTAAATAAAAGGCTTGTCAAGATCTTAAAAGACTTTAGTCAGGGCCGGATTAAACCACTTTGGGGCCTTAGATATTTTCTTCTTAAGGTGGGTTTTTACCATATTAGATTCCTCTCAAGTAATGTTAATATATGGGAAGGATAAAATTTCTACTGGCCGGCTTACATTTAAAGATTTTTTTTAAATAGTTATATCACTTCATAGAACAGCAAGATACCGTGAAAAATATATTTAATTATAGATTTTTGAAAAAATGGTTTGTTTACTCCTCTTCAAGCGCAAACAAGATTACTTAACAGACATGAGTTCAAAAAAAGTAAAGATATCATCCTATAGAGTTTACTGTTCTATAGAATTCTTTAAACTCGGGCCAAACAGACGGAATTTTTATTTTTTCCTTGGGATGGTAACACTCAGCTAGAGTAGTGCAGGATTACTCATTAGGTGGAGCCTACTGGTTCATTTTAAGTACTCCATATTACAAATTGAAGGTTTTAAAAATGGATATATGGTACTAGCATCATAATCATACAAACTTATCTCCGAAAGCGTGATGCAATTAACGTTTCCCAACGTTATGACACTATTAAAAATATATAGATATCTCATGATAACAACGCTACCATTGAATGAAGCTTTTCAAAGCCAACAGTGCTAAAAAAACTGCCATTGATCTTCAATGACACAAGACAGACTGAACTCTCTTGCCATTATGGCCATTGAATACGAGGTCTTGCAGAATATAGATGTTTAATGATGAATACAGATGTTTTAAAAGAATTCTTTTAAAACATCTGTGTTCATCTGTTCTGTTTATTGTATATAATATTTAATAATTATCGTTTATTTATATTTTATATCAATTTTTTATATTTTTTGTGAAATAAAGTTACATTTCTAAAACTGTTAAGCAATAAAATTATGTTCGAAAAATTATTAGGTGACAAGTCCCCGAGATTTCAAATACCTAAGGGTCTCGATCTTGTTTAATCCGGCACTGACCGAGCCGCACGATGCCGACATATGATGGTTGGTACCGGAGTTTGTGGGTTCGAATACTATAGCATATGTTTGTATTCGGAATCTTTAAGCATTCCCGGTTCATTAGCCCTCGTGTGAAAAACAGTAGACAGTAGCGCATCAAAAACTCACGAGAGCAATCCAATGTAGTAGAATATTGGTTAATATCGTCGGTACCGGAGTTTTTAATCCCACTATGGCATGGATGACCGTATACTGTTCGGAATCGGCTTTAAGCAGTATCCCGGTCTCATTAATGTGAAAAACAGTAGACAGTAGCGCATCAAACCGGCACTCACCGAGAGCAATCCAATGTAGTACGGCCGAACGCTGGCCGATTGGTTAGAGCGCTGATCGTCGGTACCGGAGTTCGTGGGTTCGAATCCCACTATGGCATGGATGTTCGTAGCCGTTCGGAATCGGCTTTAAGCAGTAGGTCCCGGTCTCATTAGCCCTCGTGTGAAAAACAGTAGACAGTAGCGCTTCAAACCGGCACTCACCGAGAGCAATCCAATGTAGTACGGCCGAACGCTGGCCGATTGGTTAGGGCGCTGATCGTCGGTACCGGAGTTCGTGGGTTCGAATCCCACTATGGCATGGATGTTCGTAGCCGTTCGGAATCGGCTTTAAGCAGTAGGTCCCGGTCTCATTAGCCCTCGTGTGCAAAACAGTAGACCGTAGCGCTCCAAACCAAACCAAACCAATGTAGTACGGCCATTCCATGGAAACGAGTGTCACACATTGAACTACTTTTACCTCTTTTTCTATAAAGAATATAATATTTCAAATATATATTTTTTGTGAAGCAATTATAACACCTAAGGAAGAAATTTTTCAAAAAATAAAGAATTTCCGTTTCTTTACATGTTTAAAAAAATATAAATATGATGTTACGGGTGTGACAGTTATAAATGCCACACCCGTAACAGCATATTTATAATTTTTTGAGCACTTACAGAAGTTAAGAAAATTCTTTATTTGTGGGGAAATTCTTCCTTAGAAGTTATAATTGCTTCACAAAAAAATATATATTTGAAATATTATATTTTTTATAGAAAAAGTGATAAAAAGTAGTTCAATGTGTCACACCCGTTTCTATGGAATGGACTAGTAGTTACAGACTCACTTTAACTAGGCCCTTCTCTCTCCCTCAAGAAATAGAACCCACACATAGAAGAAAAAACTAGATGTAAAAAACTAAAGCAATCCTTAATTTTTTTATTAATAAAATTTTTAATATAGAACAGTAAATTGTAGTTTCTCTAGAAAACTTTGAACAGTTTGCTTATAAATTTAAAAAAAATTAAGTTTATTTTATTTTAGTGTGTCTAAATAAAGTATATGAATAACAAAAAATTTGAGTTAACAATTCTGTTTTCTAGACTTTAATTCAGAAAAATTATTTCATAATAATTAATATTATACAAAGCATTTTGTTCAATACTTAAGCAGCTAAAGAATTTAGTTTTGATTGTCTGAGTTTTGTAAAAACAATTTTACACGTTTGTTATGCTTTATTTATTTTTTTTCAGAAATTTAGTTCATTTTCAATTCGGAATAATTCCAGAATTTGACCTTTTAAATTATTTTCTTTTGGGCTTTTAAAGAATATTTGTAAATATTCCTGACTTTTCATAAATGGTCTATATTTTTCCTGATTCGTAGCTTTATTTTATTTTATTTTTTTTTTTAAGAAATTTAGTTCATTTTCAATTCGGAAGGATTCCAAAATTTGACCTTTTAAATTATTTTCTGTTGGGCTTTTAGAGAATATTTGTAAATATTCCTGACTTTTCATAAATGGTCTATATTTTTCTTGATTCGTAGCTTTATTTATTTATTTATTTTTCAAGAAATTTAGTTCATTTTCAATTCAGAATAATTCCAAAATTTGACCCTCTAAATTAATTTTATTTTGGCTTTTAGAGAATATTTATAAATTTTCCTGACTTTTCATAAATGGTCTATATTTTTCCTGATTCGCAGCTTTTAGCTCCCCATGTTCTGCTATCGTTATACACTGACCCCTTCTTGAGTTCATCCTGCCCTGGGCGGAATGTTGCCTTAAAATAAGGCGCAACTGGCCGCTCTTATCGACAGGAAGGAAGTAGTAGCGATTTCCCATAAGTTGTGTTTACTTTCTGCGCATTTCACCGTTTAGTTTTCAAAATAAACCCCTTGCTGCTTGCGTCTAATAAACTACAACGACCACTTAGATTTAAATACTGCGAGGACCACTACGATGTGATTTGTGGTTTCTTATCCTAAATCACCCCCCACGAATAAAATTTTCTAAATTTAACCTCTGAGAGTAACTGTCGGCTCTTTTTTTTTTGAAAGAAAATAAATATATTTATTCTTTATATAAATATGGACTTGGAGCACCACCACAGCTAGTTCCCGGAACTAAAATATATAAAGCCCCATTTTTATTAAATTCGAATTTATTTTATCTTCTTTTATATTGCATCTTTCGAAATTGTTGGTTCTTGTCAGTGTAGCTTAAGAATGAAGAATTGTGTGGTTAAAATAAATCATGTATGTTGATATGAATTAAATTAAATTTTTTTTGTTAATAAAAGTATAGTAATTGTTAATTATATTTTATGGACTACTAAAGTTTTGATAGTTATCGAGTAACAGTGATGTAGATAGAAACATAACACTCATGAAAAGGGACCAAGTGTAAGTCTCTGTTTTCTACAAACGAGAAAAATACATTTTGATAATGACGAGTTAGGATCACCAAGAGTGAATCTCAGTTTTCTACAAATGAAAAGTATACATTTTGATAATTACGAGTTAGGATCCCAAAGAGAGAGTCTAACTTTTCTACAAATGAGAAGAATAACATTTTGATAGTGACGAGTTAGGATGACAAAAAGTGAGTCTCAGTTTTCTACAATTGAAAAGAATACATTTTGATAATGATGAGTTAGGATCACCAAGAGTGAGTCTCACTTTTCTACAAATGATAAGAATTCATTTTGATAGTGACGAGTTAGGATCACAAAAAGTGAGTCTCAGTTTTCTACAAATGAGAAGAATACATTTTGATAATGACGAGTTTGGATCACCAAGTGTGAGTCTGTTTTTTACAAATGGAAGTATACATTTCGATAATGACAAGTAAGGATAGTCAGAAGAGGTTTTAATATCGACAGTAACCATCTGGTGGTATGGAAGAATGTCTGCCTAAAATAAGGTGTATCGCCGATAAATCAAGTAGATTTGTATAAAACACACTAGCTTATATATAACGAACTTAAAACATGTCAACTTGTCGGGATATTTCTCGACTTCGACCTCCAACAGCCTAGAAAGAGTACCTGGACGGCTTTCGATTTCAGCGAGTATTTAGTCAATACCGATAAAGAGTTATTTGCCCTTCGTCTTTCGGGGTGTTTACCTACGTCAGGAGGGTACAGTTATCTCTCTCTCATATCATAAAGATGAATTATCCCTCTTATGATAGCGGAGTTGAGCTTATCCAGGAATAAATATCAAAATAGTTTCAGCTGGTAATAGTTTTGGTGATGTGGTGTACGAAATGGGGAATCAATACGCTAAAGAGGATATATGTAAACATAGGTGGAAATTAAAATAGCAGATGACCATCTTTTCAAGAAGAGCAGATATAACCATATAATATAAGAAATAAAAAATCAAGTTAAAAGTTTAAAAAATATCATATTTCATATAGTTAATCATGAAAAACATATAGCAATTTGTAAATATGCAACTATACCATGTAAAAATGAGTGAATAAACAAAATTTGTAGTTTAATTTCAAATCTTCAATTTTCATGAAATTTTACATTTTTGTCATATACAGTCAGTACTATATGGTCACCCGCTTATATGGTCAGTTTTCTTAAGTCACGTTTAATTTAATAGGAAACATGTATTAAAGTGCACCGCTTATACAGTCATTTTCTTTTTCTTGTTACTGGTTGGTTATATGGTCAGTTTCATGTTTTCAACGAGTTTCCGTTTTTTTTTTCTTTTCGTTTTTTTTAAGAAGTCAGTGCGAAATCGGAGAGGACCTGAATTCAAGCTTTTATTTCCCTCCCTTTCTCCTTTTCTTGTTTGTGTAGACATCACCTCTCTCAGTTCTCTTGCCCCTGCCAAGAGGTAGACATCTGTCTGTTTATTGGTTGAATTTATCTCTCCCTGCTTAAGTTGAAATTGAGACGAAACAAGTAAAGGAAAATTTTGTTGCATTTGGATCATACGTCACGAAAACAACGCTCATTTTTTAATTATGGCTTCGAAAAGAATGAATTTATCATTTGCTGCCAAAAATAAATTGATTGGAAATTTAAAAAAATCTAATCTTTTTATAGGCTACTTTCGCCAAAGCAAATTCTATTACCCGGACGACATTAAACAACATTTTAGCTGCCACACTTTGGGCCTCAAGTGTTGAAATCGGTAACCAAGAAAGAAAGCATCAGCGCTTGTCACTGTAACAAAGAGTTACAGTTTAACCAGCCAGAGCGAAACCAACCTAGAGGTGAAAGCGGAGTGACCCTCTATCGACCCTATTGGTCAAGAGGGGTTGCTAACTGCGGAGTAGCCCGCTTCGGCCCAGCAACGCTCCCCAACGAACTTTTTTTTAGATGATCTGCAGACCCCTTCGGAGAGAGAGCTCAGAGGAAGAAACTTGGAGCTTAGGATCTTCAGAAAGAGTTTCGAGCACCATTTTCTTCTAAGACGCCATTTTGATAGATCTTCAACCTAGTGTGGTTCCTTTTGCATCATAGTCACATAGCATATGCCAGTCACATCTTTATTAATATTATAATAAACAAATTCAGCAGAAAGAGTTAGTTTTATTTAAAATACCACTAGACTCACGGTCGGCCTTGACGCTATGTCGGCCTCTTCACCACAGTCACCTTATGGGAATGTGGATAAGGCTCTTCTGTTATGGATTAAAAATGCCTTGTATATGCACAATAGGGTTGTATTGTTCCGCATATGTGGCCACCTCGCTTATATTGTCTAATTTTTCTGGACCGCTGAACTGACCATATAACCGATACAGACTGTATTATAGTCATCATAGTTTCATGGAACCAAAAATGCCGCCATATATGAATTTTTCAACCCTTTTGAGTTGTTGGAATGCTATCCGAAAAACGAGTAGCAGATTTTAGCTCAGCGTTAGATGAAAATCGCTTTATAAAAACACCGCGTTATGGGAGACTTGACTGTACTTGTAAAGTAGTAAGTAATAAATGACTCACTGTTTCATTCAACCACTCCGCGCTTTTTCCAGCGCTCAAAGATTTTTTTAAAAAATAAAAACGGGCGACCTCCACACCCAGTTGCCAACACGGAGGAGGATCGGGTTTTTTTTTCTTTCCGTCAGTAGGTCAGTGCCCTTTAAGCCTAGTCACGGGATATTTTAAATATCCGGGAAGATAATTTAAATATCCACACAACATGGATGGACTCCAATATGTAACTAAAAGTACATCTCCTTGGATCTTCTTTTGAATAATACAGAAATATTACCCTCGCTCTCTCTACATATTAACGATTATGTCATTTTTTAGATCACTTTGCATTATACAGATTCTGTAACGAAAATGTATAACAGAACAGACTATTTCATGACCTGGAATAGGTGCAAGTAATATCACCAATAAAGATGCACAATTGGCCAAAATTTGGGTGTTTCTGTTGATGAAATAAATGTCATCTAAAAAAAAGGAATGAAAATTCACATACATATACGAATATCCGGTTTCTTTTATTCTCTTTTTTTAGTTTACTTTGTTTGTTTGTTCATAGTTGATTAAAAATATCATTTCTAACATAGTGTGAGTATATCTCTCTTCTCTCCTTCTCTCTCTCTCTCTGTATATATATATATATATATATATATATATATATATATATATATATATATATATATATATATATATATATAAGGGTCTAAAAAGGGGGTAGTTGGAAATTACGTGAGTTAAAAACGACTTTAAAAAGGGAACTCTTTTATAATAATAAAATAAATGAAAAAGACCCACGCTCGCGTAAACTTTTAGGATCATCCGATCAGATGGAAGCATTTTGAAAGAATTTGATGAGCTAGCTAACAGATAAGTTTCAATTGGCGCGTGGACATGGGGTGGTCAACACCTTCTCGCATAGCTCCGCCACGAACAATGAAAATGGCGCATGTTGATTTCCTTGCGGACGATGAGTTAATAAAACTTATTGTTTTCAAGAAGACTGTTTTCCATTCGCCTTAACTCTGGATCCCAACATGTCATATATATATATATATATATATATATATATATATATATATATATATATATATATATATATATATATATATATATATATATATATGACACGGATGAGTGGTTAAGGCATGGAAGACACATTTTATTTCACATATAAAAACTATTTTGTTATAATCATTCTGTTCATGGCTATGCCATTTAGATATCCTTTGTTCTCATTTTTTGACGATAAGCGTGGAGGCTGTAATCAGACCGGGTCCCCTATCAGAAATGTGTTTTTTACGTTTCTACCTAAGCAAATCTATTTGTCTACTTCCGAATCAGCTTCTTTGCTCTGTATAGTTCCGCTCGAGGGTGTGTCTTTCGGCTATTACGTTATCGTTAATGAGTTTCAACTTATTTTAATTATAACTCGCTTAATTCTTAACCCCCATTTTTAAACCTAACAGCTTCCCCCTTCGCTGAACACTGGTCCAACCAGGATGCTTAGTCCTGATGGACAAATCCCCAGAGGTCAAACTAAATTTAATTATAACTCGCTTAATTCTTAACCCCCATTTTTAAACCTAACAGCTTCCCCCTTCGCTGAACACTGGTCCAACCAGGATGCTTAGTCCTGATGGACAAATCCCCAGAGGTCACTAAATTTAATTATAACTCGCTTAATTCTTAACCCCCATTTTTAAACCTAACAGCTTCCCCCTTCGCTGAACACTGGTCCAACCAGGATGCTTAGTCCTGATGGACAAATCCCCAGAGGTCAAACTAAATTTAATTATAACTCGCTTAATTCTTAAATTTTTAAATAACAGCTTTTCGCTGAACATGGTCCAAAGGATGCTTAGTCCTGATGGACAAATAGAGGTCAAACTAAATTTAATAATCGCTAATTCTTAACCCCATTTTTAAACCTAACAGCTTCCCCTTCGCTGAACACTGTCCAACCAGGATGCTTAGTCCTATACAAATAGAGGTCAAATAAAATTTAATTATAACTCGCTTAATTCTTAACCCCCATTTTATAACAGCTTACTTCGCTGAACACTGGTCCAACCAGGATGCTTAGTCCTGACAAATCCCCAGAGGTCAAACTAAATTTAATTATAACTCGCTTAATTCTTAAATTTTTAAATAATATTTTATGAACACTGGTCCAACCAGGATGCTTAGTTGATGGACAAATAGAGGTAAACTAAAATTTAATTATAACTCGCTTAATTCTTAAATTTTTTAAATAACAGCTAATTCGCTGAACATGGTCCAACCAGGGCTTAGTCCTGATGGACAATCCCCAGAGGTCAAACTAAATTTAATTATAACTCGCTTAATTCTTAACATTTTTAAACCTAACAGCTTCCCCCTTCGCTGAACACTGGTCCAACCAGGATGCTTAGTCCTGATGACAAATCCCCAGAGGTCAAACTAAATTTAATTATAACTCGCTTAATTCTTAACATTTTTAAACTAACAGCTTCCCCTTCGCTGAACACTGGTCCAACCAGGATGCTTAGTCCTGATGGACAAATAGATCAAACTAAATTTAATTATAACTCGCTTAATTCTTATAAATTTATATATACCTAACAGCTTTTCGCTGAACACTGGTCAACCAGGATGGTTAGTCCTGATGGACAAATCAGAGGTCAAACTATTTAATTATAACTCGCTTAATTCTTAAATTTTTAAACCTTTGTTCCCCCTTCGCTGAACACTGGTCCAACCAGGTGCTTAGTCCTGATGGACAAATCCCCAGGGTTAAATTTTTATACGCAATTCTTAACCCATTTTTAAACCTAATCAGCTTCGCTGAACACTGGTTCCGCTCGAGGGTGTGCTTTCCTGATACAAATCCCAGAGGTTTCAACTAAATTTTAATTATAACTCGCTTAATTCTTAACCCCCATTTTTAAACCTAACAGCTTCCCCCTTCGCTGAACACTGGTCCAACCAGGATGCTTAGTCCTGATGGACAAATCCCCAGAGGTCAAACTAAATTTAATTATAACTCGCTTAATTCTTAACCCCATTTTAAACCTGACAGACACACACACATGTATATATATATATATATATATATATATATATATATATATATATATATATGTGTGTGTGTGTGTGTGTGTGTGTGTGTGTGTGTGTGTGTGTAATATCAGCGAGACTCATTCAAAATCGCATCACAGTTTATTTCTGGTAATAAACATGAAATTCGTACAACAGTCAGACAGCTTTACAACTTCGTGCAAACAGACAATGTGATCCCACACATACACTTTTCAAGTAGGGATTCCTAAGGTAAAAGAGTACGAATAATCCCTAAGCACAATTGATCACATGATACAAAATACACATGTTTAAAGAGAACTTGCTAACTATTGGCTAAAGTAGTCCAGATAGAGACTGCACTAAGTCTATAGCGTGTCTGGAGGGAAAAATCAGAATTACCGCGCAAACCCCGAACTCACTTTATGAACAAAAGTTATTAAATTAATATTAAAATTCGCAATATATATATATATATATATATATATATATATATATATATATATATATATATATATATATATACATATATACATATATATATATATATATATACATATATATATATATATATATATATATATATTAGCTTGAGAATAAAAATATGAAAGGTATAATAAAATATCCTATATTACTTTAAAACGAAAAGAAAAACGGATGACTTTGCGGTGTTAACGATGCTATAATTTTGATTGATATTTTTGTTCCTTATAGAAAAACTTAACTTTAATTATTCAATATACGCTTAATAATGTACATTTAAAATATTCGAGGAAAAAATACAAAGCATTGATCATTTGGTGTTATTCTGGAGAACATTTCACACCGTCGTGAAAAGAGCTACAGAAACATCAACACAACATATCATATTTAATTGAAATCTCTCTCTAAACACTCCCTTCACTAATGAAAGCTGAAATTTTTAACGAAATCCATCGACTATTTTTTGAATTTATAGGAGAGAAACATGTGAGCATTCACCTTTATTTATATAGATTTCATTTCAGCTCACTGTAATTTTGTACTCAAACGGTCATCATTTAGTTTTACAATTTATCTTTAAGAAAAGTCTTTGTGATTCCAAGCCGAAAATTGCCTGTAAAGGACAGGCATGTGTATACTTAGAATAGCAAAATTTAACTCTCAAATCGATGCCAATTGTTTATCTGAAGAAAAATAAGGGTAATACAGTAACTTTCTTTGCAATTCGTATTCCAAGTTTCTTTAAGTTAACATAAAGAAGGAAATGGAAAATGGGGCACTCCTTTCCAAAGTGATCTCTTGAAACCATCTAGAATTAGTCACAGAAGATTTTGGAATTTGCGTTTTTGTAGAAACCGCTATATTAGATGGATATATTAGAGCTGTTTAAGAGAAGAAAAGCAAGACTTTTATGTGAAAAAGATAATTATAGTTTTTTTTAATTCTCCTGGAAGCGCAAGGGTAACTTTATAATCCTTGTTATTGCTACCGTTGTAGCACAGAAGGTTAATGTTGTAGCATCTGCTAGGTTTCTTAACTTATTCTGGGTAATGGTTTTAGCTTTGAGGCTAAGTAAAGGGGTATGTAATTAAATAATTATTGAATTAATTTAATAATACTTTGTCGCAGAATGGTAAGCTTAATAAAATATGACACAAAGCCCATTTTAGTTACATAAAATACATCACTTTTGTGCCTATTTCTACTCATAAATACGCGACTTTGTATATATTTTGAAAAAAATTCTCTCACAGAATACCAAGTTGAATTTTCCACTTGCAGATTTTATTTGTTACACAATTTCGTTTTTGCCCGTGATTCGTGTAACTGCGTTGTCATAAAATGCTATCGCAATATGTGACAATACTTATACGAGGTTTATGACACTAACATTTCTCTACAGTACACTCAGTTACATCTTTACGAAATACCGATCTCCCCTTCTTTATTTTAACCAATTAATTGCCTACAGAGCTGTAATATCCATTAAAGGGTCGAATTGTAACATTGAGAAGTGATTCGAAATTTCAAATTTTCATATTTTGTTAAACGCTCGTGAAAGTCTAGAGCCTACTTCTTGGTGATCGTTCCTTGCTAAAATTTCGAAGCGCTGTGTTTGGACCACGTGGTGCAAAAATCGTTTTTGTTTATAAGACAAAGTATACAAGTAAGATCCATTTAGGATAAATCTTTAGATCCAGATGTCTAATCGCTGGATGATCACTAGGTACGAAATCAAGGGGAAATCCCTCCTCCGTGAATGATCCAAATGAATTTGATTTCCGAACATGGTATGACGAAATTCTTACACTCGGAGTTTCTGATCCGTCGTGGAGTATCATATCCCAAACTGCTCATGGAGGTGTTTATACTAAAAAGGTATTGATGAAAATTCCTGCACACCAAACCAGTCATCTTCTAGAGACCAGAAAAAGTCTAATTCTGCAAAAATTTGATAGAGATCCATAGATTAAGAACACAATGTGTGGGAGAAAAAAAAGAATTTTTCTCTTTGGGGAACATGTACAGTTCCGTTTTTTGTAACGCATGTAGTTCCCCTGGACATAAGGATGAAAACTCAATCCACCTAAGTGTCTAATGCAACGTCTAATTTTTTTTAAATACCATCTCACTATCTCTAAACCAGACAAAGGTTAGATGTCTAACGACAAATGCAGATATTCTTTGATTACAATTTCAACTTTGATATGGATGTTTATACTTGTTCGAGGCCTACTTCAGTCAATAAACTTTTTCTAACCAGATTACTGGGAACATCTCCCCACATACTCAGAGAAGATGTAGGATAAATCTGGGTCTGGATTTTCTCCCGCTGGGAGGTTGACAGGTGAGGGAAAGGTACGGAAAGGTACAAAGAGCGATCATAAATTGAGTGCAACAACCGACGTGGTATCATGAACCGTTTACCAGTCATCGTACGCGACCTGTTTCGATTTATCAAATTAATATATTTCAATTTTATAGTTACATCTAACAGTAGAAAATCGATCACAGCTTTTCTAACTCCATCTTCAGAACTGATTTGATTCTTTTTAACTCTAGAAACACTAGCAAGAGGGTAAAAAAAAAACCCTCCAGAATTTTTAAATACGGGACAATATTGATGTTTAGTATCTCTAATTTTTTTTTCACATATTAAATTTCTGATCCGATTTTGTCCCCTCAGTTGAAACGGCCCAGTTATAATCTTGACTATTGAGCTCAAATTTTTGCTACCTTCTAGAACGTTTCTTTATATACATATCTGATTTTACAAAGCAATTTAGTCGCTTTTGTACTGAAATGACACCGACAGAAGTTCCATTGTAAAGGACGTGCTAAAAAGGTTGAAAATACACAAAACAGGACGTGTTTCGCTCATTCGAGGTGTAGATTTTTTTTCAATGTGAAGCCTAATGAGAGCGAATCTCGTGTTGGTCCTTCGATTCTCGAAATTCCAATCGGAAGCCGTCCCTGGAGAACTGTTGTTTTTTCATCCCCTTCTCATTTCCTCGGTCATGTAGAAGTAGTCATAATCTGGCTCTCTCTCTCTCCTTTTGGAGAAATTGTATCCGCCACTGTTGGGGCCGGAGGAAATCACACGCAGGCAGGCACCTAGAGGGAGGGAGCGAACAAGGCTCTGAGTCACCGGATATATCTCGAGATTTCTCTCTCTCTCTCTCTCTGCGCCGCGACCTTTGACTCTTTCGAACCACCCGCTATTCGAGGAGCTTGAGTTTCCATTTCTTCTGAGGCGCAGTCACACTGTTGCTCGGACGAATTAATGCGCGCTTAAACAGGCGGCTGAGTTTTCAACGCGATATCCGAAATCTGTATCATCCACGGTACACACTGACAGAAAAAAAAACCCTCATCCGTATCGAATTCGAATAATTATAGCTGTAAAGTGTACATAACAGGACCACTACCACACTACTTTTTATTTTAATCAATTACAACAGCTGAAGCGTGAGTCTAATTCCACATCAATAGTTTTATAAGGAGAGCATTGTCCAGTTTACATTTAAATCATTGTAATAGTTCTTTTTAACAAGAACCTACTTATTTTCAAGCCAGGGGTTGAAAGACTTTTGAGAAATAAGAACCAGTGAAACAAGATAACGAAGGTATTAGCGGTTAGGTTAGGTTTGGAGAGCTAAGGTGTACTGATTTGCTCACGAGGCTTAATGAGACCGGGACCTACTGCTTAAAGCCAATTCCGAATAGCTACGAACATTCATACCAGCAGTGGGATTAGAACCTGCAAATTCCGTTACCGAAAAGCAGCGCTCTATCATTCGGTCATCATTTGGCCGAAGATATCAGAGAGATAGACACATAATATATACATACCTACATACATATATATATATATATGTATATATGTGTATGTATGTATGTATGTATGTATGTATATATATATATATATATATATATATAAATAAATACATTGTGTGCGGGTACATTTTTGCTGCGGAATTGAGGATTGAATCATATATGTGTCTTACCATCCGTTTCTTATTCGCAGTTAGTGGAAAGCTGAATTTGCAGATACTGTAATAATTGTGAAATTGTGTAATCAAAATTATTAGAAATGAAATGTATTTATATTAATATAATTAACACTGGGACTATAATAGTCCTGATGCAGCTGTAGTAAACTTCCTTGCAGCATCAGAGCTAAGGATATTACAGTCACAGATGTAATGTAGAAGAACATTGTGTAATAAATGAAAATTACTGAAAAGTGTTCTGTCAATGCCTCCTTGGGATAGAAAGAATAAATTTACAAATATCCGTTTCAAGCAAAAGTCAGAAACTTAATCTAAATTTTTCGTAGTCTCGGAGTAAAACAAAAATATTTTTTGTATACCCTGTCACCAGGACCTGATTTACCGGGCCTAGGGTAATTTTTGGAGGAGCCATAAACAAGCCCCAAAACTTTTTTCTATTTAGGGGATTTTTAAGTTGAAGAGGATTTAATCATATATCTGTCTTACCAACCGTCTGTCATTCGAAGTTAGTGGAAAGCTGAGTTTGCAGATACTGTAATAATTATGAAAATGTGTAATGAAAATTATTAGAACTGAAATGTATTTATATTAATAGAGTTAACACTTTGACTATAATAGTCCTGATGCAGCTGTAGTAAACTCCCTTGCAGCATCATAACTAAGGATATTACAGTCACAGATGTAACGTAGAAGAACATTGTGTAATAAATGAGAATTACTACAAAGTGTTCTGTTAATGCCTCCTTATTATAGAAAGAATAATTTTACAAATATCCACTTCAAGCAGAATTCAGAAACTTAATCTGAATTTTTCGTAGTCTCGGAGTGTAACAGAAATATTTTTTGTATAGCCTGTCACCAGGGCCTGATTTACCGGACCTAGGGCAATTTTTGGAGGCACCCTAAACAAGCCCCAAAACTTTTTTCTATTTACCCTATTATTGTAGCACGTTTACAAACAAAAGTTGGCTTGGGAAGCCCAGAAATTCATGCCGTGCCTTGCTCACCACATCGTGCTCTGTCTGTGGCACACATACGATTAAATATCTGTTCAGAAAAGCGTCAGTGTCAAAATCAAAAGTCTAAAGAGAAGCGACAAAAGTAAATAAACATTTTAATAAACATGGCATCACTTCCAGTGCTATTCGTCACCAAAGCAGTCCCTAAATAGAACTCAGCTGTAGATTTGCTTTCGTTACTCTGTGTGTAAACAAGACGAAACCTCCCTAATATATTTTTCACAAATGTACTTGTTCCGACCTTGTCAGTTTACGTTCTCGTTTCGACTTATTAAAATTCCGGTCACGCATAATGATTCCTTTTATATCGGAGCAGTATGATCTTTTAACTTTTCCTAAACTAAAAGAGTTAAAAAAGAGTGTTACTGTGCATACGCTGTAGCAATTATTCATTCTCTTACTACAGTCGTGAGAGAAAGCTGGAGTATAAAAAACGACACCCTTTATTTGCGTTAATGTTGTAGTTGTGCACTTCCTTGGCGAGTGGTGTTGTTTCTGTGCTGCTGTCGCGTAATTCGATCGTTTTGTACCAGGAACTTCTCTTTCGGGGGCGGTTTTCGGTCCTGGGTGTCGTGTTACAAGCGTGCAAGGTTCCGCGAGTGGACTGCTACCAATCATTGGCTTGAAGGGAACAAGGAATCCGACTGTCTCGGGAACAAGTGAAGCCTCTCAACGAGTACTGAAGTCGTCGCACAGTCTCCTTCTCTAAATCTCTCTCTCCGACTATTAAATATTGAATGGCTTTCATCATAGCGTGGTTGCAAATTGCATGCAAAGATTAAATCACGGCTTGCTTAGGTTAAATCGAATGTAAATGGGGGAAGTTTAACAGCATTCGTGTTTGACACACTTAAAAAAATGCATTTTTAATTTTTTATTCATTTTTTTCATACACATAAGCTCACGCAAACTTCGAAAAAAGAATTTTCTTGTGTTGTTGGAACAACAAGAAATTTGCCATTTAGTTTTAGCTGGAAAATAAAACTTTTTTTTATGAATCCAAAACTATTAACACATTGTTTAAGAGACACGTACTAGTTCATTTTCTGACAATTGACACTTGAGCTCGGGCCACGTACTAGTTCGGGTTTTGCCTTGTACCTCTTCATAGAGCAAAATGCTTTGAACGTTACCACACTGTAAAACATTATTAGTTTTATGATTTCTCTTTTCATTTTCTTACAATGTAAAAATTTTTATATATAACATAATTTGAAAAAATTAAAACTATATACTACTATTTTTATTTGATTTTTCCTATTTACGATACTCTTATAAATTTATCTACTAAAAATATATGTTTTTTTAGAAAAATCTTATGGTTGTTATTTATATATTTGTTTATATATTTCAATATAAAATACGAAAAAAATTAAATAATTTTCGATCTATTGAGATTTAACTGAATAACTAAATTTACCCGCAAAACGCCCGCTCCCGGTACAATTCCGTTGTGAAATGTTCCCGCACACAATGTGTAAATAAAACTGATGTAAAAAAAAATCAGATTGTGAGTTTTCGAAAATTGGGTTTCCAATATCTTAAAAATGAATAAATAAAAATAAAAAAAAATTTCTATGGTCTCTCATC
>CM063508.1:15633262-15673262 GCA_032207245.1 Pardosa pseudoannulata
GACCCGTTCGCATCCAACAGTGAGCAATTTCTGAGAATACTGTTTTAAATGTTTTGATAGTGTTGAAATTCAAAGCCATGTTCCTGTCCGCGGACTAAGCTTATGTTTTTGCGCTGGTGTCATCGGATTCTATCTATTGTCTCGATGAGCTTCAGGTGGATCAGGTGGGGGATGATGCGCGTAACCGAAACTGCCCGTCGTCTGGTTTTTACATTGCCAAAACGCGTTTACACAATTGCCCGTGGTCTCGGTTGCACCAAAACAGGAGTCGCCTTTCGCAACCATTTTCTCCCTTTTCTTATCGCTATTGGGCCAGATGCAGGAAAAGGAATGTAAAATTGATTATCGGAGAACCCCCTTCTTCCGCTCATTAGCACATAATACGAACCGGAAGTATCCGTCACGTGGTCCGTGCGTCTTAAAAAGGATAGAAAAGAAATTCAACCAAGTCACTCTGGAAACAAATCACCCACTGTGCAAGTTCTTGGCGGGAGACGTCATACGCTGATCCACTTCCCAAGTCCACTTTGGCGACTACGGCATATTTGAGAAAGATGGAAGCGTCTAGCGGTATGTCACTTGTTTATCGCCTTTTCCAATTTTATTTAAGCTTTTTCATTCAAAAATTATCGAACTTAAAACATATCTATTTAGTTTTCAAGAATGTATATACTTCCGAATTTAACATATTCCTGAAGCTGTTCGAAACTTGAATGATATTTATTGGGTATTTCTTAAAGTCCAGTAGGTTTGCTCAAGGCCTGCGATAACAATTCAGTGCAATGAATTCATTAAATTTTTTTTTTACAAGCGCGAACAGATTAGAATGACTATTGATTGTTTCTTGTAAAACACTACTAGATGTATTTGTGATATGAAGCATATTTGTTCCAATTTATTTTAGAATTAGATCGATAGTTAAGGAGAAGATAAACTTTACTAACCTTATAAATTTTGCTAACCTTAACTCATCCAGAATCAAATATGGATGCCTTTATCCATTTCAGGTACAACTGCTTCATAAATTCGTGGACAGACGAACAGATAACTTAGGCTATTATTATATAGGGGGAATTAAGAGAAAAAACATGAAATTTTTCTGCATTTTGTTTTCTTTTATATATTTTGTTGTTTTGTAAAAATATTACTTTTTGAAATGTTCGAAAACAATTCCAAAATTTATTTTGATCTTAGTAATATCAAAATTACTAAGATCAGGAATTATTGGGAATAAAAATCAGAACTCATTTTCACCGTAATGCAGCATTTAAACCCCGTGAGACCCGTTCGCATCCAACAGTGAGCAATTTCTGAGAATACTGTTTTAAATGTTTTGATAGTGTTGAAATTCAAAGCCATGTTCCTGTCCGCGGACTAAGCTTATGTTTTTGCGCTGGTGTCATCAGATTCTATCTATTGTCTCGATGAGCTTCAGGTGGATCAGGTGGGGGATGATGCGCGTAACCGAAACTGCCCGTCGTCTGGTTTTTACATTGCCAAAACGCGTTTACACAATTGCCCGTGGTCTCGGTTGCACCAAAACAGGAGTCGCCTTTCGCAACCATTTTCTCCCTTTTCTTATCGCTATTGGGCCAGATGCAGGAAAAGGAATGTAAAATTGATTATCGGAGAACCCCCTTCTTCCGCTCATTAGCACATAATACGAACCGGAAGTATCCGTCACGTGGTCCGTGCGTCTTAAAAAGGATAGAAAAGAAATTCAACCAAGTCACTCTGGAAACAAATCACCCACTGTGCAAGTTCTTGGCGGGAGACGTCATACGCTGATCCACTTCCCAAGTCCACTTTGGCGACTACGGCATATTTGAGAAAGATGGAAGCGTCTAGCGGTATGTCACTTGTTTATCGCCTTTTCCAATTTTATTTAAGCTTTTTCATTCAAAAATTATCGAACTTAAAACATATCTATTTAGTTTTCAAGAATGTATATACTTCCGAATTTAACATATTCCTGAAGCTGTTCGAAACTTGAATGATATTTATTGGGTATTTCTTAAAGTCCAGTAGGTTTGCTCAAGGCTTGCGATAAAAATTCAGTGCAATGAATTCGTTGAATTTTTGTTTACAAGCGCGAACAGATTAGAATGACTATTGATTGTTTCTTGTAAAACACTACTAGATGTATTGTATTTTATTTAATATAAAGCATGAATTGCCCACATGCAGGGACAAACTTATATAGAAAACTAAAGTAAGGAAAAGAAAAAAAATATGGCAGATCGTTGATAAAATGGTATTTGACTTGTTAAAAAAAAGAAACCAAATACGAGATAAATTGACGTATAACGAAATAGGAAGTCATGATTCAGGGATAAGAGTATGATTAAATAACTATGCTAAAATTGCGTTTCTTGTAAAATATGACCAGGCAATATATATATATATATATATATGCATACATACATATATATACATTATACATACACACACACACACACATACAAGTGCGCACCCAGGGTGAGAACTGTCGGGCTTGAGACTCCACCCCGTAAACTGAAAGCGAAATGTTCAGCGAAGGTTACTTGAGAAACAAAATAGAGCAAGATCTGTTTATCTCTTTATCTTTGTTATGTATATTCATGGAAATATCGAAGTTATAAATGACATAATCCATTAATTCACAAAGAATAATTAATTCGTAATTTCTTTATAGGTTTTTCGATTAAAATTTTTCAGTATTTCTTTGTTTTAGTGCTTTTATTATGTATTTCGGCTAAATAAGTGCAGTGTTATAATGATAAGTAAAATAATTAACATGGAATTTTGACTTTATGTGCATTTTTCTTATACTTTTGTTGAACTTTGTGAAATGGTTATGCATTAGTTGTTGAACTCCTCTTAATACAAATAATTCTGGATGCGGAAATTAGTATTTAGAGGTATTATTTTTATAATATAAATATATATATTTTTTTTCTGAAGGAAAGCTCTAAACGTATAAAAACGTTTTAGTAACAGCATATAAATAAATGATAAATAATGTTCGGAAAAGCTTTGTTCCACACAAAAATTATACCTAGACATCAATTTATGTTAATCCACACGTAGTTATTTCCGATATTAGGATATGAATCTAACAATTTCTCATCATTCAAATTAGGATAGTGTAAATTTGTGTATTACTTTACTTTATAATTTAATATCAACTGATATCTGTATAATATTTTAATATGACAAGAGATCTTTCAAAATAATTTCGACCAAAAATATGAAATGATTTTTTTGTTCTGAAAAAAAAAATCAAGTTATGTACTCTTTTTCATCAAAAGAAAATTTTCGAATAACTTGATGATTCAAACTTTTTAAAATAATATTTTTTAGTTTCCCGGTGAATTAAGAGTTTTGAGTTGATTTTGGATGTTAGATTAAATTAGTATTTTCGAAATGTTCCAAATGAAACACTTTTATCTATTTCTTATTCAAAATTTTAGAGGTTCTCTGTTAATGTATTTGCCATTCAACTGGGTTTGCCTTTGATATTGGAAATATATTTTCTCGAGTTACAGAGGATGTGATACCGTAAAGCGTAGAAAATAGTATTTAACGTAAATGAAAATCGATACACAGTTTTGTTTTTATTTAAATTCTAAATGGAAAATTTAAATGTAAAAGCAGTTAGTATGCTGTGCACTAGGAACATTTAAACAAAAAATACTGTTGAAAAACGCAATTTTTATTTGCGTTCTTATCGTTTGAAAGAAACATAAGCAATAGATGTACACATGATTTATTTCAGAGATACGGCATGCATAAAATTTTTTCGAGATAGTTAAATACGTAAATCTGCAATCTGTGTCAAATTACATAATTAGTATCCTTAAGTTTTGCATTTAATGCATACACGTTATTCAGAACTAAATATTTAAAATACTAACTATAGTACTTAGAATTTTAATTACATTTTTTTTTAAACTATAAAGTGTCTCTATTCTTTTAGTCTAATTTTCTATTTTGAAAGTTCACTATATACTTCATGGTATTTCAGGATGTCTGTCTAAAATCCACCAATATGTGGAAATTTCTGTTGATAAACAGTACATTTTGTCAAATTTGTAGTGGCTATTCATTGGATTCCAGATTATTCTAAATTTTAAAACTTTTAAGGCATGCCTAAATCCTATTTATTGAATATAATGAGTTTATAATGAGAAGTAAAAATAAGGCAAAACGTAGAACTATAAAACAAAGTATTAGCAATATAGTGTCTCATTAACAATACCTACAAACATCATTAAACAAAAGGATTATTACTGTAAGATTTGGTAATAAATAACACATCCCGGTACTGTATAATCCTCATAAGAAAAAAATAGCAACATCTAATGCTAAGTAAATTTGCGTTAGACAAGATAGCAGTTAGTCCTGTGTCCAGATTCTTACAGTTAGTGAAACTAACCGCCAGTACTGTCTATGGATTGGGAAAATAAAACCAGGGAGTTAAAGTACGAGGAACACACACACACACACACTATATATATATATATATATATATATATATATATATATATATATTATATATATATATATATATATATATATATATATATATATATATATATATATATATATATATATATATATTATATGAAAATATGAATTTCAAACAACTTTGAAGATTACATTAGTGACGAGTTGTAATTGTTGTAATTTTTAATATAAGAAGAAGGTATTTAAAAAAATAATAAATAAAAAAATTTCGTGATAGCAGATTTATTTGGTATCTTATGTAAACATAATATTCTAAAGTTAAGCTTTATAATAGCTATAGCTATTAGTTCTGATTTCCGTCGATATATTACCCAAAAAGTATATTCTTATGCTAGTCTTGAAGAAAAGTCGTCATAAAATATTGGCTCAAATGATGAAATTATAAAATATAATAGCATATACGCGAAAATTTGGGAGAATGTTTATAATGCTGCCTTAACTGGAAAGGAAATATAGTTCTAAGAGAATATAAAAAAAAAGTCCTACAAACTATTTTTTAACCGTCCTCAAAAAGGAACTGTAGGCATTAATGGGTTGAATTTCATTTTCCCAACTCCAAACTCGTCCTGTTATTCGTTGCTTGGTGTTCCGTCGATTCTCTGAACTCGGCTGTCATGTGTCACGCAACGTGAACCGTGCATCTCTCGCATCTGTGCAAGTTTTTTTTTTCTTCACCAGTACCGACTGTCTCCAGAGCAGACACACATTGGGCCGTTGGTAAGTGTCTGCGATGGAGAGTTGAAAGAACTCCTCCCCCTCCTTTCGCTCTTGACCCCACTTGTGACCCCGGTATCCCCGAAAAATGTGTGTGCGTGCCAGAACAGACGGAGGGCTCGTCCGGACGAGAGTGTGAGTTAAATTTAGCGCAAGTGGAGTGGTCCTACGCCGTGATTTGGAAAGTGTCTCTTGACTGATAGAGAATGCAACCAAAGGGTAACTAAAATCGTTTACTTATTACTTTTACGTTCCTAATAAGTCATGCTGCGAAATCATCTCGTATTCCTTAGAGTCTATGTTCCCAAAGTAGTATTAAATTCTGAGCCTTCTCTGGACACCCGGAAAGTGTATTTTGATTCTGACAGAGAATGTATTTAAAGAATAGCTAAAAAATCATTTGCTTATTACTTATTCCTTCATAATAAGTCATGTTGCAAAAGCATATTGCATTCCTTACGAATTTAGGATCCCAAAACATTATTAAATTCTGAACATTCTCTGGAAACACGGAAAGTGTCTCTTGATTCTGACAGAAAATGCATCCAAAGAATAGCTAACATCATTTGCTTATTTCTTATTCCTTACTAATAAGTCATGTTGCGAAAGCATCTTGCATTCCTTACAAGTCTAGATTCCCAAAATAGCATCAAATTCTGAGCATTCTCTGGAATCCCGGAAAGTGTAACTTGATTCTGCCAGAGAATGAATCCAAGAATGGCTAAAATAATTTGCTTATTACTTATCCCTTCCTAGTAATTCATGTTGCAAAAGCATATTGCATTCCTTACGAATCTAGGACCCTAAAATAATATTAAATTTTGAACATTCTCTGGAAACCCGGAAAGTTTGTCTTGATTCTGACAGAAAATGCATCCAAAGAATAGCTAACATCATTCGCTTATTTCTTATTCCTTAATAATAAATCATGTTGCGAAAGCATCTTGCATTCCTTACGATTCCCAAAGTAGCATTAAATTCTGAGCATTCTCTGGAAGCCCGGAAAGTGTATCTTAATTCTGACAGAGAATGCATGCCA
Organism: Pardosa pseudoannulata; assembly: GCA_032207245.1. Classification (NCBI taxonomy): domain Eukaryota; kingdom Metazoa; phylum Arthropoda; class Arachnida; order Araneae; family Lycosidae; genus Pardosa; species Pardosa pseudoannulata. The sequence goes on from CM063508.1 coordinate 15,639,525, forward strand.
AGAATAGCTAGAATCGTTTGCTTATTACTTATTCCTTTCTAATAAGTCATGTTGTGAAAGCATCGTGCATTCTCTACGGGTCCAGACCCTCTAAGAAGCACTAAATGCTGTGTAGTATCTGGAAACCTCGAAAGTGTCTTTTAACTTCTATTTCTTTAATAGATAATATAATAAAAAGTAACCAAAATTATTTCTATATTGTTTTTGGGGGAAATCTTAATTATTCGCGCTTCTTAAGCGCGTTATAGACCTACAATTTTGGTTATCATTGCTGTGGATTCTTTAGAAATAATATGCAATGCTATGCATTCTTTGTAAAACTATCGACCCTCATTTATATATATATATATATATATATATATATATATATATATATATATATATATATATATATATATATATATAATTAAGCAAAGAGAGAAAATTGTGTTAAGACAGTTATATTGGAGCTGTCACTGACACTTTTCTCACTTTTTTTTAAAGCAACTTACTTTCACTTAAACATTTTCTCACTATTTTTGAGTTTTTAAGATGCTTTTTGCTCTAGAAACTAAGCTACGGATTTTCAGCATTTCTCCTGATTTTCGTAAATTTAGAAAAAAAATCCTTATTGGTAATACTTTGGGCCTCTTTCATTGTAATTTATCTCTGTAAGAAATATTAATGAATATAATAAATTGGTAGTTTTGATAGGTAAAAAAGCGGCTAAATTATAAGTGTACCTTTCTCTTAAAAACCGCATTAGTTAAATCAGAAATCGTTTAACCGTCTATCGCTAGTTACTAGTGATTCAAGAGCAAATATTCGGTAGATTGCAGTGTTACATTTAGGTAAGCTAATCTAGAATAATTATTTAACTTTAAAATCATTTCATAATTATTTTTATATAAAATTGCTCTCTTTAAGCTTGGAAAATATTTAAAAGAAATATATCCTATTTTAATGCAGTTTAATCTAAAAAAAATGTTCAGCTATCTATGTGAGGTTTCTTCTAACAATATGAAATCAATGAAACACAAGTACAGAAACAGATTGACTGGTGAATATTTACACAGCTGTATTTCAATGACAGCGAATATTGCATACCAAAAAAACTATCAAATCAAAAACTATCAAAAAGTTTTTTTGAATTTTTAAAAAAGTTTAAAAGTTTTATTACAATTAATTTTTAAGCTGAAAAACATTTCATGGGCTTAACTTGTTGATCTTATTTTGAAAAGGTGTTTGAAATTTTATTAATAATTTTGATGATGTTTAAATTTAAATTTGATATGGATCTTTGTTAATTAAATTGAAGAATTTTATTCATTATATGAAATTAAAAACATATTTTTCACTGAAAAGAAAAAATAATCCCAAAGAAAAAACAGTTGAAGCAGAATGTTTAAACTATGATTTTTCTTTACAGTAAATAATGTTTTTCTATGGAATGTTTTATGCCGCATTATGATTAAAGTACATGAAGTAGTGATTATTCATTAAAATTTCGGTTAGATGTAATTAAAAAGACTATAGTAAAAAAATTATATAAAAAAAGATTTATTACGGAAAATAGACTATTAGGGATTTTTGTAATGTTCCTTTTTTGGAACATACAGATTTATTTTTGTAAAAAGTCATTCTTTTCTTGCTCTTATTTTAAATTTATTATTAAAGTTAATGATATCAGTATAGGTTCTTTAAATAAATTTACTTAATTTTGTATATCTTAGGAATTTTTAAGAAATAATATGTGAAAAGTGCTACAAAAAGCAGTTTTTTGTTTTTAATTTTTGTACGCTACAGAATTAATTTCTCTTATGTTAAAAATTCAAATATGTGTCTGTAATTAAAAACTTTTTACTAAGCAGTTTTAGTGAAACTTTATATTTTAGCTGAATTTTAGACTATATGTTTCCATACGGGAATATTGACTTGTAAAAAATTAAGGGGTATCAGAAATTTTCGATTTAATTTTTTTTATTTATTAAATTGCAGATATTTCTGAGTGTTTTGATGTCATTGCTTTTGCCACATTTTTAATAGAAAGAGAGTTATAACGTATTACGTTATTTACATCATCTGTCACGATCGTACATAGTTTAAACTTTAAAATGTTATCGCTCAACTTTCATGTATTTTTTTAGTTTGTGTACACAATAACTTAATATTTCTAATAGCCGGGACGTGTGTGTATATGAATGCATGCAGGGTGCTAAATTTCTATGGCTGACTATGGAATAAATAGCATTAAAAATGCTAACTGAAGCCTCTCTCTCTCTCTCTTTTTCTAAGATGAGGTTTTTATTAAATATATTAAAGGAGAAAATCCATTTCTTTTTCGTTCTACCTTTTCGTATCCAGAAATGATTGTCGTCACAAGACAGTATTACAGTTTTTAATGAAAATTGTTTCACATGTTTTGTTATTTGAAAGAGAATGATTTGCAATACATTAAGTTCTATTTTAAAGGAATTCCTACTTAAATTTTTTTTTCAGATATGGGAACTATAAAAGTCTAAACAGATTTGTAATAAGAAGTAAAATGTTAGTTATGTATAATTATCATACCTAAATGTACTGTCTGTCTATTTCTTTAGATATTACTGTTAGCAGTTGAAAAGAAATTATGTAAAAATTTAAAGTTATTATATATTTTTGGTATATTAAGGAATATAAAAAGCAAAAATAATATAGTTTATTATTATGTTTTTACTAGCATTTACATTTTAAAAAAATTAAATAAACATATGTATACATTCTTTTTTTTGTTACTCTTTTGATTCCTAGTCAATTACATGGAGCATTCATAAAATCACGACAGTAAGCTTCTATGCATTGTTCTAAATTAAAAATCTATTGATAATCCATATTGGTAGGGGGCGGCCAAATACTATCTTGCACCCAAGCGTCAAATAGTCCAGAAACAGTCTGGCTAATAGAATGAAATTTCGTGCACTGATGTGAGTACACAGTCCTTACAACTTGTACATTAAATAATTTAATTATTTTCATCGTTTAAAATTTAGGCTATTTTCATATTTTTTTCATTTTTATCATCCTTTACGTAAAAATTTGTGTGTGAATTTTAATTGAAATATTCTGTAAAGATATAGTGTTATCTATTTTATTTATGAAAGGATTTGCATTAGAAGGATATAGTACATTTCTAGCTGAAAAATCTTCATTATCATAGGAGGTTTTAGATTCAGAATCAAATAAAAGTGGAATACGCCGAACAATGGCTGAATGGGTAGAGCGCTTTTCTTCGCTACAGGAGTTCTTGGGTTCTGATCCCGTTGCAGTCAGGATGTTCGTAGTCCTTCGGAATCGGCTTTAAGTAGTAGGTCCCGTTCTCATTAGTCCTCGTGTAGCAAAACAGTAGACCGTAGTGCCACAATCCAATCCTCAAGGATTTAATTTAGACTATAAAGAATAATTGCATTAATTAATATATGTATATATATACACTAAATAAATGGAAATTTATAAAATTACTGTAATTACTTAAAATTACTACCCGCAAAATGTTTTTGAAATATGTAATTACATTCTGAAATTTTATAGCTATAAAAAGCGAATTACAATTTTTATTATATGAACTAAAATTTTATTATGAAGATCAATATATTTCAAAAATTTTTAAAAGCATTTTCGTAAAAAATGCTTTAAAAAATTCCATTTCTTAAAAGTTTTTAATTTTTTAGAAATTACATACTTTTGTAGATTTAATTTACTGAATATAGCATGTACCTTACTTCAATTTACTTCAATCCACATAAAAATATAAAAATGCAAATAATACAAAAATCTGATTTATAACATACATATTTCAAAATTTATTCGCGAGTAAGAAAATTTCACTTTTTTCTTTTTGTGTATATTTTTTATGTTGTTTTTAAAACATTCTCCTGGAGTAGAGAAATTAATTACCCTTCTATTCCATAAGCTAAAATTATAATGAGATTTATACATCATATTTTAAACCGCAATAAATGATAACTTAAAAAAAATTCAATTTAACAGTTTTTAAATTTTTAAATATTAAGACATCACATATGGTGACCAAACTAAAATGATACAAAATTAAATCATTTAAAAAAATTAAGAGTGTTACTAAACAATTATAAAAATCATTCTAAAAGGAGAATTTTTTTTACGAGCAATTGAAAGTGGTATTTTGATGAAAATTTTGAGTCTTGAAAGTTACTATTTTCTCAGATGAATGTGTAATAATTTGATATTTTGCACGGAGGGCCTTATCGTTTTTGCATTCTAATACAAAAGGCTAATTAAAGTAATTATAAATTTTTTTCTGGTAATCAGCGGTTTAAAATTTTTATTGAAAACTAGATATAATAATAGATATTGTTTGAAAAATTCCAGTTCAAAAGAAGTCTCAATGATATTTTTGTAAATTGTTGAAAAAGTTCGCCTATGTTCATTTTTCACCTCATCAACAATTCTGAAACCCCTTAATAAATGTGATTTTTTTTTGGGGGGGAGGGGGGTATGTGGCGAAGGGAATTAAATGTACCTGATTTTGGTGTATAAATATTCATTGCCTTAGCGATAACACTGTGAGCAAGATTTCCTGATGGTTTTAATTCATACAAGTTTATGAAATTAGATTATTTGGGAAATTCATCGATTAGATTTGGATTCAGTGTTCAGTTTTGTTCTATTGTTTGATTATAATAACTGATTTAAGAACAGGAATTTTAGGCCTAAGAATGTATATGTATGATTAATCAGGTAAATATAACGAATTTCTGCTAATACCAGAGAAATCACAACAATATACTTCTGAGGAAATTTAAGAGTTCTTTAGACTTGGTTATAATATTTTACTTCTGAAATAGACATTTATCATTGACTTTATTAATGACTATGCAATTTTTAAGTTCACCTGCATTTGGAAAACTGTGACGAAAATGAGTAAAGTTCCGAAATCGCAGAAGGAAAGTTTTACTATTATATTTTTTTAAAAGGACATGGTAAATTTAAAATTTTTGTTTTTACACAGAGAATAGCTAAAAAGATCTAGAAATAACAGGGAATTTTACTGCCGCCGAGGCGAAACGAGTGTATGCATATATACATATATATATATATATATATATATATATATATATATATATATATATATATATATATATATATATATATATATGTGTGTGTGTGTGTGTGTGTGTGTGTGTGTGTGTGTGTGAAGATGGTTAAAAACAACACACACATAAAAACATACATGTGTATATATATATATATATATATATATATATATATATATATATATATATATATATGTATATAATATGTAATAATAAAATTCATTTTTCCCGTACATTGTGATGTACCATAACTTCTAGAATAAAGTAGAAGTAAGTGAAGTGATTGGTTACCAGAATGACATTTTTCCTGGAGCCACGCCCCTTTCAGTAGTTAGTTAAAAGGCCTAGCACACAGATTTCGAGGCTTTTTCCTTTGAGAACGCAATGTAGTATATTATCAAATATTTTCTGTGTTTGTGGTCTTTTTCTCTACGGGGATTTGTGTGTTATCTGGTGTTCTAAGTAAAAGATGTTTTCTTAAGTCTGCGTCAATCAAATCGCCTACACTATTCTACAGTATTTTTAATTTATGTGGACGTTATATTAAGTTACTTCATATACGTATGTACGTATATATGTATGTATGTATGTTTGTATATATGTGTGTATGAATATATATATATATATATATATATATATATATATATATATATATATAGTTGAAAAAAAAATCTGTCGAGACATATAGTCCAATACAAAATCTATCTGATGGCTAAAATAAAGTACATTATCTAAATACTTAGGAGAATTTTGTTTTAATGGTTGATTACTAACTTTAACCCACCCAAACATATCACAATTCTGTAAAGAGGGTCACATTATTGTTAGTAGCCCACAGAAGTTAAATATCTTAGAGCGACACTGTATAAAACTAAATTCTTTAAATGCCCTAGGTTTTAACTGGTGGCATTATGAGAAATTTCAGTTATTACGACTACTATCCAAGCATGATATGGTGTGTATATGTATGCCATGGTATCTTCATAAAGCTCTTCAATCTTGCCCTGTTTGCTTCCAGAACTAAGAAAATTATTCTTACGCTTGGACGAAGATTGGAGAAACATTCGTGCTGGCGTGGTAACGTCGCATTTCCGGATTTCTTCCTGTGGGTTGTGACCACTGATGTGCAACGACCAGAAGGATATTCTAGCAAGAAGCTTCTTTATCGATAACCTTCGTTTCGTTCCTCGCTCATTTGGGCTGTGGTGTAACGTTACCAACACAACCTCCTTGAGTGAGGGACGAGGACTGAAGATTAGGCGACGAGAGAAGAGGACTCAGCAAGACGAAAGAGGATTTCGAGGACTTCGTATAAACAGGGCGTTTGCGTCGAAGGGCATGTCTGTGTATCACATCTGACTGTAGTGTTTAGTTTGGCCAAAAAAGTTTAAAAAAATAAATAAATCTTTGCTGGCTGCTTTGATAATGTATCCTATTCTGGTAGGTCATATTGTGTGTTTGTATATGCATGTATTTATACATGTGTGTGTATATATATTTATATGACACGACACACACACACACATATATATATATATATATATATATATATATATATATATATATATATATATATATATCAGGTTTGTAAAAGTAAAATTAATAATTTAGGAGTTGAGAGCAAAAATAGCAGCGCACTCTTTTAATGAAGGTGCATGAACCTTTAATAACTGATTATAAAAGCACTTAATGCGTAAGGATTGGGAGAGAGCTTCTGGAGACAGGGTTGATGCATGAACCCGGCCAGAGTAGGGCTCCTTTGCTCGCCTATGTCTTCTAAATGACCATGTTTTATTAAGATGTGAATAAATAATGTTTTGTGAAGAAATAATTCTATCACACTTCATCCTCTTCATCAAACATATATGCTTGACAGATATATCTATATATATGAGAGAGAGAGAAAATTAAAACAGTATATGTATAATTAGTTTTTATTATTATTCATAAATTAATTACAATATGTCATGTGTCCTAAAAGTAATATAAGTGAAACAACATAGACGTGTAAAAAATGTCGGTTCCCCTCCTAACTATTCGAAGATGCTTTGAAATGCTTATTACTTTACATAAATACTAATTTATTTTATACTATCAATTATTGTTCATTATCATCATATATGAACCTTATCAAACGTTACATAACGATACAAATTTCAAATTTTCGGGCTCATCAAATTCTCTTTTATTCGTATGTTAAGCAGTTAAACTTTTGCTCCGTAGTTTCCAATACCCCAAAACTCAATTTAATGTACATTGATTTATGCAAACAAAATTAGAAAGAATCTGGATAAGACTGGTAAAAAGAAAGTCAGTCCTTGGGAAATTTAGCCTCCGTTTATTTTGCCCTAGTATGACATCTACCATCAAGATGTAACGTAATCCATGTTGCTTACGAAACTTAAAATTATTTTTTCTTGTGAAATTCTACTTATCATTTTGATTTATTGATTGCAAAATTTTATGTTATAGTATGAAGGAAGAGAGACAATTTGGGAAATTGCTTAGTTCTATCTAAAAGTTATAGCTTGAGAAGTCCCATTTCTAGGGTTTCGATCTCTCCTTGCGAAGTTTCATATACGTCCTGGAAATTGAGAGCAAGAATTTTGCTCGATTCCAGCAATTGTTTTTTACTGCCCCTCTGTGGACGGACAGTATGTGCTTATGTCCCCCGCTACGTTTTTTGGTCTTTTAGAGACTGATCGTAAGTACGCGTCAAATTGAATTCTTACAAGAAAGTGATTCTAGAACAAGCTAACTAAAGAATACTCTTGTCGAGCTGTCAAAACTTGTAGATAGTATGTATATTAAACTCCTTCAGTATTTTTGGAAGAGAGTCTATATTTCCTTTTTTAGGATCCGAATGATTCGTGAGGCTGTAAGACCAAGAAGCACCAAGCAAGCACCAAAAAGGCCTAATGTTCAGTAAGTTCATGCTGAACATTAGGCTTTCTTGGTACTTGAGACATTACTTCTTGCAGGTACCATTGGGACTTCATTTTGTGTATTGTTTTTTTCAGCGTCAAGAGCGAGAGTGCGGACTCTGCGGATCCCATGGTCCGTTCCCAGCTTCGACGGGCGTTCGGCGTGTGGAGCGATGCGTCTGCGCTGACCTTCTCTGAAGTGTCCGGCGTGGGTGCGGACATTGTAGTATCCTTCCTGAAGGGTTCTCATGGGGACGGCTACCCTTTCGACGGAGAGGGATCTGTCCTGGCGCATGCCTTCTTTCCCGGAGAAGGAATCGGAGGGGACGCACACTTCGACGCAGAGGAAAGGTGGTTGCCTGTCCAGCCACAAGACGACGACGGTGAGTATAGGGGTCATTCTGACCCGAAAACTTCCAAAATTTTCGAAAATTTGAAAGAGTCTGTTCCAAAAACTATTAAAAAAAAAAAATTCTCCCCCTTCTGCCCGAAAATTTAAAAAGAATTTTCGGAAAAGTTTGCAGTTGAAAATTAAGAAAAAAAGTTTTTTAAAACCATCTTCGCTTTAAATAAAAAATATATAGATTAATTTTTAAAATAATCACAATGTTTTATTTCTTTTCTCACCCCTTTTTCTTTTTTTGACGCTACCGCAAATCTTTTTTCTACCGAAGAACAGTAATAATATGTTATGGGATTTCCTTTTTTAAAGCAATATGTTAAAATTTAAATTTATATATTCAGATTAAGAAATGGAATTTTCGTTTCCTAGATAACCAACACACACACATTGATATGTGTGTTTGTATTAATTTATATAGGACACACTTATATTTGCAGGTCTACAATAAGGTGATATATATTAGAACATATTAAAATTTTGATATTTGGTAAACGATGAATCACAATTTTAAAATTCAGATATCATCCAGCTCTAGTTTTGACATCCAGAATTTAACCTTAATACAGTTTTTATTTAGTAGCGTATACTTTTTCAGAAAAATTTTTCTTGCTTAGAATCCCATGGGTGAGTATATAAATAAAAGATATAAAGGAGAAATATTTATTTCAGCATAAGACAGCAGAGAGTAACACCATTATATGCATTTTAGTCAATCGACACCTTTTTCGTATAAGTGGCATAGTTAGTGGGGTGTATTAAAGTGAACACAGCTTAAATTTTTTAAAATTAATTTAAAATTAATACAGCTCTTTTCGTTTTGTCCTCCCTTCCCCCATAAATAGGGGATATTATTAGAAGATAAAAAAATTTTAATTACAGTTCATAAGGTCCTATTAGCAATTTTTTTATGACTTTTGAGTGAATCGCTAAAAAGACTGCTGTGTTCAGTTAAAAACATTAATTAACGGATGTTAAATCTTAACTAACATTAATGGAAATGTAATAATAAAAATGTTGAATGTAAAATAAAGATATCTTAATCTTATGTCAAATCCCACGATATTTTGATTAGAACGTAATTTAAATTTAAATTCCTAGTTAGCTCTAAACAATCAAAATAAGTATTTTTTGTTTTCCGAAAAGTGTTAGAATAAGACGAATATAGTCAGTTTGATAACTCATTAAAGCGAATTTCAGACGTGTTAACCCTTTGAATTTTGTATATATCACATGTGATAAACACATCTAATGCTTTAAACACATATCAAATGTGATACAAATTGTTAGTTAGTTCTAAACGATCAAAATAAATAATTTTTGTTTCGCGAAAAGAGTGAGAGAATAATATGAATATCGTCAACATTTGATTACACATTAAAGCTGATTTAAGACGTGTTAACCCTTTGGCTTTTCTGTATATCTCATGGGATATACACATCTAATGCTTTAAATATATATATCAAATGTGATACAAATTGCTAGTTAGTCCTAAACGATCAAATAAGTAATTTTTCTTTCCCGAAAAGAGTGCGGGAATCAGACGAATATCATCAAAATTTAATTACGCATTAAAACTGATTTCATACGTGTTAACCCTTTTTTCTTTTTTATGTATCACATGTGATATACACATCTAATGCTTTAAACACATATATCAAATGTGATACAAATTGCTAGTTAGTCCTAAACGATCATATAAGTAATTTTTATCCCAAAAAGAGTGCGGGAATCAGACGAATATCATCAAAATTTAATTACTCATTAAAGCTGATTTAAGACGCATTAACCTTTTGCCATTTCTATATATCACATGTGATATAACATCTAATGCCTTAAACACATATATCAAATGTGATACAAATTACTAGTTAGTCCTAAGCGATCAAATAATTAATTTTTCTTTCCCGAAAAGAGTGCGGGAATCAGACGAATATCATCAAAATTTAATTACTCATTAAAGATGATTTCAGACGTGTTAACCCTTTGCCTTTTCTGTATATCACATGTCATATACACATCTAATGCTTTAAACACATGTATCACATGTGATGCGCAATGAACTATATTTTAAGCGGAAAATGATTTGGAGTAACGTCTTAAATTTAGATATTTCTCAGTTAGACGTATGAATTATAAAGAATTAAATATAATGTACTTCATGTAATAATTCTCTCATATGGATGCAGCAAGAGGGTTACTATAAAAATTTTATAAGAGTATCTGCAGGAAATACCTCTATACGTAAGACCTGCTCTAAGCCCATAATGATTAATTTTTTTCTTTTGTAATTGAATGTTTTTAAATCCCTTCAATTAAATATAGGTTACATATTTAATTTTCTCTTTTTTAGGTGTCAACTTATTTGCCGTGGCTGCCCATGAAATCGGTCATTCCTTGGGACTTTCACATTCGTCAACTCCAGGATCGTTGATGTTTCCCTATTATCAAGTTCTGGGAGATCATTTTAAGCTACCCAAAGACGATGCAGAGGGAATTCGGCATTTGTATGGTATATTTCGTGCTGTTATACATTTTCACTACACTTCTATTTCTAACAAATGATTTATGTTGAAAGATATTGTGCATTCCTCGTTAATCTCAGTTTTTATTTCCAGACTAGCATATATACCCGTCATATGACGGGATCAGTAAAATTTTAATTTCCCAGAATTGTAAAGTACCCTATGACGCAGGTTAAAAAATGGTTTGTTTTTTGGCTAAGAATTATCTGGTACACGCTCAATAATTTGTTACTCCTCGAAAGTCTAGCGATACTGTGAATGCAGTTTAGAATCACGTTGAATTCATTTAGATAGATAATTCAAAGTTTTTTTTTTCTCAGTCGAAATTATCGTTAAGTGCTTCCCAGTTTTTTTGCCGTAAAAAATGAATGAATTATGAATTTATCTTAAAAGTTTAGAATTATCCCGAAGAAAAGATTTGGACATGGTAAAATATAAAATTAACATTAAAAAAAACTTTACTTACCGTATGTTAGTTGCCAACATTAATATATCTTGTCATAATACGTCCTAGGATGGACAGCAGAGGTTTAATGTTGACAGTGATTATTTCGTGGTATATATGAATGATGTCCAACATTTAGTGAATCAATTGCAAACTGTGTTGAATACCAATTTATTTTAGAATCGGATCTATAGTTTAGGAGAAGATAAACTTTAATTTTTCTAGCGTTAATGGCATTAAACGCTAAAAAAGGGGGGAAGGGGTGGATTTCGAACTTTGCTAACCCTAACTCATCCCGAATCCAATATGAATGCCTCTATCCATTCCAGGTCCCACCGCTTTATAAATTCGAGGACAGACGGACAGATAATTTAGACTAGTATTATATAGGAGATGTTTCACAGTTTTCAGAAGTTTTTAAAATATTTCAACAAACTTTAGTATTGATCTTTACCAGTGGTATAGCAAGAATATTTTTTCGGAGAAGTTTTAATTCAAAGTACAGTGAACTTTCAATCAGATATTACACACACACAAAGTACATACATCCATAGTTTTGAATACATACATAAATACGTGATAAAATAGATCAGCAACGCTATACATAATTTTAATATATCTTGAGGACTATATCTGCAACTACATTTGAAACTCCAGTATATACTAGGCATATTTAAACTAAAGTAATTTTAATGAATAAGAAAGAAAATAAATAAATTAATTTAAGAAGGAAATTTTAAAGAATCTTCTTATTTTTCTTTTGCAAAATTATATACCATCTATTACAACAAATTCGAAGACAGAATGGCATAATCAGTAATTTAAAAACTACCATTTTATAGTAGTAAATTAAATCTTCAAGATTTTAAGGCCAGCTTGTTCAAACCTTTATCGGAATTTATAGTAATGCCTATATGTACAGAAACTGATGCTAAATTTGTCAACATCTTGTGACCAGTTTTATTATAAAGATATGATTTTACTATTTTCATGGTTAAAAACTATCTTTCGTATTTGCAATAATATCTAGTAATATAGGCAAAGTTTAATAAGTTTAAAAAATCGTGTAATGCATATTATTTTCTGGTGATATGATATTGATGTTTTCAATAGTAACGTAAAATTAAAATATAAATAAAGCATTTTGATATTTAAATAAGTATATATTGAAATTATATCTTATGTTTTAAATTATAAAAACATTACTTAGTGCTATTTATGAAATGGTTAAACCTGATGGATTGATACGAGATTATTTTTGTTTGATGCTATGTTCATTCACAAATTTTCACCAGCACTATTTTTAAGTCTTACTTCTGTTGTTCGCGTTGAACGTCATAAAATTAGGGAACAGCTGGAAAAGGGCAACTGTTTTATTCATTTCTATTTATTTTAACTTCCATAAAAATGAAATTCAATCCCAATGATTTTACTTTTATCAAACTTAAAAACATAAATCTTAATATTTTCTAAGAGCTATCAAAAATATTAAGATTCAGTTGGAGACAAGCTTTTTTAACCCTTTGGCTACAATGATATAAAATATACAAAATCTTGTATATAAAATTTTATGTAAATTTGCTTGTATCTAAAAAAATAAGATTGTGTATTGCATATGATATACAAACGTATAAAGCATTAAATATATATTTCGTTTGTGATAGACAGACAGAGAATTAAATTTTTGAATTATATAATAAGATCCAAAGCAAAATTCACATTGAAATATATCGCTAAGAAATGCTTAAAAATACAAAAAAATGCCAAAATTTTTTTGAAAAATATACTATTGACCTATATACACACTCTCTCTCTCTCTCTCTCTCACACACACACACACACACATATATATATATATATATATATATATATATATATATATATACATATACAGATATATATATATATATATGTATATACAGATATATATACATATATATATATATATATATATATACATATATATACAGATATATATATATATATATATATACATATATATACATATATATACATATATATACATATATATATATATACATATATACATACATATATATATATATACATATATATACATATATATATGTATACATATACATATATATACATATATATATATATATACATATATATATACATATATATACATACATATATATACATATATACATATATATACACATATATATATATATGTGTATATATATGTGTATATATATACGTATATGTATACATATGTATGTGTGTGTACAGGTACGTGTACGCATACATATGCATATACATATACATGTATATACATATATATTTACGATTATTCATTACGATGTAAAACTTCTTTGATTTTTCACTAAAAGTTTTTCTTAAGTGTTATTTACTTATAAGTTTATATTTCCAGTTCAGTAATTTTATAGTTAGAATCAAAATAATAGTTGTTATTAGTTGATAACTTATTTAACATTTCAAATAACCCGAAACCTTTCCGAAATCCTGTAAGTCACAAAAAGAATTGTTTTCTGTTTATTGAACTTATTACATGTTTAATAATATATGAAACAAGGTTTCATTTATCCATGTGAAAAACTTGAATCTTATTTTAACCTGTTAAAATTAACGATTTCAAAAATTGTTTTGTTAGGTAAGCAACCTATTTTCAAAATTGTATGTGAATGCCAATTTAAAATTTTTAAAAAAGTGTACGTATTTGAAATGTTTTACTTTTTATGTTATCTTCAGACTTATTATTATTTTTTTTTTCAAAATCTTAGGTAAGAAAACTTCAAAAAAAGAACCGACTATGCCAACGATGATGCCAACTACTCTTCTTGAAACGACAACTACGAGGAAACCTAAAATGACGACCAAAAAGCCAAAGAAAACAACAGTGCCAACAAAAAAGCCCTCTTCTTCGGCGCCTGACATCTGTACTTCGTCCATTGATGCCATTTCTGTCATCCGGAGAGAAATTTTCGTTTTCAAAGGAAACGTTAGTTAATGCAGTTTTTTTACTTTGATTGCCGTGCATGCATTGATATAAACCAGAAGCCGATATACTTACGTAGAAAAGCAACAATGCCGTCTTTAATTCCCAATGTAATTGAAAATAAATCAGAATAGAAGAGAAAAAAATTTTTAATCTTATATTCTCTAATACCAATAGACACACATTTTTGCAAATATGAAGTCAGTTAACACTTTGACATGGCTATCATATGTGATATCCAGTGATATTTCCGTTGAGACACTGGCTATCGATATGATAGCCATTTTTTTTAACACTTCAGGCCATGGCTATCAAATGTTATCAGTACATGAAAATCGTAGTTGGAGTTTGATGTTGGGCTCCCTACGATGTGTTAGGTCTACGTTTTTGCGCAATTGGTATATGTGACGATTTTATGAGTATTTTATGAATATTAAATATTTGGAACATGCAACAAAAAAGGGAATATATATAAATAGAGAGAGTTTTGTTTTAAAATATTGTTTGTTTAAATATTGTTTTTATATATATTTTATGTTGAAAAAAATACAAATTACACAAAAAAAAAAGTTTGGCCCCGTTGTGAACATTTGCAATTTTGGCTTGATAAAGTCAGTTAAAATCAATTAAAAAAAACTATATGCAATAATAAGAAATTAAAATTAAACTGTACATAAAAAATTATTTAATTTTTTTTTTTCAAATTTTGTTATTAGCAAATTAAAAATGTAAGCATAGATTTTTGGTCAGACTTATTGACTTTAACTTGAAGCAGTGGCGTACACGAAGAGGAGCGTGTAGTGGTTCAAACCCATCCCTTAGACTAATTGATTGAACAAAAAGCCAATAAATTTTTAACACTAGCCCACTGGAGTCCTTTTGACTGCCAGCTATGTATATTTTATTTATGAAATGTAATAATATTTATCTATGTAGCTATCATTTATCTATCTCTCTTATATATCTATCTATCTATCTATCTATCTATATATATATATATATATATATATATATATATATATATATTATATATATGTTTATATATATATATATATATATATATATACATACATATATATGTGTGTATATATATGTGTATATGTATATATGTATATGTATATATATGTATATGTATTTATATTTTATATATGTATATATATGCCGATCGATAGCCAACGGTAGAGCGCTGCTCTCAGTACTAGAATTTGTGGGTTCGATTTCCGCTGATGGCATTGTAGCGTTTAGAATTGACTTTAAACATTAGATTCTGGTCTCATAAACTTGTTAACAGCAGTAGACCGTATTGTTCCAAACCAAACACACACACACGTTGATATTCTTGGCAATAGTAAATGGCAAGATTCCGAACGTTCTAATGTTAATTTTTCACATAAAGATAGCTTCTCTGCATCCAATTTTTAACGTTATTTTCAATCGCAGATGAAAGTCATTTTGAGTTATTGAAAACTGATAGCTGAAATTCCAATGTGTTTTAGAATTTAAGTAAATTCACTTCATAGACGTCAATGAACTTATAAAATATTATAAAAGATTAACTGGACTTGAAAAATATAGGCAAAAATGAAGGAAATAAAAGAAAACAATATTTTAAAAAGTTTTTTTTAAGAAATAAATAGATAAAATTTAGGTTTAAAAATATAGCCATTATATAATACTATTAGTTGGTTTGTCATTTAAATTTAACAAATATATTTCCAAAATTTGCCACTTTAAGAATTTGATAATATCTCTGTTTCTATTAGGTACTCGGAGAATTTTGTCTGTTGTCTGTATCTTATTTATATGTAATATATATATATATAATTTATATATATTATATATATATATATATATTTATATATATATATATGTATGTATATGTGTGTGTGTGTGTATTGAAAACATTAAATTAATAGTTAAGGGTTTAAAAGCAGAAAAAGCAACGCACTCTTTAAGGCATAGCACGAATCACTAATAACTCCATATAAAAGCTCTTGACGCGTAATAATTGAAGAAGAGCGCCTTCATATTGAGTTGCTGATGAACCCACGCTAAGTGTCTATCCTTTGTTAGAAGGTGGACGCTAGCCACTCGATATGTTTATATGGTTACTGTTAAATATGTACAAATATGAATGAAGACATTATCAAGATATCGGATTTGAATTGTCCTAGCCTTGACACACACACACACACACACATATATATATATATATATATGTATATATATATGTATATATATATATATATATATATATGTATATATATATATGTGTGTGTGTATATATATGTATATATATATGTATGTAATATATATGTATATATATATATGTATATATATATGTATATATATATATATATATATATATATATATGTATATATATATATATATATATATATATATATATATATATATATATATATATATGATATAATTTAATGTGTTTCTTTTTTATGGTTGTAGTACTTCTGGCGTCTTCACAATAACAGAACCCTGAGAGCTGGCTATCCAGTGTCCATCGACAGGTTTTGGTATGATCTTCCTTCAAACATCACCCAAGTAGATGCTCTCTATGAAAGGCCGTCTGATACAAAGATAGTTTTCTTTTCCGGTATGTGACTGAATGGTTAAATTCAGATTTCACCCACGGGAAAATATTTTAATGCTTTGACAGATAATATTTATATTAGAAATTCAGTGGAGC
This sequence comes from Pardosa pseudoannulata, assembly GCA_032207245.1. Classification (NCBI taxonomy): domain Eukaryota; kingdom Metazoa; phylum Arthropoda; class Arachnida; order Araneae; family Lycosidae; genus Pardosa; species Pardosa pseudoannulata. The sequence continues at coordinate 15,656,597 of CM063508.1, forward strand.
TTTTGCTAGCTTGGTTTAATGCAATGGAATACATAGCCATATAGCCTTTAAGCTTACAACTTTACTGTGGTAAAGGTGAAATAACTACTTTTATAAAGTTAATCCTCTGAGCGTGGAGGTCTGAGGCGGAAATTTTGAAGGGTTAATAATTTTTCAAGTAACTTTTAATAATTCATTATTAAGTTTATAGTACTTTATTTCATATAAAGGAAGAATGTAGATTTTTTTTCTTGCGGGAACAAAGGAAATTATATGGTACTATTAATAAAAATTACTACAAAGTAACAAAGCAATTACTTAAACATATATCAAATAGTTCCTACTTATTCTTCATAGTGCTGTATCCTGGAATATTTTACGATTGTTTCTATTGAATGTATTACTGTCACTGATGTAGGAAGTATCATTAAGTTTTTATTAGTACTAAAATATTATCAAGATAGAAATTTTATTTTTGTTTGCTATTAAGACTCCTCTACATAGTCACAATCTAGAGTTGTACATTTCTTCCTGAATTGCTTAAGCTTTCAAAAATCGTCATTGTATATTTCCACTGCGAGGGTATATCTTCGTCATACTGTGGGTTACTTCAATTTACAGCTTCCTAAAGCCAAGCAAAATGTAAATAGTAAAATGTAATAGCCAAGCAATAGTAATAGCTTTAATTTACAATATATGTACATAAAGAACAATTAATATTCAGAATAAGTATTACCCTGATTGCTATGTTATTTCTTGATGGCCACTTCTTAAAGTCCTTGTATGACTTATCCTTGTATTATCTCTTATAGTCTTTACTTAGATATATCAATTTTTAATTTTTACAGGTAGATTCTATTGGTTATTTTCGGCCAATCAAATGGAACCTGGCTATCCCAAGCCATTAACAGATCTAGGATTACCAGAAGACGTGAACCACATCGATGCAGCCTTGGTATGGGGCCACAATGGAAAGACGTACCTCTTCAGCGGCACTCAGTACTGGAAATTTGACGAATCCGAAGGTAGAGTGGAATTGGACTATCCCAGAAGCATATCTGCTTGGAGAGGTGTCCCATCTCACATCGATGCAGCTTTCCAGTGGGAAGATGGTACGTTCGTTAAGTCGTTGTTGGGCTTTTTACTCCTTTCTTCAAATAAACATTTTGTGTAGAATAGGCTTTTCTTAACAGATAGTCTTTCCTGCATCCGTTATATATATTCGTCACTATATATGCATAGTCTGACTAACAAAGAAAATATGCTTGAGGAGCAAAAATGAATGTCCAATATCCCGGCCAGTCTCTATAAAAAGGTTGCTACAAGACCTTAAAAACATGAAAAACTCTGAAATTTTGAAAAACCGTGAAACTAGAGCTCAGACATTTTTTTTATTCTTTTTCTACAAACCAAATACTCCCCCCCCCTCTAAAAAAAAGGAAAAAATATTTTAAATAATTGCTATTATTGCCAACTATAAAAGTAAAAAGTTGTGAAAAGTATTTTAAAAATATTTTTTATTCTCTAAAAAAATTGTAAATATTTCAGTACCTAATGTTGGGGCACAAAGTGTTCACCTTTAACAAAAAAAGAAACATAAAATTTGATAATTTTTTCCTTTTTTTATTACTATGCATAACATCAGATGATACTGAAGCCGCTATAAAATTTCTTAACAAGAAAAATGTATGTGAATTCACCACTGATAAGTACATAAAATTCTAAAGTGTGTGACTACATGCCTCCTGTTATTTTACATAAGAAGAAAACTTGAAAGATTTTGGGAAATTTGTATAGCATATTTGGTTAGAGTTGTAAGAGATCTATAGTCGAAGAAACCAAGGGAAGGGGATAATAGTAAAAAATCATAATTCCTATACGTGGGAAGTTAAAACAGGTTTTAGCCGTTCTGCCTGGTGTTTTATTATTATTATTATTATTTAATCTGTTTTATTTGGTTTTCAATTACTCTTACGAATCTTGCAGGAGCTAACTTTTACTTATTAAAAGTCAGTTTTGACATTTAATACAATAAAGTCGCCTTTTAAAACTTACATACATAAGTATTATAACAATTTCTATTGTTTTATTTAGCTATCTTTCACAAATGACAGCTTAATCTTAGATGTTTGTTCTCGGAAAAAAGATTGATAGTTGCGATTATGAAAATATATAGCTAGGACGGCAAACCTTTTTGATAATTTTATTAATTATTTTTTAATACTAGTCCCTGGGTTATTAAGTCAATACCTTCGTTTGAAAGTGTAGGTTCTATAAAAATAATTTAACATAAATGTTTTAGAATTGACTAAATATAACACTAAATTACTGTTTATTTTTTGCTATTTTTTAATTCTAGAGATTCATAAAGAGTCAGTGATACTAGAAACATTAGAAGCAAATAAATTTTGAATTCATTCATTGATGTATTATTTATTTTTTAATATTAAATTACCATCTATTTTATGGTGAAGAATTAAGTATATAAAAGTGAATTACTTTGAAGAGTCATTCATACACAGAGTCAGTGATACGGCAGAAAAACAGCTAGCCAACGTTACTCAAAAATAAATCTTTGTAATAAATTCATCATTGAATGTGTATTATTTATTTTTTAATCTTAAATTACCAATTTTCTATTTTATGGTGTAAGAATTAAGTATATAAAAATCAGTGAATTACTTTGAAGAGTCATTCATACACAGAGTCAGTGATACGGCAGAAAAACAGCTAGCCAACGTCTACTCTCAAATAAATCTTTGTAATAAATTCATCATTGAATGTGTATTATTTATTTTTTAATCTTAAATTACCAATTTTCTATTTTATGGTGTAAGAATTAAGTATATAAAAATCAGTGAATTACTTTGAAGAGTCATTCATACACAGAGTCAGTGATACGGCAGAAAAACAGTTAGCCAACGTATACTCTCAAATATATCTTTGTAATAAATTCATCATTGAATGTGTATTATTTATTTTTTAATCTTAAATTACCAGTTTTCTATTTTATGATGCAAGAATGAAATATATAAAAATCAACGCAGTCATATAAATGTCACTGTATGACCGCGTCTCATTCACAACCACTGGTATACACCCCAAAGAATAATATATTTACAGACTAAACTATCGTTTGTTATTATTAAAAGGTATTTTATCTTACAGGCAATACTTACTTCTTCAAAAATACGAAGTTCTGGAAGTTCCAGGATGCGAAAATGCGGGTGGAAAAGAAGGCGCCCTCCGAGTTGGGAGGATTTTGGTTCCAGTGTCCGGGTACGAGCATGGAGAACGTGCCCTTAGAGACAACAACCCTCGAGCCCGAAATACAGCAGACTGCGGCAGCGCATAACTCATCCACAACATCCATGTTCTCATATTTATATGTACTGTTTTTAATGTGTTTCTGTTTTTTATATAAAATTTAGATACTCACATGCGTGTCCATAATCAATAATTCATCAATAAATCTGTGATAATGGAACAGAACCGCGACACAAGAAAGAAGAAAAAATCATGAAGTCTGTGTTGGATGCGGATCAGGGGTGAATAGGTTGGCGATTTTGGGTTGGGATTATATATTAAACATGGCAACTCGGCCGAAAACAAACTGAACTGACTGCGGCAGCGCATAACTCATCCACAAATATTCAAAATATTTTTTTATGTGCAATTTCTAATTTTTATATACAGTTTATACTCACATAAAAGTTGTGTTATACATATATCATAATTCAACGACAATAAACATTAACTATACTGTATTTATAACACACACCTTCCTCCCAATATGAAGAAAAAAATTATAATTTATATAATCTTATGTTTATTCACAACCCAATAGTGTAAAAAAATTAATGTGAAAATAGTGTATTTTACAAATTATAACAAAAAAATGTATTATCGATTATCGTGCTGATTTCATGTTTTTACAGCAACCTGCTGCGACTTTGTAGATAATTTAAAAAATAACATAAGTATCTGTATTTATAATCACACATTACCTTCTCCCTAATCATGGATTTATTATATATATTTTATTAGTATAAAATATTCTTATAGTATTCACAAGCACATAAAATTTATTAATGTGATTTTGTTTTTGTATTTTACTAGAGATTTTGTTAATATCAACGGATAATGTAGTCGACGCGCATCGTAGCTGATTGGTCATGTTTTTTATCAAGCAACCTGCTGCGACACTTTGTTTTTACCAGGTTTAATTTGGAAAAAAATTATTCTCAGTTATAAGTAGTTCTAAATGCTGACATAATGCACATTGCCAATCGTCTTAAATTTGGAAATTTATCTTCGGCAATATATTTTTGATAATACTCAATCTTATTCCCTACGTAGAGGCATTTTAGCTCAATGTTTGATTGCAATTCTATTAGCTCCATTTGTAAATTTGGAGGCGCTGATTCAACCTCTACATTAAATGTAGGTAAGAATATTTTAAAGACTTCCTCAAACTTTTGCTTGTATGAGAATCTAGTATTGAAATCTTTAAGTAAGTTTGCGATTTCAGTAGAATATTTGAAGAAGTTTTTATGGTCACTTTTACAGTCATTTCATAATGGGAAATGAATCAAATTATTTTACCGCAATTGATTTTCATAAAGCTGAAGCTTTGTTACAAACAATTAAAATTTTATGTTTCAACTGTATATAGTCAAAATGGCTAAAACTATATAGACAGTTGAAAACTTCAATTGGGCCGCATGCGGTTCATGGACCACGTGTTGGGCATACCTGGTTTAGATGTTGGGTTGATTATTTGAAACTTTCTCATGCTGTATCCGCAAGGAACATATACGAGGGAGTATCGTAAAGGTTTGAGTGTTACAAAAAACGATCTAGATGGAACGTTAATATTTTCTTGTTGTCCGTAAGACTTCTTCAGTCACCAAGTAGTGTTACCATATCTTACAAACTTTCTTTTCCTTCCCAAGTCCATCATAAGCTGCGAAACCCCTGTACTAAGGGTTATTTCGATCTACAGAATTCTGGAAACAAAACAACCAGCATTAATAACTGTACTTTATAATAACATTATATTCAGTGTGCTCCGCTTAATGTGATCAGTTTGGGACACCGGGATTTTGATAACAATAACCGATTGATAACAATAAACGATATACAGAATTAGATAAATTTATCTCCCCCCCCCAAACCTTTAATTCACACGTACTACATTTCAAAATAAAATGAAAAAACTCACATTATATTTATGTACTGTATATTATCCTTTAAGACGTAAGACTTTCATGCATAATAAAAATAATTGATCAATTGTTGATGGACTACAATTCTTTTTAAGAATCTCATTGATAAATCGTTCGTAATTTAATGTTTTTTAATGTCATTGGAGTGGTGTTGTACTCCACGTTTCAACACCTTCAATGTAATTCAGAAGCTGAGAAATGTTTAAATGATCTGCAGTATTGAGCTGACTCATATTTGGTATCCGGTCATAAAGATTTAAAATTTCAATATGTAGTTTTAATGTTAAATCATTTCGATTTCTGACTTCCATATCGACAAACTGCACGTAAGCGAGCAAGGCATAAAATCTGAATACGCTCCTTCTCAGTTCTGAATAGAATTTGTTGCCCTCTGCTTCTCTGACAACGATTGACCACCAGCAGGGTGTGCGAATTTCTGAAAAATTCCAGGAACGTGTTACCCCACTCCTTTTCCCTAGGTGGAAGAGGGAGAATTATTTGAAATTAAAACAAGAACGAAGGTAAAGAACAGAATGGGTACCTTCTGAATACACTGTGAATATTCCTTGGTCAGTTAAAATGAGGTTCGAAAACTGATAGCATTAACCGATGTAACGATCATATAAAGCGATAATTTTAACATACAAATGAATAGAGAAAATCGGGACTAAGTGATTTCGATAACAATAAGCGATTGATAACATTAACCGTGATCACATTAAACGGAGTCCACTGTATATATATATATATATATATATATATATATATATATATATATATATATATATATATATATATACACACACTCTGAACTACGGGTTACCTCGATCTACAGATTCCGAAAAAAAATCAATATTATTAACTATACTTTTCAAAAATATATACATAAGAATCAGTTAATATATAAAATACATTTTATCTAGCGTATTTCTTCATTAGTAATTCAAATTCAGTTAGATTCAGTTTAGGATTTCTTTTGCCTTTGAAGTCTCGTTTAAAAGAGAAAAAATTTCAACCGATTAGAAAACCTTATCCCAAGTTAACCTGAACTTAAATAAATCAGATAAAATTTTTCAATGTAACACAAGAAATCTGCCCATTGTTTATCCAAACAAGGAATCATAATTTGACATTTGATGTGTGATAAGGCCATTATACTATACTATGATACAGAGGCGTACCTTGGCAGTTTCAACTGGAGGGGGTGGGGGCAAAAATTTTCAACAATGAATATTCGATAATCCGAAAACGGTAATGTTTTAACCCTTTTTTAACTACTATTTTTATTATTGTTTATTTATTTATAATGGCAAGATCTTAACAAACATTCAAAATAGTTGCAAATCATAAAATATGATGGTTTCTTTCGTTTATTCTTCCGAAAAATGTTCTCTTTCTTTAAACTTGAAATCATATCTGTCGCGATCGAAGGGAGGTAAGATCAAACGGTAAATACCTGGTAAATTAACTAAGAAAAAATAAAATTCAACTAAGTAAAATTGAATTGAGCTGGTTTTTATCCAATTAAAACACAAATTGATTTTTTTTCCAAAGATGTAGACGTAAATTTATTTTCTTGAATGCATAATACTACATATCTATGTCAAATAGTTTGTCTTCTTTATCATCTTCATCTTTCCCCTCTTCAATCAAACACACTTTATCGTTAAAATGTAAGTACTGTTTTGATTTTCAAATGAATTTAACACTAGATTGCCCAAGGCAGTCATTTTGACTGTTTTTTAATTTCAATTAGAAAAACAATTATGAAATATAATGACACAATTTCTTAGAATTTGGTGACTTTTTCTATAACATATAAATGGGTTTATGAATAATTGTAGTTACTTCCGCTCTCCTTTATTATATAATATTAAAAATTAATTTTAAACAAATTTCTTTACATATTTGTTATTTTTTCACAATGCAGTCATTTTGACTGTTTTGGGGCAATATAGGTATACAAGAAATCTCGGGCAATCTAGTGTTAAATATCAGTGAGTCGTTCACTAATGTAACAATAATATTAAGATCTCAGTATATTTTGAAGTTCTTACATATTATAAAACTAATAATTAGGAGTATTTGAAATTACAACAGGTGTTGAACTTTACGATTTTGGAGCACATTTGGGGTTTGGTTTAGTTTTGAAGTGCTACGGTCTACTGTTTTGCTCACCAGGACTAATGAGATCAGTACCTACTGCTTAGAGCCGATTCCCAACGGCTACGAACATCTATGCCATCAACGGAATTAGAACCCGCGAATTCCAGTACCAAAGAGCACGTTTGGGGATCCTCTGGTATTTATTGAATCTGATCTGACGATGCTCATTTAAATGACAGTAAAATTCTTCCATAGTTCCAACATGGGAGCTCCTCATTTTCGGAATAATTGTCCCTACTTGTGGGAGAGGGGGAATAAATTTCTTGTTTTGAGACACTTTTGGGTACAATTTTAGCCATTTCTGGTGTATATAAAATGCCAAAAATTGTTGTTTAAATTAGATCTAATGATACTATTTCGAATGATACTAAAATTGTCCCAATATTCGAACGTGTTCGCATGGGAGTAACTATATGATTTTATAACTCCTTTAAAGTTGATTTTGGGGCATTTTTGGTGTTCATTAACCCCCAAAAATGTTTGATTGAATTTGATCTAACGACTTTAAATTGAATGATATATAGTTCATGTTTATAAGATCATTTAAAAAAATCCATAAAGTTATCCTCCACCCCCTTTCAGTTATTTAATCATTTTTTTAATTGATCAAACGGTGAAATTTGTTGATCAAATCTGATCAAACGAATGACGTACTTTGAAATGTTAGTTTCCGTCTTGGGGGGAACTAACTTTATCTAGATTTATTTTCCGTTACATTTAAACCTTAAATTGGCATTAATGCCAAACCCTTCAAAACATTTTATAGATAATTAAATAAATTTAACGACTTTGTTCAAATTATCATTTTTGTAAGTGTAATTTTCAAATTAATCTCAAAGTTCCTTAATTTTTTTAATAAAATAAAATCAATTTTCAATTTTGGTAAAATAATGTTTATCTTTTTATAACATGCATGACTTCTTTTATCACTGAATTCCACAAAAAAGGATTATTTTTACACTCATTCTGCATTAACTATTTGATTTACAGCTTGATATTTTATCTGTTAGATCTTAACTTAATGGTTAGGGTACTGGCCTTCAATACCGGAGTTCATGAGTTCGAATACCACTGGGGCATGGATGTTTGTATCCGTTCTTAATCGTCTTTAAACTGTAGGTCCCGGTCTCATTAGCCCTTGTGTTGCAAAAAGTAGACCGTAGCACTCCAAAACCAAACCAAACCATAAAGCGATGAATTAGAGTACTAGTCAATGTACTGTTTAACTCATCTCAAAGTCATTATGTATGACAACTTTCCGGTCAGAAAAAGTCCCCAGCTTTATTTCTGAATAGCACAGTAAATGACCGGAAAGAAGCACTCTTTTTACCCCCAAGCGTTCCTAAAATCAATTTTCTTTTCCCTTATATATGGAAGGTCCTGGTGGTTGTTGCTTTTTACCTGTAGTAAAGTCTGAAAGGACTGACTATACCAACCCTATACTTTGTTAAATATCGTACCCAGCTAGATATCTAAATGATTTCAATACCGAGCTCTGGCCGAATGGTTAGGGTGCTGACCTTCGGTATCAGTGTTCGTGGGTTCGAATTCCACTGTGGCACGGATGTTCGTAGCCGTTCGGAATCGGCTTTAAGCAGTAGGTCCCCGTCTCTTTAGCCCTCATGTTGCAAAAAAGTAGACGTAGCACTGCAAACCAAATGATTTCAGCTTCTGCATTGGTATTATTTTTTATTTCTATCACTTCACCACAAAAATAAGAGAATGTAAATACATTTTTAAATATTTAATATTGTTAAATTATTAAAATTGTTGATCATTACTAAGTAAACACATTTAAATCACTACGGCTGAAAGATGACCGAATCGGTAGGGTGCTGTTCTTAGGTACCGCAATTCGTAGGTTCAAATTCCAATGCTGACGTGGATGTACAGTGAATCAAAAAAAAGTTGGACAGCAAGGAGAATCCATTTTGTAGTGCAATATTTTAAAAGCGAGTTGTACTTTTAAAAAGAAACATTTTTTTACAAAATGGAAATTTCTTCCACAATTGAGATGACTGATTTGAATTTCAATAATTTAAAAATATATAATACTGCAATATTTTAAAATATTTTAAAGATGAAATTTTGAGATTTCCACAGCCAAAAGAAAAACTTGAACATAGCCGTTTGGAAGGAAGTAGGTTCCGGTCACACCAGATCTTGTGTAACAAAATAGTATACCGTAGCCCTCCAAACCAAACAAAACCACCGCATAAAAGACTTAAATAAATATGTAAAAATATAAATAAAATATTTATATCTTAATTTTATTTTTAAAACTGTTGCAAGTAATTTTTTAGGGGAGCAATAATTTATTCATATTGATACAATCGGGATATTTCATTTCAATTTCAGTTGAAAGGCTTTTAAGAGGTTTACTAAAAATATAGAACTTCATCTGTGCTGCAGTAGTTTTTCATGAGTAAGAAGACCCCTAAGTAAAGTATAAAGTTAATACTCAGTAACATATTTTGATTAAAATCATAAAGGTAACTCCAGGAAGATGTTTGCACACACTACATTATGCATGCCCCCTTTTATTACTTTTAATTGATTGCAAATTAAATTTCTTTCAAATTTAACAATTGTTTTCGAAGTTGTTCTTGGTAGAATGGGTTGGCTGCTGCTGTTTGCTACATGAGTTAGTCGGTTTGAATCTCATTGTTGTAATGAATGTTCGTAGCCGTTCGGAATTGGCTATAATCAATAGGTCCTGGTCTCAGGACCAGGTTTCATATTCATGTTAAGAGGCAGTGGAATATAGCTCTCAAAACGAATCAGCAAACCAACCAAAACTATTCTGAGTATCTAATTAATACTTAATTTTATGCAAAATTTAAAATTTTCCTATTACAAAAATAATTTATGCATGTATAAAATAAAAAAGTTTGTTTTCAATCATGCAATTTCTCATTTAGCTATATACCAAAATCTAATCTAACGTGATAAGTTGAAACTACTTTCTAACATAGAATTTGTCTCTCCCCGAAACGGTCTTTTAGAATTTTGGAATTTCAACGGGGGTAGTGGAGGTCCCATGAAACTCCCATTGATTATGTCCTTGAAACAAGAAATCTGTTGGACAATCTTGAAGATTCTTAATACATTGTATGTGGGACACGTACTAGTACATTTTCTGACGATTGATACTGAGATCGGGTCACGTACTAGTACTGTTACAAAAATAACGGTATATCAGGAAAACAAGCCGAATGTTCTTCTCTACTACACAGATTCTGGAATTTAGACAAATAAAAATAGTTTTTACATCAATCAATGCAGAAACCATAACGGGAAAGTTGATTAAAAAAATTAAAAATTTAAAATTAACTTTTTATTTATCCTTTAAAATGATATTATATAAATATGTATATATATTATAAATATATGTTTATTTGTATATTTGTATATTTGTTTATGTATTTCAATTAAAATACGAAAAGTGATTAAAAAATTAAATAATGTCCGATCATTGAGATTTTGATCATTTACGCGCTAAAACGCCCGCTGGGTACAATCCACTGCGAAATGTCCTGCACATATTGTGAAGAAGAATCTTGATAATTGCTTTTTCGATGGCATGTGATTATTCTTGAAAAAAGTCGAAAAGCATACAGTTATTCGAGTACCTATACTTCCTTTAAAATTTTCTATACATATACAGACACACAAAAAGTAAAACTGAAGAAAAAATATTAAAAAGTACTTAATAATTTGCCCGATGTTTGCCAACGGAACTCTGTAGACTGCAATCTAACAATTTTAAATACTGTCTAATTTGGAAATCTGAAAGAGTCGAGGGCTGACAGTATCGTTCCCGTGTGCAACTACTCAGTCACTTACATGAATAATAGGTTAGCTGGATTCCATAGCCTTCCGCCTAGTTAAATCTGTCACTTAAAATTTTATTATATAAATCGTTCGTTAGGCTGATAAAGAACTAGATACGGTGAGAGATTTGTACGGATTCCTTATGATTAAAACTTTTGAATTATTAGGCTTTTACATTCGAGTTTAACATTATATGACGCTTATTTAATGGCTTGATTAGAATACCTAACCCAATCATGCAAAAGATTCCATGAATAGTAATGTTTAAGGTGTGATACTTATGCCGACCAGATGTTCAATTCCCTTTTCAAGGAAAAAAACTCGATTAAAGACTAATAATTCCATGATCACCCCAGCCCATATTGTGTCTATTTATCTTCTTTAGGGGTCATTTCCGTCACTCGAGGTGTCCATATTTATGTTATGCCTTTCCTATATAGGTCTGTATTGTCCGTAAAATACAATTACCTGTACTTGCTTTAAAAAATTCCCAGGAAAGGACGATAACCATAATTATTATAAATATTAAGCACACTAATAAAAGCAGAATTATTTCAAAATTCATAAAATGTAGAATCAAAAATTTACTATACAATAAAAATCTAGAGGGGCAAAACTACAAGTTCGCGTACCTATACTCGCTTTAAAACATTCGCAGGAAAGGATGATAACCGCAATTAGAATAAGCCTTAAGGATACTAATAAAAACAGAATAACTGCAACATTCATTAAAATGGTGAATAAAAAATTTCATTTATGAATTAAATCCTAAATTTCTGGAAAATTTTAGAGGAGGGGGGAAAACTATAAGTTTGCCTCTCCTCTAAAAATCTTGGAGGGGGAATTGCTCCCCCTTGTCCATCCCAAATTACGCCCATGCTATGCTATACAATGTCTGCTTCCGGGAACATCGGTATACAAAAGTAACTATGAAAAATATACGCAAATTCGATACTTCCTTCAAATCGTCTTTAAGACACAACATGCTCCTTATATATAAAGGTTTTGAACAGAGCTACCACTTAATTTAATTATTTCATATCTTCATATCTTTTAAAGCTATTTATTTCATTTTCTGATTTTTAAACTTTTATTTTTTTATTTTAATTAATTTTTTAAACATTTTTTTACTCTACATCAAATTTTTATTGTGTTTTTTCTATCCCTAAACTCTCTACTCTTTAGTTACTGTGTTATGAACTCACGAATCCACCATTATAGCCTTAACTTTCATCTTTTATTTGTTTATGCTCTGCTCGTTGTCAATTTCTCTGCTTACAGTAAGAAACCTCTAGATTTGAGGGCTAAGCCCAGGCAATCCAGTTGCCCTACCTTCTTGAAGGTCTTGAACGGAGCTACAGCTTTATTTTAAAAGCATAAGAAAGTCTGTCTGTGATTAAGGATCTATCGGAACACAGAAAAGAAAAAAAAATTGTTAAAAATATTACTCTTCTTACAAGACGAACCTTAACTTCGAGGGATGTATACTATACATTACACTACACTATACTATACTACACCATATCATATCATACCATACTATACTATACTATACTATACCATACTGTACCATACTATACTATATCACACTATACTATGCTATACTCTACTATATTACGCTTTGCTATGCTATATTTTACTATACTATATTATACTGTAGTATACTTTACGCTACTATACCATAAAATACTACACTATACCATAATATACTATACTATACCATAATATACTATATTATACCATAATATACTATTCTGTAGTATACTATACTATACAGTAGCGTACTATATTATACTATACTGTAGTGTACTATAGTATAGTATATTATACTACACTATACTTTACCATACCATACCTTACCATGCTATACCATATTTTACCATACTATACTATACTATAAAATGCATGCGATCGGGAGCGTCGGTATACAAAGGCGACTAGCGAATTTTCTGTGAAATAGAAACGCGAATTCGACACTTCGCTTAAACTGTACTAAACTATAATGTACCATACCATATCTTAATATATCATACCTTACCATACCATACCATACCTTCCTATACTATAATACACTATACTATACTATTCTATACTACATTATACTATATTATACTGCATTATACTATACTATACTGCATTATACTGTACTATACCATACTATACTACAATATACTATACTTCACTAGCCTAAACAACACTGTGCTATACTATACCACACTACACTATACTATACTATACCAAACTATACTATGCTACATTATACTATACTAAATAACACTACGTTATACCATACAATGTTTGAGTTCCGGAGCGTCGGTATTCAAAGGCGACTTGCGAACTTTTTTATGAAAATCAAACGCAAATTCGATATTTCTCTCAAACTGTACCATAATATACTATACTATACCATACTGCAATATACCATACTACAATAATCAATACCAAACTTAGCCATACCATACCGAACCATACTGTTCTATACTATACTGTACTACGAATGCGTTAAGGAGTGTCGTTATACAAAGGCGACATGCCAATTTTTATATATAGTACAAAAACGAATTCGATATTTCGCTCAAATCGTCTTTCAAACACCACACGCTCTTTATATAAGGCGAAAAATTTTGCACGGAGATATAGCTTTATTCTAGTAGAAGAAGAAAGTCTGGGATTGTCAGGAAAAACTCTGATGTTCGACGTTCAGAAAAGAGAAATCAAACATATTCGCTTCAGAGCCGAGAGGCGAACAATTACGCTGGTGTGCTAAACTTAAACAATATGTGGGGTTTTGTCATAACTCCACGAGAAATCATCTGAGAGACATGAAATTCAGAAATTAGGGAGAGTATTATATACGTAAAGGATGCCGAAAGCATCGGTGCTGAAAAAGGAATACAATGCATACGGCATGGAATCAAACAAAATCAAGATTTATTGAATGCATAGTATCGGGACTCATGATTATCTGTCCAAGAGGAAGAACAACAAGCAGATGTGCTTAATGTGGAATATGCCCTCCCCTAACTGCAATGGTTGCTTCGCACCGTCTCCGCATACTCAGAACCAGCTAGTCCAACATTTCTTGCGATAGGAGTGCCCATTCCGCAACCAGCATCTGTTTGAGTTGTAAATGTGCTGCAATACGTCTCCCCAAAGCATCCCAAACATGTTCAATGGGATTTAAATCGGGAATACGCTGGCCAATCCATTCGAGTGATATCTTCACTTTCCAGCAGCTCCTCAACAGCAAGAGTCCACTGTCACAGTGCTTATGTAAGGCGAACTTTTTTACCCTGAGATATAGCTTTATTCTAGTAGCATCAGAAAATCAGTCTGTGGTAATCAGCAAAAACTCAGCTGGTCGAAGTTTAGGAAAGAGAAATCGAACGAAAGTATTAGTTTCTAAACCAAGGGATAAGGAATCAGAATAATTCATTTCAACGCCAATAACCTCTGTCATACAAGCTAGTAAATAAGTTCTCTGGGAAAATAATAAACCTTGGGAACAAAAACTTTTGAAACAAAATTTTTTTAAATGCTTCACAGAAATACACAAGTTTGCTATTTTCTATTGTTATCGATAGCTTATAATTTGATAAAATAAATTAACGATATTTTCTGAGGAATTATTAGCCTTATTGACTCTTACTCATCTGAGACAGGACAGTAATTATTTAATTTATTTATCTTTTTTATTAATATTATGTGCTCCTTTTCAATGGAAAAAGATTGGTCACCTTAAATAATTATTGAATTACTACTCTTTTTTATATGTTCAACGATATAACACAACAAAAAAAATTATTGATATGTTAGATTCATATTTTCATATAGTTTAATTCAGGGCTTCGAACCGGAACTGAACCGAAAAAAATATCGGTTTATTTCGGTTCGATATATTTTTCAGTCATTTTGTTACTGTTACCAGCCTATCAATATTTTCTAATTTAACGTCAACTTTATAATTATCATTACATGTATACTGCTTCTCAATTTCCTATTTTGATATTTGTTGAAAGAGCGTTTTCAGGTTTGAAATTTATTCTCCGAGACAACAGAAGTAATCTCAGTGAAACCACGTTAGAAGATATATTAATAATTAGAGGCAATTTTCATATGTTAAATAAATAATATATTTTTTACATAATTATTGCAAGGCCAAGTGCACGATGTGAGAGTCAAACGACGAATGTGGGTAATCATGAACCTAGTTGTCAAATGCGATTTTGATAATGGATAACAATGCCAATGCTCGCCGCTCTTATCGTACCTGCTGTTTGTATCAATTCACATAGTGTACCAATTAAAAAAAGAATAAAATCTTCTAAATTTTGATACAATTGCATTTTTAGTACAAATAAGAATATACATAAAATGAAATTATTCATTTGGAACTGAAACGAAAACAGTTATTTTTGGCGGAGCGAAAACCGGAACTGAACGGATATTAATTTTTTAGTTGAACCGGAACGAAAACCGGAACAAAAAAAATTACGGTTCGAAGCCCTGGTTTAATTTGATAGAATAAAAAACTTTAGCTGTTAGAATATTAATTGTTTTACAATATATTTACATTATGCGTCTACAGATGGCAGCACCAACTGATACAAAATGTGTTGAGACAATCGAATTAATCTTTTAGACCTTTTATTAGGACTGTTTACTCCCACGTTTTCTTTATTTGAAATACTGCACTTATAGATATTCCTCAGAACATCGAAATGCTGAAGAGAAAATATTAATAAAAAAATCTTTGATAATTAATAACAATGATATAGTTGCAATTTTTTTAAGGGAAAATACAAAGTCTTAATCCAAAGTACATTAATTTTTGTATATTTTATTTATATTATAAATTTTAAAATAAAATTTTAGTTAAAGTTTACGCTAAGAGAAGTTGTTTTTAAAATCATCTTTTCACGGAAGACATTTATCCGTCATTACCCTGCAATACAATAACACTCATGTTTTAGAACTTTTTCTAACTGAATTTTGGATGTCGGTGAATTGGTTTAACTAGAGACCAATTTTTCATCAAGAAATCAGTCGCACATCATCTATGAGGATAAAACAATTATAAATTTTGCGCATGAGGGATTTTAAAAAAAATTAAATGAAATATTTTACCTCGATTGCAGTACATTCTAGAACCTATACGATATAACTAATGGATACAATTCACTGACTGGGAAGATAAATTTATGCTCAAGTGTTCATAAAAATATTTTAAGCAATGTTTTCGTGAATTCGTGTGACTAATAATATTTTATATGCTTATATAATTTTGATTTAGTTTATCAGTATTTCTTTTATTAATTATTGGTAGACATAATTCATAATATCACAAAAGGAAATTTTATTTCACATCTCATCGCCAGCAATTAATATGTCTGTCTTAATTTAATACGTTCTAGTTTATCTCAAATGAAAATTACCGACAAAAGTGTTTTCAAAAGAAC
>CM063508.1:15675762-15703262 GCA_032207245.1 Pardosa pseudoannulata
ATAGAACATTACAGATTGATTTTTTTTTATTCTGTTTTCGACTGATTTGAGAACAAATACGCATTCCTTACGGAGGTTCGGGACAGTGAATTAGCCAGAATTTGTTTTCGGAGAGGGACCAGAGTCTTAACCATAGAACTGCGGAATGGATCATTGTGACCCTAAAACTTTTTTCTGTCCAATTTTTTCAAAAAGTTTCTAACGAAATTGAAATACATTTCTTGACTCTTCCTAATTTTATACCCATAAAAATCTATGAAAATATGTGTGTGTGTGTGTGCTCGTGTGTGCGTATGTATATACAGTGGACTCCGCTTAAAGTGATCAGTTTGGGACACCGTGATTTTGATAACAATAACCGATTGATAACAATAAACGATATGCATAATTAGATACATATACCCTCCTCCTTTTAGTTCACACGTACTAAATTTCTGTGAATTCTCTTGTATATATATTTATATGCATGTATATATATATATATATATATATATATATATATATATATATATATATATATATATATATATATATATATATACACTGTCTACTAATAAGTATTTGGACACCTGTGATAGAAAAGAAAAACTAACTTTATTCAAAATCAATAGTTGGTAGAGCCTCTACGAGAGACAATTACAGCGTGAAAAACCCGGAGTATACTTTCCACAAGTCTTTGTATTACAGCTAGTGGTATTGTCTTCCACTCGGCTTGGAGTAAACATACAAGTTCCTTCACCGATTTTGGACGGGTAGTGCACCCCTTAATTCGGCGATCCAACTAGTCCCAGAGGTTCTCGATAGGGTTCAGGTCTGGGCTCTGGGCAGGCCAGTCCATTCGATAAACTCCATTGGAACCCTACCAAGCCTTGGTTAACCTCGAAACATGACAACTGGCATTCTCGTCCTGAAAGTAACAGGGATCCAACCCATAAAACTACCTCAACGTAGGAAGCACTTTGTCATCCAAAATAGTGCAGTAGGCATCGGCATTGAGATTACCATGAATGGGGACCAAGGATCCCAGTCCATGCCAGGAGAAATACGCCCAGACTATAATTCCACCTCCGCCGAACTTGGCTGTTGGCACAATGCATTTTGGCAGGAGACGTTCTCCAGGCAGACGCCAGACCTAGACCCTGCTATCCGAATGGTAAAGGCTGAACCTTGATTCGTCGCTCCAAAGAACCTGTTTCCACTGATCCACGGTCCAATTTCGATGTGCTTTGCACTGCTTTAACCGAGCAACGCGTATGGACTTTGTGATCAAAGGCTTATGGGCAGCAGCACGACCATGCAAACCAAACAGATGTGCTTCCTTACGGATGATATCCATTGAAACAATACTACAGGATGCTTGTTGAAACTCCTCGCAGATGAGGGCCATCGGTTGAGTGCGGTTCTTCCGAATTTCTGTGGACAGCACTCGTCGGTCTCTATTTCTCAGTTTCGTTGGTCTGCACATTCCGCCAATCACCGCTCAACTTCCACCTCTTAATCACATAGGCCACTGTCGATTTTGGGTACTCCAGATCGCTAGATATGTCAAAGAAAGGATAGGTAACATTTGTGATATCCGATAGTTATACCTTTCTCGAAATCAGATAGCTCCAAACTGCAAGGCATCTTGCTTGCGACTAATGCCGAAGCTGTTTCCTACACGATAATACCAGCGGAGGCCGTGATGTAACTCAGATATCGTCATTTACGTAGGTGTCCAAATACTTATTGGTAGACAGGGAATATATATATTTATATATATATATATAAAGATTGCCTAAGCTGAGCCTTAACTGTGTTAGAAACCTTGACTGGTAAGAAGCTAAATAATTTCATTAAACCTGTCTATATATATATTAACTATATATACTTTTCGATATTGTAATATAGCATTAGTTTTCATCATTTATTATAACAATTTAATGTCTAAAAGGAATAAATGTCATTGCCTATAAATATAGTGAAAAACAGGGATTTTTATTAATCGGCTTAAGTTTGACCCAGCTCGCTGTTTTAGACCGAATCTCCAGCGATTCTAGTGTTAATACAATGTGCAGTAAAGTTTCAAACTCTTGAAAAAGAAAAAAGAAAAAGAAACATATTAAAAAATTCATTACAGGGTATAACGATCCGTAACATGACCCTAACGAAAGAGGAGCGGAAGCTGACCTTTCGCAGCGGACAATTACGGTTAGTGGCAGGTAGAGACGGGTGTGCCTAACAATACATGTTTGTGTACTAATTCCCTGACTTAATTGAAAACTGTCTCGAGCCAGCGCGTCTGAGACACTGTGAGACTATTGAGTGAAAAGACTCGAGGAAATGATTATAAATTGAGCCACATGTGCGCCTATTAGCGGTAGCGAAAAAGGAAATTAAGTTGTTTGGGTCGGCTGATTTAAAGACGGCTTTTCGGCATCTGGAAACGAAACAGCTGATCCAGGCGGGAAGTGACCACAATATTGCATCATCCTGGTTCTGGAGAGTTCCAAATGAATCAGGTGGAGGGAACCGGGACCGCCGTAAAAGAAGAGTGGCGGAGCCAAGAGGGTGCTTTTTCTTCTTGAGGCTTCTTCTTGAGAGTTGCTTTTGGAGTTGTTGTGTGGAGCTCGAGAGGAGTCTACTCGTCTTCCGGAGTTTGCTTGTTTTAGAGACCGCCAGCATCTCTGTTTGCTAAGAAGTCGACTTTCGACTTTGGGATCCCATTCCCGTTATCTTACTATTTTGTTTTACTTCGTGCATAGAAGTAGGTCGTTGAGCGTGACCCTTGCTCTCATTTTGGATCGTCTTGCATCCCGAGTTTCCTTCGCGAACTCCAGCGGGATACGCACTCTGAGCGTTTGAACCTTGGGGTGAAAGCCGACTGTATTAATCGTCAGCCCGGAGGTGATAGTGTCAGCTTTCCGTACCGGCACTAATTAACGAACTTTTCCAGTGATTTAGAAACCCTAGCCACATTGTACGCAGTACCCACGCAGCGTAATTGTGTGAATGATATCTCAGCACGAGATCCCAAGATTAGAAATCTACTGAACCTGTACATAGCTGTACATAATTTATTCACCCGAATAAAATATTTAGTCTAGATTAAATAGTTTTCTAGCCTGTTTCATTGACGGCTTCGCATACCATATCTCCAGTACGTTACAAGGCACACGAAAAATGCATACATACTTGTCAGGCTTAAAAACGTAAAATTAATAATTTAGTAGTTTGAGAGCAGAAAACACAGCACACTCTTTTATTGCAGGCGCATGAATCACTAATAACCCATTATATATATATATATATATATATATATATATATATATATATATATATATATATATATATATATATATATATATGTGTGTGTGTGTGTGTGTGTGTGTGTGCATCCATAGTTTTTTTCGTATAAATAAATGCGTCATAAATCGGATCGGCAAAGACACACATAATTTCATTGTATCTTGAATATTGTATATTGAATATTGTAAGCTTTTACCAAGTTTAAGTTTGCCTGGTAAATACTGGATCATATTTAATTTATGTTCTAATATTTACCAGACAAATTTAAGATAAAGTAATTTCATGAATAACTAAAAAAGTTTTAAAAAATATTGAGAATGGAATTATGACTTATCCTTTTATTTTTCTTTTATAAAGTTACACACTTTGTACAACAAAATTCGAAAGCAGTATGGTATAATGAGCAATTCATAAACTACCGTTATATAGTAGCAAATAAATTCTTCTAGCTTTTAAAGTCAGCTTGTTTAAACTTTCATGCCCATTGATAGCCATACCAATACTGAGATGTTGCGGGTTCGGAATTCGAAACCGGCCTAAGATCCGCCGTGTTCGTTAAAGGTGACTGGGCATTTAAAATATGATAGTTGGCACAATGTCCTCCAAGTTCTCGATCAATACCTCTGAGGGTAGCAGGCCAAGTCTATGGGTCTTCTGCTTCATAATTACGAGAATCACTTAAGCAAAGTCGTTCTTTTACCTTAATGGTGCTCATTAAAACGAAAGGCCCACCCCTTTGCCTTAATACGACTAGGTTATGGCTCAATCGTGCTTGGTTGTCCAAATGACATCAAAAACAATATATGCTCCGAAGGTAATTCTAAATTTGTCAACCTCCTCGGGGTCGAGCCTCCATACATCCTTACAAGCTTTATATTCGATTAGGAATGTTAATCCTCAAAGAGCTTATTTACGCATACGTTTCATCGTTTGCAAAAAGAATTAAGCTTTTATAAGATTTGTTTTCTGTAATGAAAGGACTGTTTTCAATTTATGATTACTATCATATTGTTGTCGAGATATGTCACAGACGACTTACACGTTATAATGGCTTCAGAAGTGGCCAGAGATGGAAATTTAGAATCAAAAATTCCCTTCTCTGCTGTGTAATAATGACAGCTTGTGACGTCATAAGGACGCTTATGTCGCTTGTGATATATCTTGACTGCAATAACAATATAATTACACCCAATAAAACGTAATATTGTAATATTGTACGTAAAATAAACTACGTAATATTGTAACTACGTAAAATAAACTACGTAAAATAAACTACGTAATAATATAAACTACGTGATATTGTAAAATTGTTTTCTTTTACCTAGAAGATAAACCCACTTTTTACCTTTTTGTAACTGTAAATGCATCGGTAAAAATATATAATAATGTAAAATGTCACCGAGTGTAACTTATTATTCGGATCTGGCAGCAGTTCTTTTTGTTGTTCCTTGGAAAGAAAATTAAAAGATAGTGTTAATACAAGCTAGTTTTATAGTGTGTACTTTTGATTTGAGTTTGAATGAATTTTATATAATAAGTCTACAATTGGGATGAGTTAAATCATGTAATAAGTAAGTAAAATCTTGAAATAGTTTAGTGTTACGTGTGTTCTGATTTAGGAAAGGATATTAACAATTTTCATAGAAGAAATCCTATAGTTTCCGGGTTTGACATCAGGAAAGGGTGCCCCCGCCAATTTAGAGATAAACCTCTAAGAATGGTAACTGAACTGGGCTTGACTGAAGAACAGGGTGCCCCCGTCAACTTCGCGATAAAGCTCTGAGCATGGTAGCCTAAGATTTTCTCCTGATCTCGCCGTGTCCAAACAATCTGTATCTATATTTAAATTTTTATTATACTTGTATCCAGCTCTTCTTATGGAACCCATTATAATGAACTACTAAAGGTTCACTGTGAATAATTTTTAGTAATTTTGAGCTGTTGGCTTTGTAAACTGTTAAGGGATTAATTGCCCATAAATGTAAATGCCCACTTTCTCAGTAGTTTTTGTTAATTAAGAAAATGTATATAATTCTATAACAATGGCGCAGTCTACATCAATTAAAGTCTCCCAAATAGCAAGGGATACAATGTTGTTCGGATGAAATACCTTTGTGTTTTAGTAAACATCACCAATAATGTAGTCAAATTTGCCAAAGGGCACGCTATCCTTCAGTAGAACTGTAGTATGCTGATCTCGCCTTGTCGAAAAAATCCATATCTACATTTTGATTTAATATTATTTTGGTATCTAGTCCTTCTTGTGAATCCATACTGTCACATATTAAATGCACCTAATTCTTATTATTAATTTTGTGAAATTCATTTGATCTGTTTAGATTTTGGTTGTCGTTTCTTACTGATACTACCATTTTCCAATTGTTCTCAAGTGCTATTTTGGAATAGATATGATATCTACACCGCTTCCGGCCGCCATGTTTTTTTCTTGCCTATCTTGGCAAAAACCCCATTTTCTGAAAGTCGCCAACCTAAAATGGCTGAAGAAAATGGTGTTTTCTAAAAGATCCCACACACACAAAAAAAAGAAACCAAAGTTATTACAAAATTCTACAAAGCAAACCAGTCATCACCCGGCAAAAAGCACGAAAAATCGTCGAATTGAATCGCTCGAAGAATCGCCGAGGAGTAAATATCGCATCTGTACCGCTATTTTTCTAATAATTTGGAACTTTCGGTTTTGCAAAATTAGAAAGAATTAATTGCCATTAATTGCTTTGTTATTTCTGTACTTTGCTTGGCGAAACTAAAAGTGAATTAGTTCATGTATTTGTGTTTTGTAAACATCGCCAGTAATTTCACCAAATTAGCCAAAGGGGTACCGTATTCTGACGGAACCACAGCCATCTAAACACAAGGCCTGCGCACTGATTTTCCGAAAACCGGTCACGTGATCTCTCAAAGGTGGTATTCTATTTATTCTGTTGATGCTTGTTGAATGCTTGCCGATTACTGCTTTAAAAAAAAAAGAAATTTATGGAAGTAAAATAACTTTTGCTATTATATGTAGGGTAAGTAGCAATTTTACTATCGTTTCTCCTATTATTCGCTGTTTTCTAATTAAGTATATCATAAGAATGATGGTAATTCTTAAGTTCGCTACTTTAGAATGGTTCAAATGTTTTGTTATTAGTATGTGCTTTGTGCATGTAAAAATAAGTTTCATTTTACTGTTAGATCTCATTAAGGTGTTTATAATTACATAATACAACATTTAATATCCGTGAGTTAAATGTATTCTAAGTTATGTTAAAGTTTCGTTTTTACTGTGTATTGCAACTTGGCTATTGTTGATATCTCACAAATTACAATTTCTGTTTTATTTTAAAGGAAAACTATTTATTATAACCACAATAAAGATTAATGTAACCTTACTTCATTGATTTATAATGTGTTTTTGAGGAGCTTTATTAATAAAAGTTGATGTATAACTTCTTTCTCATACAACAACAGCAACTGGGAAATTTCTATGTAGAATCAATGTTATCTGCACTTTAAATTGTTTCTGATTAATCAACTTCATATTTTTTACGTCCTGAGCTCTTTTTCCAGATTTTCATACTAACTTTCTACAATTTAAAATTTTGAATGTCGAAGCGTAAAGAAGACATATATGAAAAAAAATTAAACTACCAAAAGAAAATTTATAAATGTAAGAAAAAATTAGTCTAAAGTAATCAACAGAAGCAATGTTTTTACACATTTTTATTATAAAAATATAACCTTTATTCAGTGCTGTACTATTTTATAATAGGTAGGCTGGGATGTACGTTTTATTTTATGAAAAAACACCACTGGAATTGTGAATGTGATTATAATATACAAAAACGCGTAATTTTCAGTTGGACGAGTGTACAGATAAATTGCCAAATATTGCCAAAATTATCACTTTGATATGCCATAATTTATTTGAAATGAAAATCCACCGCAAGTGTATTTCCAAAATACCATGTAATATTACTAATTATGTATGCCCAGATCAAAGGCTGGGGTTGTACGTTTTATTTTATGAAAAACACCACTGGAATTGTGAATGTGATTATAATGTACAAAAACGTGTAAATTTCAGTTGGAAGAGTGTACAGATAAATTGCCAAATATTGCCAAAATTATCACTTTGATAAGCCATAATTTATTTGAAATGAAAATCCACCGCAAGTGTATTTCCAAAATACCATGTAATATTACTAATTATGTATGCCCAGATCAAAGGCTGGGGTTGTACGTTTTATTTTATGAAAAACACCACTGGAATTGTGAATGTGATTATAATGTACAAAAACGTGTAAATTTCAGTTGGAAGAGTGTACAGATAAATTGCCAAATATTGCCAAAATTATCACTTTGATATGCCATAATTTATTTGAAATGAAAATCCACCGCAAGTGAATTTCCAAAATACCATGTAATATTACTAATTATGTATGCCCAGATCAAAGGCTGGGTTGTACGTTTTACTTTATGAAAAACACCACTGGAATTGTGAATGTGATTATAATGTACAAAAACGTGTAAATTTCAGTTGGAAGAGTGTACAGATAAATTGCCAAATATTGCCAAAATTATCACTTTGATATGCCATAATTTATTTGAAATGAAAATCCACCGCAAGTGTATTTCCAAAATACCATGTAATATTACTAATTATGTATGTGCCCAGATCAAAGGCTGGGGTTGTACGTTTTATTTTATGAAAAACACCACTGGAATTGTGAATGTGATTATAATGTACAAAAACGTGTAAATTTCAGTTGGAAGAGTGTACAGATAAATTGCCAAATATTGCCAAAATTATCAC
This sequence comes from Pardosa pseudoannulata, assembly GCA_032207245.1. NCBI lineage: Eukaryota > Metazoa > Arthropoda > Arachnida > Araneae > Lycosidae > Pardosa > Pardosa pseudoannulata. The sequence goes on from CM063508.1 coordinate 15,683,867, forward strand.
TTTGATAAGCCATAATTTATTTGAAATGAAACTCCGCCGCAAGTGTATTTCCAAAATACCATGTAATATTACTAATTATGTATGCCCAGATCAAAGGCTGTGGGGTTGTACGTTTTATTTTATGAAAAACACCACTGGAATTGTGAATGTGATTATAATGTACAAAAACGTGTAAATTTCAGTTGGAAGAGTGTACAGATAAATTGCCAAATATTGCCAAAATTATCACTTTGATAAGCCATAATTTATTTGAAATGAAAATCCACCGCAAGTGAATTTCCAAAATACCATGTAATATTACTAATTATGTATGCCCAGATCAAAGGCTGGGGTTGTACGTTTTATTTTATGAAAAACACCACTGGAATTGTGAATGTGATTATAATGTACAAAAACGTGTAAATTTCAGTTGGAAGAGTGTACAGATAAATTGCCAAATATTGCCAAAATTATCACTTTGATAAGCCATAATTTATTTGAAATGAAACTCCGCCGCAAGTGTATTTCCAAAATACCATGTAATATTACTAATTATGTATGCCCAGATCAAAGGCTGGGGTTGTACGTTTTATTTTATGAAAAACACCACTGGAATTGTGAATGTGATTATAATGTACAAAAACGTGTAAATTTCAGTTGGAAGAGTGTACAGATAAATTGCCAAATATTGCCAAAATTATCACTTTGATAAGCCATAATTTATTTGAAATGAAACTCCGCCGCAAGTGTATTTCCAAAATACCATGTAATATTACTAATTATGTATGCCCAGATCAAAGGCTGGGGTTGTACGTTTTATTTTATGAAAAACACCACTGGAATTGTGAATGTGATTATAATGTACAAAAACGTGTAAATTTCAGTTGGAAGAGTGTACAGATAAATTGCCAAATATTGCCAAAATTATCACTTTGATAAGCCATAATTTATTTGAAATGAAAATCCACCGCAAGTGTATTTCCAAAATACCATGTAATATTACTAATTATGTATGCCCAGATCAAAGGCTGGGGTTGTACGTTTTATTTTATGAAAAACACCACTGGAATTGTGAATGTGATTATAATGTACAAAAACGTGTAAATTTCAGTTGGAAGAGTGTACAGATAAATTGCCAAATATTGCCAAAATTATCACTTTGATAAGCCATAATTTATTTGAAATGAAACTCCGCCGCAAGTGTATTTCCAAAATACCATGTAATATTACTAATTATGTATGCCCAGATCAAAGGCTGGGGTTGTACGTTTTATTTTATGAAAAACACCACTGGAATTGTGAATGTGATTATAATGTACAAAAACGTGTAAATTTCAGTTGGAAGAGTGTACAGATAAATTGCCAAATATTGCCAAAATTATCACTTTGATAAGCCATAATTTATTTGAAATGAAACTCCGCCGCAAGTGTATTTCCAAAATACCATGTAATATTACTAATTATGTATGCCCAGATCAAAGGCTGGGGTTGTACGTTTTATTTTATGAAAAACACCACTGGAATTGTGAATGTGATTATAATGTACAAAAACGTGTAAATTTCAGTTGGAAGAGTGTACAGATAAATTGCCAAATATTGCCAAAATTATCACTTTGATATGCCATAATTTATTTGAAATGAAAATCCACCGCAAGTGTATTTCCAAAATACCATGTAATATTACTAATTATGTATGCCCAGATCAAAGGCTGGGGTTGTACGTTTTATTTTATGAAAAACACCACTGGAATTGTGAATGTGATTATAATGTACAAAAACGTGTAAATTTCAGTTGGAAGAGTGTACAGATAAATTGCCAAATATTGCCAAAATTATCACTTTGATAAGCCATAATTTATTTGAAATGAAACTCCGCCGCAAGTGTATTTCCAAAAATACCATGTAATATTACTAATTATGTATGCCCAGATCAAAGGCTGGGGTTGTACGTTTTATTTTATGAAAAACACCACTGGAATTGTGAATGTGATTATAATGTACAAAAACGTGTAAATTTCAGTTGGAAGAGTGTACAGATAAATTGCCAAATATTGCCAAAATTATCACTTTGATAAGCCATAATTTATTTGAAATGAAACTCCGCCGCAAGTGTATTTCCAAAATACCATGTAATATTACTAATTATGTATGCCCAGATCAAAGGCTGGGGTTGTACGTTTTATTTTATGAAAAACACCACTGGAATTGTGAATGTGATTATAATGTACAAAAACGTGTAAATTTCAGTTGGAAGAGTGTACAGATAAATTGCCAAATATTGCCAAAATTATCACTTGATAAGCCATAATTTATTTGAAATGAAACTCCGCCGCAAGTGTATTTCCAAAATACCATGTAATATTACTAATTATGTATGCCCAGATCAAAGGCTGGGGTTGTAACTTTTATTTTATGAAAAACACCACTGGAATTGAGAATAAGATTATAATACACAAAAACGTGTAAATTTCAGTTGGACGAGTGTACAGATAAATTGCCAAATATTGCCAAAATTATCACTTTGATATGCCATAATTTATTTGAAATGAAAATCCACCGCAAGTGTATTTCCAAAATACCATGTAATATTACTAATTATGTATGCCCAGATCAAAGGCTGGGGTTGTACGTTTTATTTTATGAAAAACACCACTGGAATTGTGAATGTGATTATAATGTACAAAAACGTGTAAATTTCAGTTGGAAGAGTGTACAGATAAATTGCCAAATATTGCCAAAATTATCACTTTGATATGCCATAATTTATTTGAAATGAAAATCCACCGCAAGTGTATTTCCAAAATACCATGTAATATTACTAATTATGTATGCCCAGATCAAAGGCTGGGGTTGTACGTTTTACTTTATGAAAAACACCACTGGAATTGTGAATGTGATTATAATACACAAAAACGTGTAAATTTCAGTTGGAAGAGTGTACAGATAAATTGCCAAATATTGCCAAAATTATCACTTTGATAAGCCATAATTTATTTGAAATGAAAATCCACCGCAAGTGTATTTCCAAAATACCATGTAATATTACTAATTATGTATGCCCAGATCAAAGGCTGGGGTTGTACGTTTTATTTTATGAAAAACACCACTGGAATTGTGAATGTGATTATAATGTACAAAAACGTGTAAATTTCAGTTGGAAGAGTGTACAGATAAATTGCCAAATATTGCCAAAATTATCACTTTGATAAGCCATAATTTATTTGAAATGAAAATCCACCGCAAGTGTATTTCCAAAATACCATGTAATATTACTAATTATGTATGCCCAGATCAAAGGCTGGGGTTGTACGTTTTATTTTATGAAAAACACCACTGGAATTGTGAATGTGATTATAATGTACAAAAACGTGTAAATTTCAGTTGGAAGAGTGTACAGATAAATTGCCAAATATTGCCAAAATTATCACTTTGATAAGCCATAATTTATTTGAAATGAAACTCCGCCGCAAGTGTATTTCCAAAATACCATGTAATATTACTAATTATGTATGCCCAGATCAAAGGCTGGGGTTGTACGTTTTATTTTATGAAAAACACCACTGGAATTGTGAATGTGATTATAATGTACAAAAACGTGTAAATTTCAGTTGGAAGAGTGTACAGATAAATTGCCAAATATTGCCAAAATTATCACTTTGATAAGCCATAATTTATTTGAAATGAAACTCCACCGCAAGTGTATTTCCAAAATACCATGTAATATTACTAATTATGTATGCCCAGATCAAAGGCTGGGGTTGTACGTTTTATTTTATGAAAAACACCACTGGAATTGTGAATGTGATTATAATGTACAAAAACGTGTAAATTTCAGTTGGAAGAGTGTACAGATAAATTGCCAAATATTGCCAAAATTATCACTTTGATATGCCATAATTTATTTGAAATGAAAATCCACCGCAAGTGTATTTCCAAAATACCATGTAATATTACTAATTATGTATGCCCAGATCAAAGGCTGTGGTTGTACGTTTTATTTTATGAAAAACACCACTGGAATTGTGAATGTGATTATAATGTACAAAAACGTGTAAATTTCAGTTGGAAGAGTGTACAGATAAATTGCCAAATATTGCCAAAATTATCACTTTGATAAGCCATAATTTATTTGAAATGAAACTCCGCCGCAAGTGTATTTCCAAAATACCATGTAATATTACTAATTATGTATGCCCAGATCAAAGGCTGGGGTTGTACGTTTTATTTTATGAAAAACACCACTGGAATTGTGAATGTGATTATAATGTACAAAAACGTGTAAATTTCAGTTGGAAGAGTGTACAGATAAATTGCCAAATATTGCCAAAATTATCACTTTGATAAGCCATAATTTATTTGAAATGAAACTCCGCCGCAAGTGTATTTCCAAAATACCATGTAATATTACTAATTATGTATGCCCAGATCAAAGGCTGGGGTTGTACGTTTTATTTTATGAAAAACACCACTGGAATTGTGAATGTGATTATAATGTACAAAAACGTGTAAATTTCAGTTGGAAGAGTGTACAGATAAATTGCCAAATATTGCCAAAATTATCACTTTGATAAGCCATAATTTATTTGAAATGAAACTCCGCCGCAAGTGTATTTCCAAAATACCATGTAATATGACTAATTATGTATGCCCAGATCAAAGGCTGTGGTTGTACGTTTTATTTATGAAAAACACCACTGGAATTGTGAATGTGATTATAATGTACAAAAACGTGTAAATTTCAGTTGGAAGAGTGTACAGATAAATTGCCAAATATTGCCAAAATTATCACTTTGATATGCCATAATTTATTTGAAATGAAACTCCGCCGCAAGTGTGATTTCCAAAATACCATGTAATATTACTAATTATGTATGCCCAGATCAAAGGCTGGGGTTGTACGTTTTATTTTATGAAAAACACCACTGGAATTGTGAATGTGATTATAATGTACAAAAACGTGTAAATTTCAGTTGGAAGAGCGTACAGATAAATTGCCAAATATTGCCAAAATTATCACTTTGATAAGCCATAATTTATTTGAAATGAAACTCCGCCGCAAGTGTATTTCCAAAATACCATGTAATATTACTAATTATGTATGCCCAGATCAAAGGCTGGGGTTGTACGTTTTATTTTATGAAAAACACCACTGGAATTGTGAATGTGATTATAATATACAAAAACGTGTAAAATTTCAGTTGGAAGAGTGTACAGATAAATTGCCAAATATTGCCAAAATTATCACTTGATAAGCCATAATTTATTTGAAATGAAAATCCACCGCAAGTGTATTTCCAAAATACCATGTAATATTACTAATTATGTATGCCCAGATCAAAGGCTGGGGTTGTACGTTTTATTTTATGAAAAAACACCACTGGAATTGTGAATGTGATTATAATATACAAAAACGTGTAAATTTCAGTTGGAAGAGTGTACAGATAAATTGCCAAATATTGCCAAAAATTATCACTTTGATAAGCCATAATTTATTTGAAATGAAAATCCACCGCAAGTGTATTTCCAAAATACCATGTAATATTACTAATTATGTATGCCCAGATCAAAGGCTGTGGTTGTACGTTTTATTTTATGAAAAACACCACTGGAATTGTGAATGTGATTATAATGTACAAAAACGTGTAAATTTCAGTTGGAAGAGTGTACAGATAAATTGCCAAATATTGCCAAAATTATCACTTTGATAAGCCATAATTTATTTGAAATGAAACTCCGCCGCAAGTGTATTTCCAAAATACCATGTAATATTACTAATTATGTATGCCCAGATCAAAGGCTGGGGTTGTACGTTTTATTTTATGAAAAACACCACTGGAATTGTGAATGTGATTATAATGTACAAAAACGTGTAAATTTCAGTTGGAAGAGTGTACAGATAAATTGCCAAATATTGCCAAAATTATCACTTTGATAAGCCATAATTTATTTGAAATGAAAATCCACCGCAAGTGTATTTCCAAAATACCATGTAATATTACTAATTATGTATGCCCAGATCAAAGGCTGTGGTTGTACGTTTTATTTTATGAAAAACACCACTGGAATTGTGAATGTGATTATAATGTACAAAAACGTGTAAATTTCAGTTGGAAGAGTGTACAGATAAATTGCCAAATATTGCCAAAATTATCACTTTGATATGCCATAATTTATTTGAAATGAAAATCCACCGCAAGTGTATTTCCAAAATACCATGTAATATTACTAATTATGTATGCCCAGATCAAAGGCTGGGGTTGTACGTTTTATTTTATGAAAAACACCACTGGAATTGTGAATGTGATTATAATGTACAAAAACGTGTAAATTTCAGTTGGAAGAGAGTACAGATAAATTGCCAAATATTGCCAAAAATTATCACTTTGATAAGCCATAATTTATTTGAAATGAAACTCCACCGCAAGTGTATTTCCAAAATACCATGTAATATTACTAATTATGTATGCCCAGATCAAAGGCTGGGGTTGTACGTTTTATTTTATGAAAAACACCACTGGAATTGTGATTGTGATTATAATGTACAAAAACGTGTAAATTTCAGTTGGAAAAGTGTACAGATAAATTGCCAAATATTGCCAAAATTATCACTTTGATAAGCCATAATTTATTTGAAATGAAACTCCACCGCAAGTGTATTTCCAAAATACCATGTAATATTACTAATTATGTATGCCCAGATCAAAGGCTGGGGTTGTACGTTTTATTTTATGAAAAACACCACTGGAATTGTGAATGTGATTATAATGTACAAAAACGTGTAAATTTCAGTTGGAAGAGTGTACAGATAAATTGCCAAATATTGCCAAAATTATCACTTTGATAAGCCATAATTTATTTGAAATGAAACTCCGCCGCAAGTGTATTTCCAAAATACCATGTAATATTACTAATTATGTACTCAGATCAAAGGCTGGGGTTGTACGTTTTATTTTATGAAAAACACCACTGGAATTGTGAATGTGATTATAATGTACAAAAACGTGTAAATTTCAGTTGGAAGAGTGTACAGATAAATTGCCAAATATTGCCAAAATTATCACTTTGATAAGCCATAATTTATTTGAAATGAAACTCCGCCGCAAGTGTATTTCCAAAATACCATGTAATATTACTAATTATGTATGCTCAGATCAAAGGCTGGGATGTACGTTTTATTTTATGAAAAAACACCACTGGAATTGTGAATGTGATTATAATGTACAAAAACGTGTAAATTTCAGTTGGAAGAGTGTACAGATAAATTGCCAAATATTGCCAAAATTATCACTTTGATAAGCCATAATTTATATTTGAAATGAAACTCCACCGCAAGTGTATTTCCAAAATACCATGTAATATTACTAATTATGTATGCCCAGATCAAAGGCTGGGGTTGTACGTTTTATTTTATGAAAAACACCACTGGAATTGTGAATGTGATTATAATGTACAAAAACGTGTAAATTTCAGTTGGAAGAGCGTACAGATAAATTGCCAAATATTGCCAAAATTATCACTTTGATATGCCATAATTTATTTGAAATGAAAATCCACCGCAAGTGTATTTCCAAAATACCATGTAATATTACTAATTATGTATGCCCAGATCAAAGGCTGGGGTTGTACGTTTTATTTTATGAAAAACACCACTGGAATTGTGAATGTGATTATAATGTACAAAAACGTGTAAATTTCAGTTGGAAGAGTGTACAGATAAATTGCCAAATATTGCCAAAATTATCACTTTGATATGCCATAATTTATTTGAAATGAAAATCCACCGCAAGTGTATTTCCAAAATACCATGTAATATTACTAATTATGTATGCCCAGATCAAAGGCTGGGGTTGTACGTTTTATTTTATGAAAAACACCACTGGAATTGTGAATGTGATTATAATGTACAAAAACGTGTAAATTTCAGTTGGAAGAGTGTACAGATAAATTGCCAAATATTGCCAAAATTATCACTTTGATATGCCATAATTTATTTGAAATGAAAATCCACCGCAAGTGAATTTCCAAAATACCATGTAATATTACTAATTATGTATGCCCAGATCAAAGGCTGTGGTTGTACGTTTTATTTTATGAAAAACACCACTGGAATTGTGAATGTGATTATAATGTACAAAAACGTGTAAATTTCAGTTGGAAGAGTGTACAGATAAATTGCCAAATATTGCCAAAATTATCACTTTGATATGCCATAATTTATTTGAAATGAAAATCCACCGCAAGTGTATTTCCAAAATACCATGTAATATTACTAATTATGTATGCCCAGATCAAAGGCTGGGGTTGTACGTTTTATTTTATGAAAAACACCACTGGAATTGTGAATGTGATTATAATGTACAAAAACGTGTAAATTTCAGTTGGAAGAGTGTACAGATAAATTGCCAAATATTGCCAAAATTATCACTTTGATAAGCCATAATTTATTTGAAATGAAACTCCGCCGCAAGTGTATTTCCAAAATACCATGTAATATTACTAATTATGTATGCCCAGATCAAAGGCTGTGGTTGTACGTTTTATTTTATGAAAAAACACCACTGGAATTGTGAATGTGATTATAATGTACAAAAACGTGTAAATTTCAGTTGGAAGAGTGTACAGATAAATTGCCAAATATTGCCAAAATTATCACTTTGATATGCCATAATTTATTTGAAATGAAAATCCACCGCAAGTGTATTTCCAAAATACCATGTAATATTACTAATTATGTATGCCCAGATCAAAGGCTGGGGTTGTACGTTTTATTTTATGAAAAACACCACTGGAATTGTGAATGTGATTATAATGTACAAAAACGTGTAAATTTCAGTTGGAAGAGTGTACAGATAAATTGCCAAATATTGCCAAAATTATCACTTTGATAAGCCATAATTTATTTGAAATGAAAATCCGCCGCAAGTGTATTTCCAAAATACCATGTAATACTACTAATTATGTATGCCCAGATCAAAGGCTGTGGTTGTTACGTTTTATTTTATGAAAAACACCACTGGAATTGTGAATGTGATTATAATGTACAAAAACGTGTAAATTTCAGTTGGAAGAGTGTACAGATAAATTGCCAAATATTGCCAAAATTATCACTTTGATAAGCCATAATTTATTTGAAATGAAACTCCGCCGCAAGTGTATTTCCAAAATACCATGTAATATTACTAATTATGTATGCCCAGATCAAAGGCTGGGGTTGTACGTTTTATTTTATGAAAAAACACCACTGGAATTGTGAATGTGATTATAATATACAAAAACGTGTAAATTTCAGTTGGAAGAGTGTACAGATAAATTGCCAAATATTGCCAAAATTATCACTTGATAAGCCATAATTTATTTGAAATGAAACTCCGCCGCAAGTGTATTTCCAAAATACCATGTAATATTACTAATTATGTATGCCCAGATCAAAGGCTGGGGTTGTACGTTTTATTTTATGAAAAACACCACTGGAATTGTGAATGTGATTATAATGTACAAAAACGTGTAAATTTCAGTTGGAAGAGTGTACAGATAAATTGCCAAATATTGCCAAAATTATCACTTTGATATGCCATAATTTATTTGAAATGAAAATCCACCGCAAGTGTATTTCCAAAATACCATGTAATATTACTAATTATGTATGCCCAGATCAAAGGCTGGGGTTGTACGTTTTATTTTATGAAAAACACCACTGGAATTGTGAATGTGATTATAATATACAAAAACGCGTAATTTTCAGTTGGACGAGTGTACAGATAAATTGCCAAATATTGCCAAAATTATCACTTTGATAAGCCATAATTTATTTGAAATGAAAATCCGCCGCAAGTGTATTTCCAAAATACCATGTAATATTACTAATTATGTATGCCCAGATCAAAGGCTGGGGTTGTACGTTTTTTATTTATGAAAAACACCACTGGAATTGTGAATGTGATTATAATATACAAAAACGTGTAAATTTCAGTTGGACGAGTGTACAGATAAATTGCCAAATATTGCCAAAATTATCACTTTGATATGCCATAATTTATTTGAAATGAAAATCCACCGCAAGTGTATTTCCAAAATACCATGTAATATTACTAATTATGTATGCCCAGATCAAAGGCTGGGGTTGTACGTTTTATTTTATGAAAAACACCACTGGAATTGTGAATGTGATTATAATGTACAAAAACGTGTAAATTTCAGTTGGAAGAGTGTACAGATAAATTGCCAAATATTGCCAAAATTATCACTTTGATATGCCATAATTTATTTGAAATGAAAATCCACCGCAAGTGTATTTCCAAAATACCATGTAATATTACTAATTATGTATACCCAGATCAAAGGCTGGGGTTGTACGTTTTATTTTATGAAAAACACCACTGGAATTGTGAATGTGATTATAATATACAAAAACGTGTAAATTTCAGTTGGAAGAGTGTACAGATAAATTGTCAAATATTGCCAAAATTATCACTTTGATAATGCCATAATTTATTTGAAATGAAAATCCACCGCAAGTGTATTTCCAAAATACCATGTAATATTACTAATTATGTATACTCAGATCAAAGGCTGGGGTTGTAACTTTTATTTTATGAAAAACACCACTGGAATTGAGAATAAGATTATAATACACAAAAACGTGTAAATTTCAGTTGGACGAGTGTACAGATAAATTGCCAAATATTGCCAAAATTATCACTTTGATATGCCATAATTTATTTGAAATGAAAATCCACCGCAAGTGTATTTCCAAAATACCATGTAATATTACTAATTATGTATGCCCAGATCAAAGGCTGGGGTTGTACGTTTTATTTTATGAAAAACACCACTGGAATTGAGAATAAGATTATAATACACAAAAACGTGTAAATTTCAGTTGGACGAGTGTACAGATAAATTGCCAAATATTGCCAAAATTATCACTTTGATATGCCATAATTTATTTGAAATGAAAATCCACCGCAAGTGTATTTCCAAAATACCATGTAATATTACTAATTATGTATGCCCAGATCAAAGGCTGGGGTTGTACGTTTTATTTTATGAAAAACACCACTGGAATTGTGAATGTGATTATAATATACAAAAACGTGTAAATTTCAGTTGGAAGAGTGTACAGATAAATTGCCAAATATTGCCAAAATTATCACTTTGATATGCCATAATTTATTTGAAATGAAAATCCACCGCAAGTGTATTTCCAAAATACCATGTAATATTACTAATTATGTATGCCCAGATCAAAGGCTGGGGTTGTACGTTTTATTTTATGAAAAACACCACTGGAATTGTGAATGTGATTATAATATACAAAAACGCGTAATTTTCAGTTGGACGAGTGTACAGATAAATTGCCAAATATTGCCAAAATTATCACTTTGATAAGCCATAATTTATTTGAAATGAAAATCCACCGCAAGTGTATTTCCAAAATACCATGTAATATTACTAATTATGTATACCCAGATCAAAGGCTGGTGAGAAGCGACTAGTTAATCCACAAATCCCTCCCCCTGTACGATGAAAATCCGAGAGTACTGAGAAATTAATAAGATTTTTTTTCACCCTGTGCTCTATGAGAAATGATTGCATTTTGCCAGAGTTATTTGCAGTTTTTAGTGCATGAAAACTATGCACAGTCGTCTGGCTTTTCCTGTGGACTTTTATTTTCTCACAAACGAATTGCATCAGTCACGATTGTTCTACATGTGAAACCGTGACAATCAACAACGGCAAGTGACCGAAAAAAATCGAAACCAGTTTCCGAAGCTGCACATCTAATGAGTGATGATTCATTCACAACCTCAAAACTTTTCACCGGAGGAGAAAGATTCGAACCATTTTGTGACGTCAACGAGGAATCCGAAGTGTTAAAGCAAGCTGTAATTTTTCTCTTCCGAAAGCGAAACTGAAGGTCCAATAAACTCAATTTCATGCCCATAGCGACACAGTTGTAGGAACTGGCATAACGTTGCGTCAAGTATTAGCAGCTAATACACCAAAATGGATGACGTAAGTTGATGCAAAAACAGCTGCCAAAACACTGCTGGGTAAAGCATGCGTATCAAAGGACAGTTAATTTGTTGAGAAACATGACGCGTGATGGAAAACAAAGATATAAAGATCACAGTGAAAAGGGGGAAAAAAAAACAAAAAAAAAAAAAAAAAAAAAAAAAAAAAAAAAAAAAAAAAAAAAAGAAAAAAAAAAAAAAAACAAAAAAATATAAAAAAAAAAAAAAAAAAACAAAGATATAAAGATCACAGTTTTGAAACTCATAAAAAAAGCGATTTTTCCGCGTTTTTGACGCATTTCTAACTTTTCATGGAAGGAAATATTATACAATGAAAAACAGCTCTTTACCACTTAAGTAAATTGTTTAGAAGAAAATATCGGTGAATGGACAAATATTGATGATTATAGTACTGAAAGTAAATTGCATTTCAACATTCAAGGATAATTTTTCTTTTTTCCTTTTTCTATTCGAAACCCAACTTCATTTTCTTAAAGTATCCGTCTACGGAGAACTTTTTTCTTTATACGTAGAAACTAGTTCATGTTTTTACATTTTTAGATTTATTTTTTATTTATCATAGAGAATTGCACTTAAAAAAATTATTCCTGGGGAAATTTTATAAAATTTCTAATAAATGAAAAAAATCGGGGGTTTTCAAAAGGTCTAATTTTTTAATAAATTAAATTATTTCAATATTTTATGATGTAACACATTTCTTATACACTGGACTAGTGAATCACCTAAAATCTTTGCTTAATTTACATTTGGTAAAAAATTTTGATCCTTCAAAATCATACACATTGAATTTTTAACGAATTTTCATTACCTTTATAAATCTAACTACGAGTGTAATATCGTTGCAAATTATCCAAATTTAAAGCTTTTAGGTCTTTCACTAGTAAATACTATCAAATACATTCATAATAATTTTCAACAAAATATTTTAAGAACTTTTTGAGAAATCACATTTCAAGTTTCAACATTTTATTAAAAATACCGTTCTGAGAAAAATGCATTTGAAGTTTATGAAAACAACTTTAACTATTTAATTATTAAAATACATGTTTAAAATTTCCCTCACTTTCTTGCTTTAAAACTTTCTAATTTCCAAGTTGCTAATTATTAAAAATACTAGAAAAATGTTTAAACTAATATTCGTGAAAACTTAGAAAGTTTTGTCCATAAAATGCTCTTTAAAAGGCTTTAAATTTACATCTTCCGGTTCCGAAGTCGCTACTTCCGTTTTGTTTTGACAACTGTCACTGATGTTTAAAAATCTGTAACTTCTTTAAAATGCCGTAAAGACAAAACAAAAACACATTTAGAAGTCTAAAAGTTGAAATTTTACAATAGAGAAATAAAAAAAAAATTATGATTTTTGGCAAAAAATGACGTTTTTAATGTAGACGGATACCTTAACATGAAAACTAACTGAATCTTTTGTTTGCTTTAGAATGCGATAAACAATTCTTTTTTCTTCACACAGGACAAACTGGACTGGTTTAGTATGGTTTGACACTACCATAGGTGCCAGCTTTCAAAAGAAAAAAAATCTGTAACGACATTTTTTAGTACAGTCGAACTTCGATAACTCGAAGTCCCAGGGGACCCCAAAAATATTTGACTTACCCGAAGTTCGAGTTATCGAAGTTACCTACCATTCCTCTCAACTGGCACTTAAGATGGGTCACCATGGTTTAAATGGTTTGAAATGTGCCATAATACTATAGTTGTACTCATTTCAACTTTTTAATATCCTATGTAAACAACAAAAGAAGAAGGTTTATTAAAACTCAAGAAATTTGGCCTCATTACATATTAATTATTATACATACCATGAAAATCTCATTTGAAAAAGGCAATTATTTTTAAGGTTGTTGGCATTCACAAAATCACCTAATTTTTGAACACAGTTAAATAGGGTGTTGTCTGTACCTTCGATGGTCTCCAGGTATTGTTGTAAGATGTGAATAGCGTCCTGTGCGTGATCTTCGAGAACCTTCGTTCTCGGTAGTCAAGAATAGACTGACATTTGAAGTTTTAAACAGAATTGTGTTTTTTACCTGGTAATCTACCACAAAAACTTCTACTTAGAAGATGTTAATTTCGAGTTATCGATACATTTTTTTAAAGAAAAGTATAGAAATGATTCGGAACTTGATTAAAAGTTCGAGTTAGCGGATTATTCGACTTATAGGAAGTCGAGTTATCGAAGTTCAACTGTATATAGATAAAAATATAAATTTTAACAAAGGAAAAATGGCAGTATAAAGATATATTAATTTAACTTTCACAAATGCTTTAAAAGTTTTAAAAAAATCTATTGTTTATTGAAATAACATTTTTTTAGTGTATATTAAAACATAATTAAAAAGGTAAAATTTGTAATGCTGTTTATTCAATATTTAAAACAAACATATCAGACTTTAGCATTTCTAAATGTTGTTCTACAAGATTTTGCTATTTTCAAAAATTGATTGTCAAGTTCATTTTTATAACATTTTAAACTTTTACTGCATTTCACAATTTATTGACTGTTCTAATGTTTTATTAGACATAGCAGATTGTCTAAAATCAGTTCTGATTTTTTTTATTATTATTGTTGTAATGTACATACAACCAAATACACCAGTGTTCGTTACAAGGGGGAAACACAGAATGAATATAATACTTTATATAGATTCAGACATTTATTCTATACATTTATTTACAAAAATATCCTTGGTTATAATGATCAATCATTTATATCTTCTATTTACAGAATAATTATCCCACATCACTTTATAAGGAATTATTATTATTAACAGAGGCCTAAGTCAAAGGACTGTAAATATTATTTATAAATTACCTCCATTAAAGTCACAGGGGAGCAGACAGGGGCTTTCCTCACTGTCATACGGGACGAGTTGGTGATGGTGAGTGGGGCGGTGTCGGTCCGGGCGCACGGGACGAGCTGGTGCTAGTGGATCCTTGTTCCACTTCTCTCAACTGCCCACGTCTTCCAACTCCTAGCTCTCACTACGTTTCCAAAAACCTCACCTCGGTCCCAACGCCCCTTCTTTCTTTTTATCCAATCCCCTCTCTTCGGGAAATTTTCCCACATCAAATACCCTTCGGGAGTGCAGGGGGGCTCATTAAAGTAGCCCCTTTTTGTTCAAGCTGACATTATATTTTAGCCCCCTGCTCCCATAATTCACGCTTATAGCTCTGTGCGAGCTTGACCGTTATGCTGCCATTCCGTGAATTATCTTCTCTGCAGGGGTCCCTAAACTTGACGTAAATAATTGGGGTTCTAAATTTCTCAAGGAAAATCCTCCCACGGCTATGCATGCACGTGCAGATCACCGTGAGAAAGTATATACCTCGGTACAATTATTATTATTATTTGGCTGAATTATTCTCATTTTATTTCTTGCTGGAATACAGAATTATCGATAGAGAGAAGAACAAAACGAGAACTGGAATTTTCAGAGATTTTAGACTATATCGCTAAAAAACAAAGAATTAGCTTGACTATCGGAATATCGGAAACACTGGAAAATTGGAAAGAGTATATCGGAAGCATTAGTATCTATACACTACGGTCTATTTTTTTGGTACACAAGGACTAATGAGACTGGGATCTACTGCTTAAAGCCGATCCCGAACTGCGATGAACAACCATGCCGTGAGCGGGATACGAATCAGCGGACTTCAGTACCAAAGAGCAGCACCCTACCATTTATCCATCAGCCGGATTAACTGGACTGAAATCTACGCCTTAACATGGGTCTACTATTATCATCTGGATTCATCTATTAACTTATGCAAAAGATAAAATTCTCGCTAATCAACTCTCATTTTAAGATTTTTTTATTTTAATTATATCACGTGAAAGTATAGCAAATTTTCCAGAACGCTATCTTTCCCCTTAAAGAAATTTGAGAAAAATATATTCAATTTTTATTAGTTTAAATTAAATATTTAATTATTTTAAATTATTTAGGAGAAATTTTGGTATATTCTTTCTCAAACGAAAATAAAAATATTTAAACGATATAAATTCAATTAAATAAAGGGAAAAGTAAAATCATAGAGGATTTGATGTTTTATCAAGCAGTGGTTTTTATATTTTAAATATATTTTTTTCTTAAATTTAAAAAAAAAAAATAAGGATTGGGACCAGTTTGCACCAACCAGTTAACACTAAGGGACAGCAGGTATCCAATATGGGAGGTACAAACCCACTTTAAAGCCGATTAAGAATGGCTACGAAAATATATGCTTCTTCTGGAACCAGAAGGCAGAGCCCTACAAATCCGGCATACTGACTGAAGTAAGAAATCCTATATGAAATAATAATAAAAAAAAATCTTTCGTAGCACAAAATTTGTGCTACTTCAATTATACACTGTTAGAGAAAAAACTTCTCTAAATGACCGTGACAAACTTTTGCTTTTACTAAATGACAACTGTTTTTAAAACTGTTAAAAATAATTGATTTCGCTAAAAGCATAAAATGCCTTCTCTCTACATAAACTTTATTTATACTTGGAAATGGTGAAGCTAAACACTAATCCCTATATAATAATAGCCTAAGTTATCTGTCCGTCTGACCTCGAATTTATGAAGCAGTTGGACCTGAAATGGATAGAGGTATCCATATTGGATTCTTGATGAGTTAAGCTTAGAAAAATTCAAAGTGAGTAAATTTTACCTTCTCCTAAACTATCAATCCGAATCTAAAATAAATTGGTATAAATATGCTTCATATCACAGCAAAAAATACTGTCGTCTTTAAAACTTTCGAAATCCACCCCTTGAGCGTTTAATGCCCTATTTTTTCCCGGTTAAAAGCAGGAGTTTAAATTCATCAATTTCTCACATAATAAATTGGTAAAAGTAACATTTTTTTTTTAGCATTATGACTTCATTCCTTTAACCCTCTCATTTAATCATTTTTTAATTTAAATTATTTAAATATGGTCTGCATTATTTTCATACGTTTTATCACTGAACTTAGATATTCCCTAAATATTTTTCTTTTATATTTGACTTAAATACTACATTAGGCACATACATGATAATTTTAAATTTAATCATCGATTATTGTTTGGTTGGAATGAAAATTTTATCACCGGTATTAACAACAAATTCTATCTACCTCCAGGGTGTAGTAGAAATGATAGTTTCCTTCATTTACTTCCATTAATTACTCTGGCAAAAAATTGGGAAGATCTTAACGATAATTTCGGCGTAGCTAGGAAAAATTTGAATTATCTGTCTAAATGAATTCAAGGTGATTCTAAACTGCATTCGCCGAACAATGGCCGAATGGTTAGGGTGCTGGCCTTCGGAACCGGAGTTCGTGGGTTCGAATCCCACTTTGGCATGGATGTTCGTAGCCGTTCGGAATCGGCTTTAAGCAGTAGGTCCCGGTCTCATTAGCCCTCGTGTTGCAAAAAGTAGATCGTAGCGCTACAAACCAAACCTAAACTGCATTCACAGTATCGGGAGACTTTAGAGGAGTAGAAAGATAAAAAAAATTATTGAGCTTGTACCAGACAATTCTCAGCCAAAACACAAACTATTTTTTTTACCTGCCTCGTAGGTACTTTACAATTCTAGAAAATTAAAAATTTTACTGATTCCGTCATATGACTGGCTATATACTAGTTCTTAATAATAGACGCACATTAACATATTGAAAATGATACTCACAGTTTGATTATTTTTCTTGTTATAGCATGTGAAGTAAAGAAGATTCTCAGGTTTATAAATGATCTATAAATGAACTAAAATGTAAAATAAATTTACTTAGGAAAAAGCTTTCAGTTTTAAGAGTGTGCAGTTTTAAGAGTGAGTATTGCGTTTATATGTGACAAATCGCTTCGCCCCCAGCCTTCTATCTGGGTGTAAATAATTATTGGAATCAATTGGTTTTTGAAGACGCTTTTGTAATCTAATTTAATTTCAAGTAAATTACGATGCGTGAAAATACAATATTTTGCGATTTATCCTTGTTTTCGTCTAACAAAAATAGACTTAAAAAATATTGTATTGACATTCAATTATTTAACTCCTTCCTGTAAAATGACGAGTCTAGCTCCTCATTGTGACGTCGCTACACCCCATTGGCTTCACAAAGAGGATTTGTTAAATCCCAGTGCAGGGCGATACTCTGGGTTTTTGACACTACACTACAAAGGGTTGTCGCTTCGACCAAGCCTTGAGATGTCTGAGGTGAATCGGAAGGACGAACCGGACAACGAAATGTCAGACAGTGAAGCACCACCGAAGGAGCCAATCATAGGCTACCAGAATAGAGACGCGGAAAGAAAAAGCCAATTGGAAGAGGCGAAAGGTGACGTCAGGCGGCGCAAGTCCCCAGGGAGAAGAGAATAGACAGAGGTTCGACTTTTTTTTGGACAGCTTTTCTCCAGCTTTGTGGGGGACTCAAGGAAACCCAGTTGTACCCCTGTACAACGGTATCTGTCGACGCCTGTCCGCAGATTGTTTATTTTAAGTTCGCCTTGAACTTGAGACTTTTAGATCCGCACCAGCCCGCTTGAGCCCTGTAATTTCCGTTTGGAAAATTTGTACGTACTCCATTTTAATCAAGAATAAACGTTGTTATTGTTTCTAAGCTGTACGTCGCGTCATAACCACTTCGAGACCCACATGCTACCCGAGGATCCCGTGACGTTACATCATTGGTTTTTCATACCATGCCACACGCGGATTTCAAATACGTATGGCCCAACTTAGCCTAATTGGAGTCCAGTTGAAAAATGTGCTAATGTGTATGGAACTTAAGTAGAAATAAAAATCCATCATTTTTTCAGATTAATTTTTATTGATGTCTTAGTCATCATGGAATATTTATAACAACATCAGCCGACCGCTATACGATAACCGAATGGTTAGGGAGCTGATCTTCAATACCACAGTTCGCGGGTTCGAGTCCCACTATGGCAGAGATATTCGTAACCATACAATCGGCTTTAAGCAGTAGGTATCAGTCTCATTAGCTCTCGTGTTGCAAAAAAAGGAAACCGTAGCGCTTCACAAAAAACCACTCAATCGCTGCTCTATTTACTACTCTATACCTGCGACGTAACAAATGTCTAATAGATCTTTTTAATTTTACTTCAGTTACAAACCAGAAACGTAATTTTTCTTCATTTTGTTGTAATTTTTCTAGTGAATAGTTTAAATCATTTTGAACACATGAATAATAAATACTACTAATAAATCTAGTACTACTAATAATCTATGCTACGATTTTTTTTAACATTCATATCTCACATATTCCTAATTTTCTGATAAATAACTATAGTTGTTTATTTATGTTAATATACATGCTTTAATATTCAGTCATGTGGAATCTTTTAATGGAAGAATGTTTTTACCCACCGAAG
>CM063508.1:15708262-15713262 GCA_032207245.1 Pardosa pseudoannulata
CTGGAAAAACAGAGGCCATGTAAGGGTGCAACTGGTCCGCAATGTTGTTCAGATACCCTGTAGAATTCGTGGTCTGCTCTACCACAACCACGGGTCCCAGAGAAGCCCAAGAGAACATCCCCAAAGCATAATACCGCCACCACCGGCCTGTGTATCACATACTGTACATTCAGGGAGCAATTGTTCGCCTAGCAGACGGTGTATCCTGACACGGCCATCGGCGTGATGAATGACAAACCGTGATTCACCTGGCCAGGCAACTCTCTCCCACTGATCCATGGACCAGTCGTGATGCTCCCGGGCCCAGCGTAAGCGCTGTTGACGATGACGCTTGGTCAACAAAGACACACGAGAGAGACGTTTGCTGTGTAGCCCCATATCCAACAGTGTCCGCTGAACAGTGTGATCCGATACTATTCTACTTGGCCCTGCATTGTATTGGGTTGTCAGCTGAGCCACTGCCTGGCTCCGGTTTTGCTTTACCATGCGAGACAGTCTCCGGCGACCTTTTCCTTTGATAGCGTGTGAACATCCAACACCATGTTGTCTACTACTGGTTTCACCGTCATTCATCCATTTTGCATAAGTACTAACAACTGTAGATCGCGAACAACCCACGAGTCATGCAGTTTCAGAAATACTTGTTCCGAGCCTTCAAGCAATTACAATTTGCCCTGTATCAAAATCGCTTAGATCCGCAGCCTTTACCATCACACACAGAAGTAAGTGAAAGAATGATTCTTCAGACTCTCCAGCAGCAGTTAAATACCACTTCCACCTGATCACGTGCCTTCCACGTCATCCAGGCGAGTTCATTGCAAAATGTAGGGGTGGTAATAATGTTTTGGCTCTTGAGTGTATTTTTGAAAATGCTTCTAGAGACTAAACTTATATATTCTTACAAAATGATTACCAAACACTCCTAATATGCTTTAATACAAATCCGGGTATAAGTTTTAAATTTTAAATTTATTAAAGTTATTAAAGTTAAATTTAAATTTAGAAATTCACCAATTTTCTACGAAAATTCAACGTTCAAATAAAAAAATATTCCCCTCAAAAAACTATTTAGTTTATTACCAAAATAATACCTACAAAGTGTTTAAAAATATTTTTAAGTATTAATACTGTAAAAATAGAAGAAAAATTAAAAATTGATGCACTAGGAACACTTTAAGAATTAACAAAATATTTTGCGAGTTTATTTTGAATATATGATAGAAAAAAATCATGTTTACATATTTTATCACTATATATGGTGGTAGAGCGCAAACCAGTTTTTTGCTACGTGCGCTAATGACCTAGTTACGGCCCTGTATAGTCGTAATATACCCCAAGTTCAAATGGTACCTCTGGAGGTGGCATGCCTGGCCAGAGGTCTTATGCTTAGTCCCTGCTTCTAAGTAACGATGATCAAGCAATGCAGTATTACCGTAGCACAGTTTAAACTACACATGCTCTGCAGGTGGTGCTAAATGAGTAACAGCTTCACAGCCGTGTTGATCTTAAACATATCTGTCTGTATTACCAGATGCATTGGGAAGGGAAAAAAATAAAACACATCAAACGTTTCAGGAAAACGAAATCGCTGAATGTCGATACAGTGATCCCTCGTTTTTCGCGGTTAATGAGGACCAGAACCTTCCGCAAAAACTAAAAAACCGCGAAGTAGGATTTGCCCCTAGGAATTTTCGTGTATGTGGGCACACGAATGTTTTAAATATGTGAACAGTATTTATACTTTACACATTTAAGACAAAAATTACAACAGTATACGTATTTAGTTAAACGTGTCAGTGCTAATTAATAAAGTTAATTACAAAACCTTATTTAGTAATAAACTTTAATCAACACTGCCTTCAGAGAGGGAAGAGTTTTGTGTTGGTGGCGGAGGAGAGGCTCTCACTAGATTCTAAGGTGAATGATGACTGACTCCATTTAATTTATAAACATTTATTCATTCACACTTAAATAGAAGTAGAAATAGAAGTACGCGCGAGAGCGTTGGTCGAGAGAGTCTTCATGCAACCGATCCAACTCTTTGTCTCTGGTAAGCTTTGGGCGCGCGTTAGAGTTGAGTTGTAGAGTTGTGTGGGAGTCGGCGGCTCACCATGGAGTCGCGAAGTCTGGGCACCACAATTCGTAGAAACTTTAGGCTCTCTAGGAGACTTTTCTGCCGGAAGCGCTGACGGTAGAGCCGGGGACTTTACCTTGGAGATAAACATGGTGATGGGTAATTGTCTTTGTTTTTTCTTTTCCTTCAAAATTCCCCTGTACAAGGACTTAACCCGATCAACGCGATTGCTGAACTCGACAGCTTGAACCATATTGTCTTCAATGTCTTGTGCAAATTGTTGCATCGCTCTTGCCATGTTTCCCAATTGTTGCATATCATTCAGTTTCTTCTTCTTCTTCCTCTTCGTTTTCTTCCTCACTTGCAGACTTTGTCATCTCAAGGAGGTCTTCATTGGTCAGTGGGTCCGAGTGGCAATTGATAAGGGCGCTGATGTCTTTTTTTGTCATGTCAACAAATCTTTCATTCCTTATATTGTGAGCCAGCCTCACCGCCTTCTCCACCACTGAGGATGAAATGACTTTAAGAGAGCCCGTGGTATGTACTCCTAGTCAACTCATCTTTGACATGCAGGGTTCCTTCTCTCGTGCGCACCAACATGAAACAACTCTCCTTTCCGCAATGTGGCTGCCGACATGGTTGTATTTTTTCATCTTTACTTTTTAATGAATATTTTGGAAAAACCCGCGAAGCACTGAAGCAGCAAAACATGAAGCGCGAAGTGGCGTGGGAACACTGTAGTTTTAAAAGCACAAAATTAAAGAGTAAAAGTTATATTTTTATACCCAGCAACAGTTTGGATAATAAAGAAAAAAAAAACTATTTTTTCCCTCCTCCTTCGTTACAACACAGAGCTGCTTTGAAGTTGCGAGGTATTCCTTTCGAACTGTCTAGGCCAGCGGTCAACAACCGATATGCGTGCCACTGCATTGTGTTGATTTTTGTTTAGAAGAAGGATGCAATAAGGATAGTGTGATATTATATAACAAGGGTGAGCAAATGCGGTTGTTTGTTCACTTCACTGAGGCTCTCACGTTCATTTTGTAAATCCATTTATTTGTGATATTTTTGCAAATGGATTTTTATCCTTTTCTGAAACAATACTTGTTGAAATAGCTGCTGTAGAATTAAATTATTAGAAATAAAAGAGGCATTGCAACTGAAGTATAAATCTACAGCAATAACTCAATAACCCTCTTAAAATTTTACCAGGATTAAAATATCCACACTGTAAAATTCATTTGAGGTTCTCTTTTGTCCAAATCGAAGGCTGGGGGCAAAGTAGATAATTGTATTGAGATAATAATTATGTTATGCATCAGGTACTTTAATAATAAAATTATTCTCTATTACGGTGAAAATAAAAATCGTGCAATGTACATTAAACTTAATTATTAATAAAAATGTATTTTACTTTTTTAATTATAAAATATTGTTTAAAAAACAATTAACATTTAGTCTTCTTTCCCTAATAATTGAATAAAAATTAATAAATTAATAAAAATTATATATTAAAAATTAATAAAAATTATATATTAAAAATTAATAAAAATTTAATAATATATTTCTCAATAAATTTTATTTCATATTTTGGTGGATATGGGGTGACAATCAAGCACCAATTCGGGCTCACGCGGCTGTAAGGCCCTCCAGGCTTTCTCCGATGGTGGTAGATAGATCGTTAAGTATTGGGCCACTCCACTCACCCAGCCCCCTTCAAAGTGCCCGGAGAACCACTGGCGAGCGAACGCAGCAGAGAAGAGGTCATTGGAAAAATTTGTAAAATTACTGGATGTTCTAGCTGACATCTTGGCCTGAATTAGTGAGGGTGGTGCGCACCACGTGGGTTTGAAAGAAGGGCTATTCTTGTAGCCTGATAAATTTTGCTCTTTGTACTTTGGGGCGGAATCCGAATAGCCCAAGGAGAAGCAGAAAATTTGGAAAAGTGACAGTCGCAGTCCTGGGCCTTGGAACCATCGCTCGTGAGTCATTGCAACGAAACTTTGACCCATCCTGAGGAAATCCTGTGACAAGGCTTGCTTAAAAATACCCACCGGAGCCTCGCATTATTACAGATGGGAAAAAAAGATACCTTAAATTAAGTTAAATTATTATAAAATAAATAAAAAAATAGGGGATGTACTAAAGGCAGCAGAAAAAAAAAGTCGAGCTGTAGTCTCTCCAGGGAGATATGGGGTGACATGTTCAAAGTCCGCACCGGGTATCACCGGACCTTGCTACCCATTGTACTCAAAAACCATGCATAGATGGTCAAATTGAATATTTAAAATTTCCTTGTACCTACATACAGACGTAACGTTTTTATTAGTCAAAATAAGTATTTCCATTGAAATCTGGTAAATGATGGCCAAATAAGTTGGACACTACTCTTTTGAAGAGAAGTTCGTGGATTAGAAACCCAATCCTGGCATGGATATTCGCAGCCGGCTTTAACCCCTTAACGTGCACGCTCGCGTTAACTCGAGCTGGCTAAACTGGCCGAACTGTGACCACTCGAGATAATTCGAGCGGCGTTGTACTTTTGTAAATATCGCGCTGTGTGTTGTGCTAAAAGAGATCGCAAAGAAAAAAGGAAAAGAAAAGAGAGCCGTTACATGTGTAATAGTTACAATGTTGGGCTATGCGCTGCATCTTCTTTCGAAATATATCACACAAAAGAAAATTTTGATTAATTTTATAAATACTAGTGTTGTTATTATTTATGTTTTAAAAGTATAAATAAGATTTTTTACTGATAATAATGTTTATTCTGAAATATCTGGAATTATTCTGGGAATTCGAAAAGAAAGATAAAAATGTCAATGTGCGTGTAATAGTCGACTATTTTCTGCAATGTTATCAAAATCCAAAATTGCAATAAAATTTTTGTAATTTTCTTGGCAAGACAACGTTCTAAATTGTGTTT
>CM063508.1:15718262-15790762 GCA_032207245.1 Pardosa pseudoannulata
TACTGTTGACAGAAAAGATTGAAGTAGAATCTTAAGAAAGAGATAGAAATCTCTCTCTTAACACATTGTATGCGGGACACGTACTAGTACTTTTTCTGACGATTCATACTTGAGCGCGGGTCACGTACTAGTACGGATTAGTGTAACAACATGGTTTGCTTGAGAGTACAAAAATAACAGTGTATACAGGAAAACGAAGCCGAATATTCTTGTCTACCACATAGATACTGGAAATATTTAGAAGAAAAAAAAAAAAAAAACTAGTCTTTGCATCAGTCGATGCAGAACCACAGAACGGGAAGGTTGATTGAAAAATCAATTTAGATTTAAAATTAACTTTTTATTTATCCTTGCAAAAATATTATATATATTTATGTATTATATATATATATATATATATATATATATTTGTATTTATATATATATATATATTTGTTTATATATTTCAATATACAATACGAAAAGTTGGGTAAAAAATTAAATAATTTTCGATCGATTGAGATTTAACTCAATAACTAAATTTACGCGAAAAACGCCCGCTCCCGGTACAATTCCGCTGCGAAATATACCCGTGCACGATGTGTTAAAACGGATTCCGGACGGCTACGAATATCCATGCAAATTTTCGAACCCTGGTTCCGATTAGCAGCGCCCTACACATCCGGCTTATTTTTAAGGGCTCTACGCACCCTGAACTCAGTTAAGATCAGCATTAATTCCATCGGTTTTGAAATTGAGTTTGAGAATCACGTTTTACCGGCATTAAATTTAATAAATTATGAATTTATATTAATTACGCTTTTTTGACGTCCATCAAAAGGATTATAAAAAGCTGACTCTCTGAAAGAAAACATGGCATTTAGCATGAAACTGATACGTGACTAATCAAAGCGAGAGAAATTGCAGTTAAGGAGTTTTAGCACAAAACCTTTCTTTCAGATAAAATTAAAACTGATAAATAGAATTGATATTCGAGTGCTATTTAAGGAAATATTATACATCTATTAATAGCCCTTTGCCACATATTTCAAATCCGTAAAATCGAGTTTATTTGAAAAAGATATACAGGAAAGATGCGCACGTTCAGTTTTATCAATAAGGAAGTTTTTTCCAGTTATTTTTATCAGCGGTCTACATTCTTAAGGAAAGGTTAAGCACTAAACAAGTGATGAGTATATGTCAGACAAGTAGACAAACGTCTCAATGGAAATCCAGGTCAACAGGGATTCCACTCACAATACTAGGTAGACTAAAAGGTCATCGTTCTCGATCTACGTAACTGTGAATGAACTGAGCTTGCTGTCGAGGCTATTCAAATCTGGCGGTGCATTTCAAGACAGGTAAGAAATAGTGACAACAACTGGAAAATAAAGTATAGCACGTTTTTGTTTCATCCATAAAGGTAGAGGTAGAGTACTGGCTTACAAAACAAGTTTCAGGCCACACTGCTTTTAAAATTTCAGGGCATTTGAATTTTACTTTAATCTCAACTTACCACAAACATTTCAAGGTTGCTAAACACACACACACACAAAAAGCGTTTTTTTTTTGTTTGTTTGTTTGTTTTTCTTCCAGCAGAACAAGCGAACACTTTTAAAATTTTAAGTAGTTAATGTTGAATTCACATTCTTTCTCGGGAAGAAGTTAACTTTTTTTCAGTTTCTTCTGAAATTATGAATAGTAATAAAAAGGAAAATTATCAAATTTTGAACTTTTATTTTACAAAAAATTAACACTTTATACCCCAAAATACTGCATTTTTTTTACAAAGTAAAATTTTTTAAAGTACTTTACTAACATAATTGGCAATATTTTTAAAAATTTGTTCAACTTTCTCATTTTTCCAATTAATTTGCAGAAAAAAATTTAGAAAAATCAGTTTTCCACTTTACAAAATTATTAAAATTTTCCACTTTTAAAAGTATACTAAACTAAAATTTAAGAAGGACCTAATTAAGCCATTTATAGCCTCTTTCACATGGGGGGAAAAAAAAGCACACAAAAATATAAAATAAAGCTAAACTGAAATCTTAAGATTTTAATACATTCTACCCCCCCCCCAATAATTTCGAAACATACAACCTTGGTACAGGATTAAATTGAAAAATTTATTTTAGTGGAAACTCAACTCCCTCTCCCAATTAAAGATATAATTTTGTATTCTGAAAATTTAATAGCACTTGTACTCTCAAAATTATATGACACTTTAATTCTACTTCAGTTCAGGGGATATACTACAGATATAGCCTTTCTAATAATGGTAGACACAATGCTTAATTAAATTTATCAGGCATGAAGAAGACTGAATTCTGTTTATGTACACTAATTTTGGACTAGGCTTCATGCTCTATTTACAACTGGTGAATAGTTCAGGATTCATGTTTTCTCTCCCTAAACCACAAAAACCAGATAAAAAAAAATGTATACTTATTAAACAACATAAAATGGGACCATAAGGACATAGCTATATATATATATATTATATATATATATATATATATAACACATATAAAAATTACATCCTCCATACTATCACCAATAGAAAATAAAAAATTTCGAAATTTTAAATAGGCATTAGAAATTAAGAGGAGCAAACTATCTCAGAAGCAGTGAAAGAATTTAATCATTCCTAAGAAAATGTGTATAATTTCATTTAAAGTTTTTATTTCAGCCTTCTTAAATGAAAAATAAAAGTATAATTTACTATTCTAATACACAACCTATGAAAAATTTTCCAAAGACTTAAAGCAAATTAAATGCAATACAAAAATATTTTAAACAATTTTCTGACTGTAAAACACTATGATGTTCCTGTTGAATGTTGTTTCTACTATTATAAATATGAAACAACTTTTTAAAAACAATTTTAAATAAAAGAAAGGCAAGTAACACCAGTGCTCCATTTAAAAAAAAGATTTGTAGCTCACCAAAGTTGTTTTTATCAAGTTATTAACAGTTTATTTTAATAAAATGTTTTTGGCATAAGGATGGTATTCTAGGGTTAAAGTTAACTGTTTATAAAATTAAGCATTTTCTGTGCCAGTAGGAGGGTAGTCAGTCTGTTGACAAGTTAAACCTTAAAGATAAATAACTTACCAGAATATAAAATTCGATGTAAACTTTGATCAATATTTGCAACCATTTGTTATTATAAAACGAGACAAAAGAAAAGATCAGAATTGGACTTTATTGTACAAAATTTTGCCAACACTTAACACAATACACATAATATACAAGTGGAAAGAAACTGTGAGGTTGCTATTCCAGGCACACTGTATCAAAACTTAATAAAATATTAAACATCTTTTAATTCATCTGGCAAAGGCATTTTAGGATGCTTGTTTTCAAAATGCTGTTTGTGAGTTTTGGGATCTGGCATTTGTGCCTATAAAAAAAAAATATATACTTAGTTACTAACTGCATGATAAAAAGAAAGCAATATTTACAATAAAAACACTAGAATTATTAACCCTTCACCTATTTTGTACATCACATAATACACAATGATATAAAATGTATAAAAGCTTTTATGTAAATTAGTTCATTGTATATCCACCTGGTATGTACAAGTATATAAAACTTTAGATGGTCTGGTTTTGGTTTAGAGTACTATGGTCTACTGTTTTGCTACATGAGAGTTAACGAAGCCAAGACATACTTCTTCTAAACAGCAATGAATGTTCATGCCAACTGCAAGATTTGAACCAACAAACTCAAATATTGAAGAGCAGCACCAAATTCTGACATCATTTGACAAAGCTTTAGAATGTGTATATCATGTGATGTACAGTACAACCAAAGGGTTAAAAATCTCTTGTAAATAAATAAATAGATGAAATAAATAAATAAAAAAGAAATTTTATAACATTTCTGTATATATAAGCTGTACAACTCATCAAAATTTAAAACTTTTTATAAATTTAAATAGTAGTAAAACTTAAAAACAAAATGGTATTTAATTGCATTTAACACTAAACATACCAACACTTAATACCTATTTCTACCATAGCCGGTCAAATGACCGGACTTTATTTTTTCCGATTATAAATGTATGAAATATGAAAATTGGAAGGAAATAGACAAATAAACTTTATTATAATGAAACAAAATTGTATACTGTCAGTTTTTATATATTGTAAACAAAAAATAAGTAATTTAATTTCCCATCGCATTTTTTACATAAACCTTATGGGTCATTTGACCCATTGTATGGTATGTTTAGTGTTAAGAATTTAAATAAACTTTATGATTTAAGAGAAGTAAAAGGACAAGAGTCACCCCCCATTAACTATTCAGAATTTAAATAATGAACAATAACACAAAAGTTAATATTACTTAAAAACATCAGTAATAAACATACTTTACAAACAGAACAAACGTGGGTCAAAGCCTTCAAGGCAGCAGCTTTTTGATCATGCCCTTGTTGCTTTTTTAGATCATGAAGTTTCTTAGCATTTTTCTGCTGTGACTGAATTTTTTGTTGTCCACGAGCCATAATCTAGAAGGGAAGACCATTTATTTTTTATCAATTTTAAAAGCAATAAAGAGTAAGCACATACAAAAACTCCTGTAATTCAACCCATAACTGAAATAATTTCTTTAAATAATTTATAAAAAGTATAAAGGATTTAAGATAACAATATTATTCTATTAAAATACATAATTTTAGGAGAGATTTTACATAATTCGTTAAAATTGTCATTTTTCAAAGACATTGCACATTTTCTTTTGATTAATTAACATATTAAATGATTTTAAAAAGATAATTAATGTCTGATTAAATGTATATCATAACTTCTTTAGGTATTAATTATATGTTTTAAAGATTATATTATCAAATAAAGAGAAAACATTTTAAAGTTTTAAATAAAAGATAATTCTAATGCCTAAGACTACAAGTAAAAATAAGAATTTTAAAAGAGTGTATGGCTGCCTTTTACCAGTTTGTAATAGCAAACTAAGGTTAGAATTATATTTTCAAAAATTTATCTTACTTATATAATTGCTTCTTACCAACACATGGCAATAACAATAGCAACTGGAAATTTATATATACTTCAGAATTATTCACAATTAAAAGTTACATATCTGGTGTTTTTTTTTTTTAATTTATGAAAATATTTTTAAATAAAAAGCTCTAAACAATTAAAAACCTACAAAATTGCTTTAGCTAAGATCATTGAGATCCAGAAATTCTGTAAATTAAACAGTAAAATAATGGTATTCTCTAGTATTACCTTGACAAGAATTTTTATTTTTTTCAAATCAAACACAGAAAATAAAATGAAAGTTAAATTAGTGAAGTAAATGACACATTTAATGCTGATTAATTCTGACAAGTAGATTCAGCAAGTATCAAAAATTATTTTTCATTTGAATTTATGATACAAATGCTAATTTTATAAAAAGAATTTAAATTTAGAATACTCCAGAGTTTAATATTTTGGGCTGTACTACAAGTTGTTGTCATTCTAAGGGAAAGTAAATGATCATGCTGTCATATCAAAAAACAATTGTGATAACTCATTACTGAACGAAAAATAAAATACTGTCAAATACTGAAAACATAAAAATCAAGCTTTCAATTTTAAAAACTGAAATACCCTATTAATTATGTACTACATACTGAATAACACTTTATTTCTAAGCCAAATCTCATTTTTATGCAGTTATAATATTCACTAAACTTTCAAAATCGTACTAATTCAAAATTAAAGGTAGGAAATGAGGTAATTGCAATCATGGTGTTAAATGTTCAAAAATGAAAATTATTAATTACGTTAGTTTTATTGCAAATAAAACTAACATAAACGATAAACTAAATTGAGGCAATAATTTTTAAAATCCCCCTTAGTTTTCTTATTATAGTGAAAGTTACAAAACATTTACTTTACGATGACATTTCCTACCAGTCATATTTAAACATACGAGTGTTACAATGTATAAATTCTTTTGAAAAATTGTTAAAATGAAAAAGTACAAATGAATGTTAAGAAAAATCAAATACTAAAAAGATTTTAACTAGTCAACGTTCTAATATTATCTTTCTAAATGAATTCCCTGTGCACTGCACACTAACAAATCATTCGACATTGCTATGTAAACATATAAATTAATATTAAGACTAGCAATGAACTGAAAAATCTTTAAGGCAAAGATACTTTATAGTTCTCATAATGGAATTTTCTAGACCTTCCACAACTACATGTGAAATTTTAAAATTGCAGGATTGCATGAAGGGACAATTTTCTGAACAGATTTTCTTGAAAGATCGAGTTATAATATTATCTTTGGAAAATATACTTACATAATACTTTAATAATAGACGTCGAAATAAGATTTAAAAGTTAAAATACACGTAAATACTCCAGATAAATGTGAACTTCCTTTAAAAACGGATGCGATGGACTACTGCTACCACACCGTCATTAAAGCACGTTACTCCAACGAACGCGTCCACCAGTCTACTCACGAATAAAATAATGCGAAAGACACGGAATCAAAAAAATCTTTGACTGAGTAGTTACGAGAGTACAAGAGAAGAGAGGGAAAAAAAAAAATCTACATAACGAAGAGAAATTCAATAATATTATCTATTAAAATATTTTAATATGAAGTGAAAATGTTTAAAATGCCACAAATTTATGTATTTAAAACTGCGATATTAATAAAATTATGACAAATTTGGATTTGGAAGTAGAACATTCTTCAATGCATTAAACTCCATGGTTTATTTTCGTATGCTGTCGCAAAATTTCGCTTTTTTCGGTCTTTCTGCTCTGTAATGGCTATGAATGTTGCGTACTAATAACGCAAATAAATATTTTTAATTGGTAAATATGCTAAATGTTACTAAGTAAAAATTATCTGTTTGTAAGACATAAATTAAGTTTCCTAGCAATTTTAGTGTACAGAATTAGACATGTTGTATTTTATTTGTAAAATATAAGTTATTTAACTTTTATTCAAGTTCATATTAATATTTAATTACAATTCTTATTAATTTTAAAGATTTTGAGAGAAAAGAGTTTTGATTCCACTTTTATCATGCGTTTACGATCTTTTTTATGGTAGAAATATGAATTTATGTTCATTTTTTATATGTAGGAATCGGGATGTTAGGAAGTTATATTTAAAATCAATGTTAATAAGTATTTTATTAAATATTCCACAGAAATATAGTTTAGTTCACTATTAGATAAACGTTTTCGAAGTACATTTTTATTAATTTTCAGTGTTAGTGAAATTAATTTATTTCCAATTATAAAAAAATTGTAAAAAGTGTAATTGTTTACTAAACTGTAGATGTTAAAAATTGCCTATTAGATAAGTGAGGATAAAAGTTAATGCATTTAACAGTATGCTAGCATATTTTCTTGTTTATTCAATTAAAATTATGTATTTATTTTTCATTTATTGATTTGTTATACAATTATAACAATTTCATATCTTTTTATAAGTTATAATACTAAAGTAACTATAAATAGTTTTCTGAATTCTATTTTCATTCTAAAATTGTATTTTTTTATACTTAAATTTAGTATAATTATATTTTAATATAAAAAATTTGATTTTTTTTCAGATAATTTACTTTCAAATAAAGACTAATCTAAAATGAATCCTACAAAGCGAACATTATCATTTGCACAAAAAGGCTATATATTTCACCTTCGAAATTATGCTAAAGTAGTCAGGCAGCAAGATCAAGAAGAAGTTAATAACATGCCTATCTTTCAGTATGCAACTGAAAACACTAAAAAGAGAAAACGCTTATACATGTGGGGAAATGCTATGTTTGGAGCTTTAGGAAACTCAAACTTTCTGAAACCAGTTACACATAATTATGCATTAGAAAGTATGCGTAGGCCTTGGAGACTTCCATTTGCAGATCTGCATAAGGTAAAAAAAAGAAAACTTTTTTGTGTTTTCCTTTTATTACTATAATATATTTATTTAATATGTAGAAAGAAAGTTTAAACAGCAAGTTAAAGAATTTATGAAATAAAATCAAGTGATATGATGTATAATTTGTAATACCTATTGGCATGACATAAAAGTACATTATAAAATAACTACCATCAAAACTTAAAAAATGATGTAAAAAAGGAGAAAATAATAGTATTAACATTGCAGAAAAAACAATCATTTTTTACATTTTATTAAAAGAAAGATGGGGAAAAAATCTTACTGAAGCCATCTTTTATTTTTAAGGTAATATACAACTGACTTGTGATATTGGTCTTCTATGCAAAAAGGGCAATATTATTTTTTAAATCAGTTGTTTGAACAGATAACAAGAAATAAAATTTTGGATTATAAAGGTATTAAGCAGCTATTTATGAATGATAAATTGACATAATTTCTTTCCCTTCTAGAGTTCATTATTTTTAAGAAATATTTAGGAAAGGAAACAGTGTGGTCTTTGGAATGATTTGCATTTCACTCTTTTTGCCTACTCTATCTTTTACATGCTTTAGTGTGTCTGTGGCACCTTCTCTCTTTCTCTCTATGTATGTTTATATACATTTGTATATATATATATATCCTTCTTATCCATACACTGATTGTTATCTGCAATGTGTATGTTCAGTTATGATATTTCACTTATTTATTACATCGTAGTTTCATCGTAGTTTTATTATCGTAGTTTCAGATTTTTATAAACTGACTTTAAATTTATAAATACAATTAAAATCTATTGGACATACTATGTTTTTTTTACCTTCTAACTAAATTATATAAAGATATAACATGGCAAAAATGAATCCACTGGTCACATCAAATTAAGCCCCTATTGTATTTACTTGCTTGGCCTTGTTGGGCAAGAAGAAGCCTACACAACTAGACTATTGAAGTAATATGCAGTTGGGTCACATTGAAGAGATCAGCATAGGTGTTAGTCAAACTTAACTTTTATTGAAGAACTGATAAAGTGGCATGTTTGATAGTCAAAGGCAGAAGAGAGAATGAACATCAAAACAAGTGCTGGAAAAGGGTTGGACCCCAGAGCAAGATGCTGAGATGAAATCTATCTCAGAGAAATTAGCTAAGTCAGTACTCTAAACAGTGAAAAGGAACAGATAATGGAAACAGTTGGAAAATATGAAGAGTAGTCAGAAAATTTGTATTTATTGCAGGGAAAACTTTGAGAAATAGGTTGAAAGAATTTTAAGTTGCAGACAGTCCTTTAATTATGTTTTGTGGCTGGGAAAATAGATTTGAAAGAATGAGAATGGAAGAGAGGAGAATTTTTATGAGAAATTAAAGTGTAACACTTTTTATATATTACATATATATATATATATATATATATAAATTCTAGAAATGCTGTTCAGAACTATACTTTCTTTCTTCTTTATAGCTTCTATATTTATAAACAGTTGTTCACATGCTATTTATTTTATTAAAATAGTATATTGTTATTTAAATTTATTTCATACGATGTTTTTATTTAAATTTATAAATTAACCTCTGAAATGGGACTGTTGGTCTCATTTTTAAACATTTTCATTTGTTTTATTTTTTATCTAATAAAGATTTTATATCTCAGGTTAGGGATGTATCATGTGGATATGGATTTACTGTGTTTGCTGCTTCAAATGAAGAAAATGACTTTTCATTATTTGGAACTGGATTAAATAGTGATTTTCAAATTGGTTATCACTGTGTGAGAAAAAGTAAATTTATGATAATTTAAATTTTTTATGTATTTACATATTTGTTATTTAAACATTAGCTTTTTAAATTCAGTAATATATTTTTGAAAAGGATATTTTATGCTCTAGTCATTAAATTTCTTTTAGAAACAGGGTGTCTAGTACCTGGAAATTATCACAGAATTTTATAATTCTAAAAGTATCAGGGAATTAATTACAGAAATTGTGAAATTTTTTAAAATATAACAAAAAAGTTTGAAAAATAATGAATTTTGCCAGTTAAAAATAAAAAAATATATATACTCTTGTTCATTCTTTTAAATGCATGAACACTGTTAAATGAGAATATGGAAAAACTGAAAAGGGAATCTTCAAAAAATGAGGCATATGAAACTTCAAAGAAAAAATTAAGAAAGCAATAAGACTAAAAAATGCCAATAATCAAAGTGGCTGGCTAACAAGAAAATTAATGCTATCTTGGACAAATTAAATTTTTAAAATAAAAATTACAATTTTTTATTAATATATTAGGCTGCATTATTTAAATATAATAGGAAAAATCAGAACTGCAAGTGTTGTCTTTTTTTTTATATATATAATTATTATAATAAAACTGATGATTCCTCTGCTCTGTGTGCAGGTTATTAAGATCACCCCAAAGACAGAAAGGAATATTTTTAAGTTTTAAGTGCATTGGGATTTTATATATTTGTATTAAAATTTATAATTTTATTTAAATATAAATTTATATATAAAACTAGTTTTACAAAAGAATTTCAAGAAATTGTGTATTCAATAGTGTAAATTTGTCAGGGAAGAAATTGTGAATTGCAAAGAATTGTTAAGGAAATATCAGTTAGTTTCTAAATGATTTCACTTTAGACACCCTAAAAAAAATACAATTTTCTGTGTATATAATTTAAATTCTACATTTTCAAAAAAGAAAAAAAAGTGCTTTTATGTTTGTTTTAACTAAGAGAATATAGCATAAAATGCAAAGCCAACAGAAGTAAGGCACAAATAAAGAGACAAAGTAACAGCTATCTGCATATTTTCTCCCTTTCTTTTTGTGTTACTTAGCTTGACTTTATATTTTATGTTAGACTATTTCTTCTTTTGTATTCATTGTGTTCCCTGTGTAAGATATAAATATTAGAAATTAATGTCAATTCAAGTTTGATATTTTTTCTTTAGAAAATCCTGATTGTAATATTTGTCCATTTTTTTCATGTTTTTTTTTAATAAGGTGTATATATTGTTTTTCACACACACTTTATATATGAGATAAATATTTTCTCTTTTGGAAGCTACTTAATATTTAGTTGAAAATTTTCCTGTCTTTAATGTGTAAAGATGTTTTGTAGGGCTTATTTTTTCACTGAAGCATTACAAATAGAAAAATTGTAGAAAACATAAGCATTTTTAATTGTTTTCTTCCTTGTTTAGAAAGGGGGTAATTTATATTTTAAGCTGATTGTTTATTCATTGCTATGAAAAATTACATTTGTTTAAATAATTTCAAAATTTGGTAAAAAAAGGAAATACACGGGCAATAAAAAGGCACTTTTGATGGATGTTTATTTCTCTGTAGAAAAAACAAATTATATGTGTTTGTAATTGATATTCTTAATTAAAATTTTAAGACTTTTTTCAGCTTAAAAACAAAATATATGTGATTTAAAAATCTGTTATATATATTTTCCAAATCTTGTAATTACTTTGTGTAATAGAACATTGTTATTACAGATCGTCCTCTTGAGATAGTTGATAGATTCTTGAGATATGTGTTTGTAATTGATATTCTTAATTAAAATTTTAAGACTTTTTTCAGCTTAAAAACAAAATATATGTGATTTAAAAATCTGTTATATATATTTTCCAAATCTTGTAATTACTTTGTGTAATAGAACATTGTTATTACAGATCGTCCTCTTGAGATAGTTGCTCAACCTGTCCCTATAGCTCTTCCTTTATTTAAAATGAGCACAAAAGCAATTAAAGTTAGCTGTGGAAGAGCACATACTGTTGTTATTACGGATAAAGAAGGAGGTAATCGATTATTTGTGTTCAGTTCTTTTTCCTATTAAATGAGCTATTTAATCTTATATAAAGAATACTTATGTGTTAAATTCATATTATGAAATAAAAAACAAAAATCCCCAAATTGGTGAATATATAAATATTTTTCCTTAAAATATCTGCTGTTTTATTAAGTAGAAAGAAATTGGAGTGTGTATTATTCATATAAAATATTTCAAGGATATTCTGCAGGGATAAGTACAAAAGAAAATTTCTGAATAATTTAAACTAGTAACTTTATTCTTTGAACTTTTGAAAAAGTGAATTTTGCTAAAATTGACAAAAACTGATAAATACACTGCCTATTCAATTTAATTTTAGTTGGTATGTTAAATTCATTCTAATTAATTTGAACTTAATTACTGTTACTTATAAATTCTTGTTGTCTTGATTCCAAAGGTTTTCATTGACTAAATTTTTTTTATTTATTTTATTTTATTTTTGTATAATCTGATTAACTTAAATGCTGTTCAAACTTCATGATTTCTAAATTCAAACAGATCCCTACTGTGGAACTATTAAATTTTGTACTTGATTAAAAAAAGTTACTGCTGTGCAAATATTAATTTTTATTCCCACATGATAAAAGTAAATAAAATAGTGTTTTTCTTTTGATTTTTTATATTTTGATATAAGGATCATATACATGTAATACTTTACCAAAAATGATTGCAACTATTTGTTATAAATAAGATTATATCCATAAAAATTCCTTAAAAGCATCCTGAAATGGCCAAAAATGCAAATTGACAAAATATCCATTTTGCATTAGAGTGTTATATTTACTCATGTAAATAAATCTTTTTTTTTTTTTTTAAGAAGAAAAAGACAGTATTCAAGGAAGTAAATAAAAAAGGGAAAAAAAACTCATTTATTAGAAGTATTGCTAAACCTTTACTTAAGTTCTGTTGCACTTATTTTATACAGCATTGCAAGCAACATTACTTATTAACCTTTACTTCATTGCTGAATTTCAGACTACTTGAAGCATGGTGTCTATTTTTTTTTACATACTAGAACTACTTGCAACTTAAATGCTGCTGTATAACTAGATTGCTTTACTCTCTTGCTTGAACATTATCACGAAACACCCCTCTTTTATAGAATGTAAAAGAATAAAAAGACAATCATACACCACCACATTTTTTACAAGGTGGTGTCACAAAGTCTTCAATTTCTGCTCACACAGTCATCTCAGTTTTTTAAAATCTGCCTGTAACCTCAGGCAACTGATAACAAGTGGGAATGATTTTGTAAAGAATGAAGTTATTTAAACAATGAACTTAAATCAATATTTTAGGTTGATTAATTTGGTCCATTTAGCATTTGGTTTATTATCTCTAAAGTCATGTGCAGAAAATTCTTTGGTGCTTATGTTATACAGGTAAAAGTTTTCAATAATCTTTTATTGTACAGAACTAGGTATGCATTATGTACAAGTAAATAGAGTAAATATACAATTAAATATTTATGTAGATATGTATCTCATCTGGGTTGATTGATTAAATATAAGATGCAACAAGTTTGCAATCTGTATGCATACTATATGTATTTTAAATTTATTAAAATGGATATCCTATTGAACAGAAATAACAATGTACCCATAAACTGTACTCTTTGTGCTTTCTCATTTGCCTGTTCATAAATAATATCTCACAATTTAATTGTTACAGAATTTCTTTTCAATTACTAATAATGCTGTC
This sequence comes from Pardosa pseudoannulata, assembly GCA_032207245.1. NCBI lineage: Eukaryota > Metazoa > Arthropoda > Arachnida > Araneae > Lycosidae > Pardosa > Pardosa pseudoannulata. The sequence continues at coordinate 15,731,701 of CM063508.1, forward strand.
TAAAGAGATGGGGAGACAGTGCAATTTGGTACCAAAATTTTACATTAACTTACCTCATTTTTACAAATCTGATTGGATTTTTGTAGTTGGTATTTCTAAAATATTTTTAAGTTAGAATTCCTTTAAAAAGGAATTAATATATTGAAAATCAATTTCTATCAATTAACAATGTATGTTAAGAAATATTCTTTAAAAACTAACCCAGGTTTATGATAACTGTTATTCTCAGATAAGAAAAGGCAGAGGGAAAAAAAAAAGTTTTTCTCACTAATGTTTTTGGAAAATCCTCCCCTCCCTCTAAATTAAAGAGTTTTTGTTAGCATATTTTAATGTTGTTTTTTTCATTGGGCATCCTAAAAATTTGATCACTTGTGCATGCACCTAGGTTTAAGATAACTATTATCCCCAGATAAGAAAAGGTAGAGGGAAAAAAAGTTTTTTGTACTAATGTTTTCAGTAAAATCCTTTTTGATTTCCTCTAAAATAAAGAGCTTCAATTAGTATATTTTAATGCTATTTATTCCATTGGCTACTCTAAAAATTTGGTTGCCTGCATGCATGCTTGCTCTGCAAATGTTCTCTCTGCAACTTTGCTCATAGTCATAAAGTAAAAAATGTATAGTTCAACTTTAAAGAGAGGAGTAGAGTCTAAACTTCTGATATTTAATGATTAAAATATTTTCTGTGTATTATTGTAAATGTGAAAGTAAAAAATATCTTTGTATTTTTCATAAATGTCTTGAAAAGTTTATCCCTTTTTATTTTTAAAAGTCTCAATAAACTTTAAAAAAGATTGTTTTAGCTTGTAAAATTATTTTCTTTTTCTTTTTACTTATTAGTTAATAAAGGTTGTTTGCAAGATAAAAGAATATATGACAGTTTTAAAGTCTGGGTTGTTAATAATTGGTAGGAAAAATTTGAACAATATTTATTAGTTTTATAAGTTTTTGCCTATTATTACTGAGCAATGGACAAATAAATAGGACATTGTGTTCAAGTACTAGAGTTTGTGGGTTCAAATCTCATTGCTGGTATAAATTTTCATAGCCATTTGGAATCAACTTTTAGAAATGTCCACTCAAAAACATATAAATGTATTTCCCATTTTTACTTGTGTATATTACACGTTTTTATGAAAAATTAAAAACTAGAGGGGCTAAAATTGGTATGTCCTGTATATTGCCCCCTTGAAATTTCACGTATAATTGATTTTCCTGATTGTAAACCAATTGATATGCAGATAAAATTAATCAAGCTCCAATGCTTATTTGACGTCCTACTAAAAATGACTCTATTTATTCATATTTGTTACTAGTTGACTGAAGTCATTAGGTGGGTTTTGGTTACTACGAAATGACTGTTGGAGCTGAAATCAAAGGCCTTGCACCCCTTTCCTTTTTTGTTGATATGTTGGGGAAAGAATTGTATTATTTTATTAATTTTCATACTATATTAAAAAAAGACTTTCATGACAACATGCAAATAAGATGTAGAATGGATCTAGTTATATTGAAGCTTTTAAGTTGCAAATAGAGCAATATGTAACAGAAAGTGGGAACCAGGCTTGTAGTCAGATATTAAAGTTAATAATTAGTTTTACTAGCACTGTTGTATAAAAGAAATGCAATAGGAATGAATTGTAGAAACAGCAATATTTCCATTGAGTAAGATACTTACATTTTTATTTTCTTAGTTAATGCTTTATGATATATTATATGTATATCATTATGGTTACATAAAGCAGTAAAAATAATTCCACGTGTAACATGCACCTTAAGTTTTTTGCCTAAATTTTTTAAACAAAAAAAGTCATGTGTTATACAAATACAAGATTATATTGTGGTATCCAGACTTTATGACTCAATGGTGAGCCATCATCTCCCATGCAACACTATATCTCATGTTCAAAGCTTAGAGGAGACAAAGGGTTGGATTGTTAGGACAAGGACACTCTCACACATATTTCTATATGTGTATTAATAAATGTTTATAAAAGTATAAATGGAGTCCGTCATCATTCACCTTATTGTTTTATACACACATACTTACTCTCAAACATGAACTAATATTTGAGATTGGATGTTACTTGTTAAACTCAATGTTATTAATATATTTTTTAAATTCTTAACTAAAGTACTTTGAAAACATAAATATTTTTAAAACTATTTTTGTTTAAAAGTATTGAAATTTTAAAACTTTGTTAACTGCTTTTTACTCTTTAATTTTGTGTCAATGTGAATATAATTTAGATATACCTATAATATGATAGCAAAATTAATAGTTATTCTACTATCCATAATGCTAATGAAGCATCAAGTTTTACCTGGACATTTGAATTACTTCATAATGGTTGAATAGTAAAGTACTGACATTAGGAACTAGAGTTTTATAAATTGTTCTATCTGTTTTAAATTCTTTAAAATGAAAAATTCTAGTCTATTAAACATGTAAGAGAAAAGCTTTGACTGTAGCATTCCTTATGATCCAACTTGATATGGAATTGTAATATTTCAATCTGTATGTTATAATCAAGCTGGGTGATGTATGGAACACAAAGAACACATGTTTCAGTAACAGAGTTCATGAGTTAAGATTCAACTGCTGTGTGCATAGTTGCTGCTATTATTATTATTTTTTTTTTAATTTTTTAAAATTTTATTTTATTTATTTATTTATTTATTTATTTATTTATTTTGTGTGTGTGTGTGTGTGTGTGTGTGTAACTAATAGGTGACTGTGACACTCACAGCATTGCATCATCAATTTATCTATGACTAAATGAAATTATGTTTCATTGAATTATTTTTTGATTACTATATTTAAATGGTAAACTTTTGTATACATACATATATATATATATATATATATATATATATATATATATATATATAAAATCTTTTTTTCTTTTCCAGTCTTTAGTCTTGGAAACAATAGCTATGGACAGTGTGGGGTGCCATCTGATTTAAATGCAAAGGAATTTAGTATATTAAAAGTTCATAAAATAGAAGGAATTGATGAAAATATTAAAGAAGTATGTTTATTTATTTTTTAGGTTTAAAAACTTTGATGCTTATTATATAGTTTTTTTAAAATTGCATTTTAAAATTATTAATAAGTTATAAATGATACATTAAAAAAATATTTATTAATGTTAAAAACTTGAAAGCAATATCACAACTAAATATGAAATCCACAGCAATTTAAAATACGTAGTTTATGTCTTATCTGAAGGAAAAATTGCACCTTAATTTAATGATCAGTAAAAATTTAATTGTAATTTTATTACTTATATAATTATGTGGAAGAATTATTGTCCTTTCTTTTAAATTAAACACATAGTGCTCTTATTGAAGTAAGTTTACCATATTGGAAATACCCTTGTACTTTATATTAGCACATATTTAGAACAGTAGTTTTAGATTTTTTTTAATTAGTTAATTGACATTTGAATGCTGTGATACTGAATATATTGAAAATAAAATGAGTTTTGTCCTTGTTTATGTGCTGTATAATACTAAATTATATATCTTTTAAAAATTAGAAAACAAATAAGCTTGAGAAATATACTCTTTGGAGAAAAGATAGTTTTTAAAATATTGAATATTTTCAATGTGTAAAATGTAATATTAATACTCCCTTCCCTTTTTTTTTTTTTTTTAAGTAGAAATCATTTGTTCAAGCAAATACATTTCACAAAATATTAACATAAAACCCAAAACCTGATATATCAAAACATTCTTTATTGCATTTATTTATTTGTAAGAATTATTAGTTTTTTTTCTTCAGACTAGAAGGGTTGCCAATTGTTGACATTTATAATTAAAATAAATCATTCTAAAATTAAGATCAATACATATCCAGAACTTTTCAGCAGATTTTTTGATGAAATCAAAATGTGTTTATATTGTTTATTTGGCATATAATATTTAAGTCATATTAGGAATAGATAGCTTGAATTATAACCCTATTGTGAATCATATTTCAATCTTTTTAATGCTACACCCTGTGTGATAAAACTGTAAACATTTCAAATATGTATTTTATATCTGGTTTTACCATATTTTTCTTATTGTGCAGGAGTAGTTTCTAAAAAGTTGGCAACCCTATTTATAGCTCTTAGCTTGAAAAATATAAAAATCTAGTCTTCCGCACCACGTTCATTCCTCCTACCCTTCTTTTCTAACAATCTTCATCTCATTATGAGGTAAGATATGGCATTTATACTTTACAATCTGAACTTATCTCATTTCTAAGCATTCATTCCTGTATTTTTAATTTGGATAGACTAACCCACAAGAATCACCCTGAGTATTGTATTACATATTTCAACAGTTTTTATTTAGTGATGGAGTTTGGTTTGAAAAATATTGTTTTAGCTGTTTCGTGTTCATTAATAACCAAAATAGAATTTTCATATAAATAGAATTCATGATGTTTACGCACTGAAATTGAATGAAATATATAATACTCAGTGTGAGTTCTCTAGTTAAAAATTGGCTGTAAGTGCAGCTGTGTTAATTATGCATTCTCTTTGGATAAAAATGTTTTTTTAAATGATTTTTCAGTTTTTCTTCTATAATATTTATAATTTATTCTTTGTAGCCATTTCCTTTTGAAATGTAGCTGTTGTATTGTAAGAGAAGTAACAGGTTATATAAGTAATTAATATCTCAATGCTTCCATAGGTGGTATGTGGTCAAGATCATACTCTATTATTAACTGAAGATGGCAAAGTTTATAGTTGTGGTTGGGGTGCAGATGGACAAACAGGTAAATGAAAACAGCTATATTTTTTATTTCAAATTACTTAGGATAATTCTGTTATTTATTGTATGCTGCTGTTGACAGTAATCATATTTATATATTTAATGTTATAGAGTATGTAATATATATATGTGTGTGTGTGTGTGTATGTATATAATTTATCAAAATTATTACTCCTAAAATATCTATCTAAAATTCTCCTTTTTCTCCATTCTCATCCTTTAATACCTAATTTCCCAGCCATAAGATATCAGATTTAGAGTGTTTACCGACTTAAATTCTGTTTACCTGTCTTCTGAAACTAATGCTAGAATAAACGTTAATTTTCTATCCACTGGCCATATTTTCCAGTTGTCCCAGGAAAATAGTTTCACTTCTCCAATGTTTTAAATGCTGCAGATGTAGTTTTTGAGCTACCATAAATGATTAAAGTTAATTTCTGAGAGCCAATAATACTGAGTAAGATGTCACTCTCTTGGGAGAAAATTTGTTTGATAGCTTGCTGTTCAGTCTGAAAATTTGCTATAAAAGTATATTTGTAAGCATTCAATATAAAGCTCTTGTCTTCTAAAACCATTCATATTTAGCCTTAATAAAGTTAAATTTCACTTTGTTTCCCAGCAATCCTGGGTAATCCAAAAAAAAAAAAGAAATATGGGCTAAAATTTCATGTGTAATCTGCGAGATTAATTTTGCCTAATTACATACTAATCTAGGATTCTAACATACACAGGGAAACCCCATTCGATTTCCAAAGTTCATGAAAATTTCTGCCGACTTTCAATGATGAGCCCATTGCCTGTATAATATAGTAAACTAATAAACCCCTGCTGAAAATAATGCACTGCACCTAAGAAAAATAAATATAATACTTTGCTCCTTTTTATAAATTTCTACTTATTTAACTTACTTCTAGCAAGTTCTATCATTCTAACTAAGGAAGGCTAGCAGCTGTAGAACTATAACTTAAATTTCTAGACACTATCAGGTTTTATATAGCCTTGAGGCAGGATCAGATTGACATTAAAAAAGTTGTAAACTAGGTTCCCCTGAGAGATTTTAATCACTAAGATTTAAGTTCAAAGGGATTAGTTTTTATTGCCCCATAGTCAATAATGCAGAGTCTTTAACCACTTGCGCTACGATTTACATGTACGCCGCGCTCCGCGACATAACTTTAAAGAATACTTCAAAATACTTCACTTTTTTCAGCATTATAGTAAGATATCTCAAAAACTAAAGGAATTCTCGTGTAAAAAAAATTCGTACAACATACTTTCAACTCTGGTATATTCTCAAGACAGCGCGATGTGTTATTCACTGTAGAACTGTAGCTGGAAGAATGAACGGCTGAACTCTTACGATTAGCCAAGGTACCACGCACAAGTCGCATTTGTTTCAAGTGACTATGATAGGTATTCAGATTCGCATTTGTTTCTGCGCGAAATGACTCATGGTATTCACTGAGATTTGTTTCTGCGCGAAGACTATCGAGGGTAAGTCGCTTTCGGTTCTGTAACAAAAGCATCTCGACGTGCCTAGTCAATAGCGCAAGTTTAACAGGCCAAGCAATAAGAAAGTGTAAAATAACATCACCCACTGCCGACATTATCGAGAACTGCCAAAATCCATAAGCAACAATATTGTAAGATCGCTTCTCTAGCATTCACAGAGAGTACTAGTAGTCACAATTGATACAATTAACATTTGTAAGAGGTGAAATAAATTGCACATAAAGATACTATGTCTCATCGCTCTATCACATAACTATTACACATTTTGGGATACATTGAAGAAGGAATGCCATTACATACTCATATATATATATATATATATATATATATATATATATATAAATAGATAGATAGATAGATAGATATAGATATATACACACACACACACACATACATACTAGCTGCCTTGCAGCTAGTATGTATGTAAATATGTATGTATATGCAGTAATTAAGGTTCCCAAACAGAGGTTATATTTATCTTAAAATTCCACTTAGATTTTAGATAATATTACATTAGCAATAGAAGCAAATAACTCACCAAAATACTGACAATTTGTTTATTCTATAACACTGATTGCCTTGAATTTGTTGTTAAATAATAACTGTTAAGGTCAATAAAGTTTGGTAAATTTTGTCATACCAAAACTTATGGACCGCTATCAAGAACATGGGTAACTTAACTTGCATTATTAAATGTTGGTTTTATGTCATTGCAAATTAGAATAACCTTTTGACCCAATAAGAAAAAAAAATATTTTAGGTCTAGCTTTAATATAGGACCCCATTTGTGACATTTTATATTTGAGGCTTTTGTGTTTATTTATAGAAATTATATGGAAGAAAAATTGGGTAGTTTTCAAAATTTTCATGTAAATTTATCTGTAATTTTTGTATTTGCAAAGTTCATGTTATCTTCCTTATTATTTTATTTTTTAATTTATGTTTTATAAAATAAAATTTTTATATAATTTGTACAATTTTAACAGTGGTTAGGCGACAAAGAAGTTGCTATTACAAAATATTGCCAATTGGGTCCTATATTGATACTGTTCCTAAAATACATTGTATTTTTAGGCTTTACATATAATATAGCTTATATTAAAATACAAAACATAGCAATAAAGAATATTAAGCTTTTAAAGAATCAACCAATTTATTTTCAAAAAATAAATAAATAAATTAAATTAAAATTTCTTACTGTGTATTGTAGCAAAGAGCAGAAAGAAATATTATAAATATTTTTTAAATTCTTCATCCTCCATTTAGTTTAATTTTATTTATTATTACTATAAATATTATTTGTAATCACATATTTTGTTACATTTTTAATATGCAAGTAGTTTTACTTGCCACGTTTTAGATAACACAGTATTTTCAATGAGATTATGACTTTACTGAAAGGGAATTGATTAGTAATTATTTATTAAATTATAAATGAAGGAATTGATGAGAATATGGATCATAGAACATTTATTCTTCAATAAAAATTAATTGAAGAAGAAATTTTAGAATAACACGAATTATATATTTAAATAATTTGAGAATATAAAATATTTGAACGATTCAATCAATCTCAGGGAAATCTTATTTCGAAGAAAAATGGCATTAAAAGTAATGAATAAATGAAATATATTGAGGATTGACATCATAATTCTAAAAAATGTTTAAATAATGTTAAAACTTTGGAAATAATATGTATCCGTGACATCATTTGTAATTTTAAGAATATGTTTGCAGTCTATTTTAGTTAAGCAAAATTATGACATTTATTGTCTGTAGTTGAATTTGAAAGTAATACTGGAAAACAAAGAAAAAAAAACTATTAAAACTGGCTTAAAATTAAATAAACTAAATGGATTTAAAGTAAAATCTCTTTGAGAAGTTTTGAAAGTAATTGCAAAAAATAATTGTTTTGAATCTCATGCATGTAGCTCTCACTATTTAAGCACAATTGTGTTTACAGACAGACAGACAGACAGACCGACCGACCAACCAACCCACAAACCCTCCTTTAATTATATAAATATACTTGTTTCTTCATACTCAGCCTTCTGTTTGAGTACTTAGTGTAATGTTTCTAAATGAAGGTTGTATTTTTTTTTTTTTCGAAGTTTGAATTACTTTTCAGAATATATTATGCTAACAGTATAAGCAATTTAAAAAATTAAACAACTTAAAAGCAAATTACTCATTTATTTAAATTAAACTGTCATCTTAGGTTAAATATAATCTAAAGAAATAAAAAAAATATATGATTGTTAACAATGGAATAAGATAGGCATCTAAAAATTGGATTAAAAAATGGTGCAGTTTTATTCAAAATGAAAGTAATGGGCAAAAACTAAAATTGATAAAATGAAATAAATCAAGTAATGTAGTCCAAAAGCAAGAAAAGATGTGTTTTTGAAAACATGTTTTAACCACTATCAGATGAATTAGGTTATTTAAAAGATTTTAATTATTTTATGTAGGGAAATATATCATGTCTCCAAAATATAGTTGGCTAATCTAATTTTGGTTAAATAAAAGTGTTCTATCTCCTTACTCCCTTGACCCCAAAGCACTTTGACATGCCTAAAACCTTTCCAGGGTTGACTTTAATTACCATCCAAGAATTTTGCAAGATCAGTTCAGCCATTTCAGAATGAATAGTGAACATATATGCATACTCACACACATATATTAGTGCACTGATCTGGGTCCATATGGTCATGAGGCCCTCCAAGCTTTTCCTGGTATGGGTGGGTAGATCGTAAGTATTGTGCCATTTCACTCAGCCAATCCCAGCCAAAATGCCTGGCGCATGCCCGTGATGCCAATGGCAAGCAAGCACAGAAGATAGGGAATGTGGTACGAATTTGAAATACTATTGGATGCTGTAGCAGACCTTTTGATGATGCCAGAATTAGGGAGAGCACAAACCATGCAGGTTGAGTGGAGAGCTACTTTTGTAGCAAGTTTAATCTTGCTCATTGCAATTTGGGATGGAATCCAAATGACTAAAACGGAGAGCAGGAAATTCTGAGAGGCAAAAGTCATAAATCTGGGCCTTAGAACCATTGCTTGTGAAAAAGGATTTTATATAGAGATATGTAACACATTAGAATTTTTTAAAATTATGATTATATTATTAAATCTAGAAGGCATAGAGGAAAAAGTAAATATGACTCACATAGCATTTTAAAAACACCATTTTTATTTTATAAACTGGCCAACTCAAAGTTTTTTATACAAACAAAGGTATAAGAAAAAAAAGTGAGCTTTCTCATGGTGGTCCTTATACAAATTTCAAATGCAATGATTTGACACATTTATCTGTCAGTATTACACTTGTGGTGTGCAGCCCATATGTGAATCTGTAAATCATGCTGCAGTCTATGTCCTGTCTCATAAATAAATTTTATCTCCCAATATCTTGCTAGTTTATTAAATGAGTTCACACTATTTTTAGGAATTACATATATATATATATATATATATATATATATATATATGCATGAATGGAATAAAATTTGCAAACTAGTTATATAATTGTACCAATCTGTTCATTCTTATTCTACTAAAAATATATTTGGTAAAGCTGTTAAAAGTTATTTTGCGGTTTCAAATTGTTTTGTGGCCAAACAATGGCCGAATGGTTAGGATTCTGGCCTTTGGAACTGGAGTTGGGGGGTTCGAATCTCACTATTGCATGGATGTTCATAGCCATTTGAAATCGGCTTTAAGCAGTAGGTCCCGATCTCATTAGCGCTTGTGTTGCAAAAAGTAGACCGTAGCACTCCAAAACCAAACCAAACTGTTTTGTATGTTTATATATATCTGTAAACTTTTAAAATTTAACTGTAGATTTTTTATCTTCTACTGTTACAAATTTAGTGCATGTGACTACCAGTTGGTGCACTTAAGGAGGGCAGTTTCAGAATAAAGAATAGACTAAAGAATTGAAAAAAGTCCATAAATTTTTAACATAAAAGTTATACTTTGTGTATACACTTTATATGTTTGTCAAGTTATAATATAATATGTACTTGTATTATATTATAATCTGAACAGTGGAGGTATCACAAAAATCTATTAGTCTGTAGTGCTTTTGTCTAAACTCCTTAAGAATCCCAGAAAAGAACTATATATATACCTCTGGTGACCACCATATGGATTATATATGGTCTTTTTTACCATGAGAGTTTATGTAATTTAAAAAAATTAGGATGCTTTAAATAATTTAGTGTTTTCTAAAATATTACTAAAACTTGAACTTTTTTTTAATATAGGATTAGGCCACTATAAAAATCAGTATACACCATGTCTAGTCAAAGGGGATATTGAAAATGAGAAAATTGTTCAATTGTCTTGTGCTGCTGATTGTGTACTAGCTGTCTCAGGTAAGTTGAGTAGTGTTCTGTCGTACTTTCACCCTTTTATGGTAATGTTAGATAGCTAATATACTACTCCAATGCTTAATAACAATTCAGTTCTATTAGTAGCTTAAAATATGTTTATTGATCAAATTACTTGTAAGATATGAATATCAATTTCTATGAGAGGCAGTTTACATCTATTAATATGTTATGTGTCATTGAAAAGGGATTATCTATTTATCTTCATTTTCATGTAGTGTGTTGTGAAATGGTTTATACTCAATTTGAGCTCTGATTAAACAAATGGTATTACAAATTTTATTTAAATGATATAAAAGCTTGCAAGTGATAATTGTAACCATCCAAGGAACTGATAATTAACCATTGATCATGAATGATCATATCTTCGAAAAAGTTATTGAGTTTAAATATCTTGGAACAACTGTTGTGAGATGTTAAGAATTAGTTGAATGTATCAGTAATATATAAACTAAAATAAAGACTTTGTGATTGAGAAATGACCAAAGGAAAGGATTTGCTAACAGTTTATTGTAGATTCAAATTTGATATTACAAAGCAAATATATTACTATTAATAGAGAATGACTACTAACATTTAAGATTTTAACACAGTACAATAGATAAGAATAATATGAACGAGGGGGATACAAAATACATAAACACAATCAAATAGAATTAAATGTATATGGATTGGATCAGCGTTGGGAAAATGAAAACCCAATAAGATTCATGATTAAAGGAATTAAGAATTTACTTACTACAATGACTTTGAATATTTTCACTCCAAACGTCGTCCAAACCATCCACTTTAAAGAAACCAAGAAAAAACAGAATATATAGCCGATTTAATCCCCTCGCTCCGCGCTCTCAGCGAACACTATTGTATTATTTTTTTTTTTAGATGGCGCTACGCTCAACGGTAACAAAATAAACACAGTTTACAAAACTATTAAGCAATTGCTGTCGCATCATGGCTGCTGGATGGAACAACTGTCAATAAGAGTAATGAGCTGAATGTTGAAATTGATTACCGTTTCATGCTTGAAAACATATGCTACTTTGGCTTAAGAAACCAACTAAGATCATGACTCATTAGCAATAAAGCTTAAATTATTCTGTATAAAACAGTAATTCAACCAGTTGTTCTTTATGGCAATAAAAGCTGGACATTGAGTACACATCCAAAACAGACTACTAATTTTTGATAGAAAATATTATGCAAAATTTTCAATGGTGTCCATGAACATAATGTCTGGTGAAATCTTTACAATCAGGATATTTATAATTGATATAAATAGCCAGACATTGTTAAAATTATTAAATCAAGCTGAATAAAGTTCCTTAGTCACTTATTCAGATCAGAAGATAACAACCTCACAAATCTCTTAACTCTCAACAAACCTAGAAGACTTCCACTCAGATGGCTTGATGATGTTGAGGAAGACTTAATTGTAAACCTGTAATAAAACATTAAAGGTTTCCGATTGAAAACACATAGCATCTCATAGACTTCAATGGGAAAAACTCAGGATGTAGTGTGCCCTGGCTTGCTTTAAGCTATAGTGCCTAGAAGAAGAAAAGTATGCAAGTCTCTAAATTTCTCAGAAAACTCCCTAGTTATTAATTTTTGTTTGTAAAGATCCTTAAAAATATTTATCTTGGCATTAAAATGGTTACATTTATTTTCCTAAAATTTATTCTTTTTTTACTGAATTACAAGAATTTTCTATATTAGGCATTGTATGGTTAACTTTATTTTAGAAAAAAAAAATTCAGATACCTTTATTTATTTATTTATTTTTTAAACTTTGAAAACTGTTGGTAGTTTTAGGTATTATTTTATTGCCAGCTCTAATGTTTTAATAATGAATGAAGAGTTAAATGGGATTTTAAGTATTTTAAAAGCACAGAACTCAAAATTAAACTTTATTTATTTCTTTTAGAGAAAGGAGATGCTTTTGGGTGGGGAAATTCTGAATACAAACAACTGATTTCTGCTACTGATGCACAACAGGTATTTTAAAATATTTTACATTCATCAATTGTACATTTTGTTTAAGCTTTTAATAAGTTGTAGTTGAGTAGAAAATTTTTGTTGTACTGATATTGCTGATAAATGCAAGTATTAGCAAAAGCCATCTATTTTAAAATATTGGTTATCAGGGTTCCCACAGTCCTTAAAAGTCCTTAAGAACTCCTTAATTTTAGCTTTCATTTTTAAGGGCCCTTAAAACTACTTCATTTTTGTCAAAGGTCCTTGAAAACTCCTTAATTTTTAAATTGGAACGTGATCAATTTCTCCATTGGTGAAATCTGTCATCGTCATGTGATTTTCTATTAGTTTTCTTATGACAGTTTTTTCTTATTTACTTATTTGACAAATAATCTTTTGTATACTTACAAGGTTTAAAGTATAAAGTCAGCAGCTCTTTTCTAATAGCTAACAATCATGCAGATTTTAATTAAATGAAGCATGGAAGATGGGGGTTAGTAGATATTTCAGTTATGGAAGTTTAATTTTCCTTGTAGTCAATGTAATAGGAAAGTCAAACTTTCTTCTTTCTTAGGCAAAGTTGGGTATAATCAGCTAGTATATGTGTGTGTGTGTATATATATATATATATATATATATATATATATATGTCATTTTTTTAACCCTCAGAAAGTACTGTTTATAATGTTTTTATTCATAATTTATTTTTTGTTTTTAGTTTGATTACTCAAACTTTAAATGTGCATTTTTCAAAATTAGTTTTTGTCAAATAGATTTATCTTATATTAATTTTTTGTCATTTTTAAAAACTTAATTCTGAAATATTGTTGGGCATTTATTGAACATGCCTTGTCTGGTTCATATTAAATTCTGTTCCTCAGGAAATAGGCTTTATGTTGTGTATTTCAAGTAGGTCCTTATAAAAAGTTATTTTGATCCTTAGAAAGTCCTTAATTTTTGTTCTAGAAAAAAAGTGGGAACCCTGGTTATTATTGGGTATAATAATTGTTGTTAAAGTTCTTTGACATTCATCCATTTTATTTCCATAACATTCCAAAACTTATACTGGGAAAAACTATCTAAAGTTAGATTTTTTAAACCAAATATTAATATCTTGTATACATTAAGAAAGAAATATTTTATCTTCTAATTTACTGATTTTTATTTTATTTTCAATCGTTAGTATCCATTTTAATTTGACCAATGTAAGACTCAGTTCAATATTCAAGCACAACGATGTACGATATTCAGGTAGTTTAGGATCTCAGTTTTTAGTTATATAAGAAAATTATCTTAAAGATATAATGTGGAGACTGCATGACTTCCTTGTACGGCTGTTAAATTTTACATATATTTCATTGCTCTTCATTTGAATGTAAAGAACAATCTTTTATTTCTTTGATGAAATGGACAGTTACACAATTGCTAAAGTATTAGTCTTTAATGACATCAAAAATGTATACAATATTAATTCAACAATGGATTGAATTTATTTGACAATGAGTAGTATATATTATGTGTTATTGAACATAAAATTTTTTTCCTATATCAATATTTTCTGTACTTTGTAGAAGGAAGTGAAAACAGTTAAAGTCTGTGAAAAATTTAATTTAAAATTAAGAGATTAGATATACTGGTTTGGTTTGGAGCGCTACGGTCTACTGTTTTGCACACGAGGGCTAATGAGACCGGGACCTACAGTTTAAAGCCGATTCCGAACGGCTACAAACATCCATGCCAGCAGCGGGATTCGAACCCGCGAACTCCGGTTCCGAAGAGCAGCGCTCTACCATTCGGCCATCGTTCAGCTGATTAGATATACTGAAGTTAGCTCAATTACATTAAATGATGATTAGTCTATATATCTTTAAACTTATATGGAAAATTGTGTATATAACTCTGTGGAATACTCATACCCATTCACACTTTGTTAGAGTTATCATATTCAATTCATGCATATTTATAGAGATTTATTTTTTCAGATAAATATTCCTAAATACTTGAAGCTCAATGTTGGAAAAGTGAAACAAGTTGCATCTGGTGGTACTTTGTGTGCTGTTTTGAATGGTTAGAATTTGATATTTTTAAAATCATTTAGGTACATTTAAGTCATAGCTGATTTTGAAATTTCTATTTAAAATAAATGAAAGCAGCTACTTCTTACTTATTTTCTTGTTTTTATTTTTTCAACTTAAAAGCATCAGAGTTTTAAGCAGAGCAAAATATGCATGAAAGTGCTGAATTTGTTTTAAAAAATGCATGACATATAAAATTTTTGCTTAAAAAATTCAGTATATTTGTCTATATAATAATTAACCAGTTTTTATAAAATTTATTAATCTTGTATAACTAAATGAAAATACATACCAGTAGCATAAAGTAATGAATTAATTGGCATATCAGGAATGATTAGAGATGAGCATTTTTTCCAAATTTTAATTGATTCTTAACAGTTTAATCCTTGTTCTTTTGTATTCCTTGTGTGAAACTATTGTTTAATTGTAGAATTTATTCAAAACTTTGGTAAATAAGTGCAACTTCTTCATGCAATATAAAGAAAGCTGTCTTGGCTGTTGGAGGTAAAAAGCTTTCAAGAGCCAAAACATTATGACCACCCCTACATTTTACAATGAACTTGCCTGCATGACTTGGAAGGCATGTGAAAAGTCTGGTGAAAGTGGTATTTAACTGCTGCTGGAAAGTCTGAAAAATTATTTTTTCACTTCTGTGTGTTATGGGAAAGGCTGCAGATCTAAGCTATTTTGATAGAGGCAGATTGTAATGGCTTGAAGACTACGAACAAGTATTTCCGAAACTGCAAGACTCGTGGGTTGTTCTCGATCTACAGTTGTTAGTACTTATTCAAAGTGAATGAATGACGGTGAAACCAGCAGTAGACGACATGCTGTTGCACGTCCACATGCTATCAAAGAAAAAGGTTGTCAGAGATTGTCTTGCATGGTGAAGCAAAACCGGAGACTGACAGTGGCTCAGCTGACAACCTAATACAATGCAGGGTCATGTAGAATAGTATCGGAGCACACTGTTCAGCAGACAATGTTGGATATGGGGCTAAAGAGCAAACGTCCCACTCGAGTACCTTTGGTGACCAAGCGTCATCGCCAACTGAACCTACGATGGGCCCAGGAACATCGCGACTAGTCCATGTATCAGTAGGAGAGAGTTTCCTAGTCAGATGAATCAAGGTTTGTCATTCATCACGCCAATGGCCGTGTCAGGATACGCCGCCTTCCACTCGAACAGTTGCTCCCTCAATGTACAGTAGGTCATACACAGGCTGGTGGTGGCAGTATTATGCTTTGGGGGAAGTTCTCTTGGGCCTGTGGCATCTCTGAGACCTGTGGTTGTGGTAGAGCAGACCGTGAATGGTACAGGGTATCTGCGGACCAGTTGTACCCTTACATGGCCTCTGTTTTTCCAGCTGGAAATGGAATGTTCCAACAGGTCAACACCTCATGTCACAAAGCTAAAATTGTGTTTGAGTGGTTTCAGGAACATTATGCTGAATTCCAGTTAATGTTGTGGTGGCCTTACTCACTGGATCTCAATACGTTAGAACACATTTGGGATGTCATGGGACGGCAGCTCAGAGTTCAAAGACCACCAATTCGCAATATCTTGGATTTGCATAACTGTTGCTTAAACATCTGGTGTTAACTTTATATTGTCTATTTTTGTTTCCACCACACACTGATTAACATTTTTGTTAAAGTAACCTTCAGTTTAGTTTCAACTTAACCAGCACTTTTTAATGAAGAATGCTTGTTTTGTGAACTGTATTTCACTAACAGCTGTATATATAAAGAAGTCGCTCATTATGCTGTGGTGGTTTTTTTTTTTTTTGACGATTAGTGAGCTGTGTCTCATTTTTTTATATATTCTATGATTATTGAAGATGCTTGTTTTTTTATGTTTAACTTAATGTGTTTTTTTTATTTAAGTGATGATATTTAAGAATAAATTCAGTTACCATCACCTATGGATTGATCATCATTTATTTTGCATGGTTATTTTTATCGATGAATTGGGATGGTACAAAAGAAACCAGGAACTATGTCAAGAAGCTTCACGTTATAAAATGTTTACATCTGGTACAATCTGTCTCCGGCCATCTACCAAGGACTTGTGGCATCCATGCCAAGGCGGGTTGCAGCTGTGTTGTGCGCCAAAGGTGTGCCAACTCGTTATTGACAGGTGGTCATAATGTTTTGGCTCTTGAGTATATACTACATGTAATTAGATAACACTTATTTATTTATTTATTTATTTATTGAAAAATGAATCTGTATTGAAAAAGCATTTAGTATCATACAATTATAAGTTATATTTTATTTTACATGCCAATTGACTGTTTCTAAATTAACCCTTTCACTCTGGGAAATGCATATATGCATTTGGACCAAAATAACATAGCCTTGTTACTTTGTAGTAATGTAACATCCCCTTTTGAATTGTTTTTCAATTTCTTATCTTATAAGTTAGATCTAGTGGAGAAATATTTTGTTTGGCCCCACAGAATTTGAGGGTTGAGTTGGCCCATCAGCATTCTCACCTGGTACACAAATAGCAATCATTTCTCATAGCATGTTTATAGGTCTTGAGTTGATATAGTGTTCATCATGCAGGGCTAAAATTTTGGGGTGCTGGTTTGAAGGCTAGCTGACATACCAGATATCTCCTTGTACATCCTTAGAGTGGGCAGGACAAATCTGTGTGAATGTCTATCCTCTTCATGAGAGATCAGCAGGTGGGAGAGAGGTACAGAATCAGGAGCAGAATTCCTTCTTCGTGGGAATGATGTGTGAATGCAAGTGCTCCTGCATTGTAAATAATAATATTGCTGTCTGTAAAATTGTTTTTCTTTATAAAGTGATTGAGTATAAATTTAAGGTTAATAATGATTAAGAAAATAAAAATTCTATATTTTATGTAGTAGATATAATTTTTCTTTTTTCTACTTCTACAGATCGTGGTCAAGTTTATGTATGGGGTTATGGAATTCTTGGACAAGGACCTAATGTATCTTCTTCAGAAGTGCCTGCTTTACTACCTGAACCTCTCTTTGGTATTAATGAGTTCAGTGATGATGTAGAAGTTGAACAAATAGCTTGTGGTCTCAGCCACTTTGCTGCTGTTACAAGTAAGATATTTTAGGAGAGACTGATTAAGTCCCCTTTAAGTGAAAATGAACTATGGCACAGATTCGTGTTTGCAACCACTTCATCTCACTGGTTGTCGATATATAAACCTGCATGGTTTTACAAATCAGAGCTAGAGAAAGAGAAGGAAGTTTTTAGCAAATTGAATATTTTGACACTTTTAGCATCTTTTTAATATATTAGCAGAATTTTACTTCTTTAATTTATTAAATAACAGTTTATTTATTGTACTGAAGGTAATGGTTGAAAAGTTTTAAAGTCATTGTATTTCTGTTGCATAATATTTCTGTATTTTTCATTAAGAATATTTGTAGGAATGTGAAGATATTGAATTTTCATTAATTCTTCCGGCATTTGTTTTACTTTTGTATTGTTAAAAAATAGTAATGAATGAACTGCTCGAGAAATTTTAGGAAAACCCTGAATACTCTAATAGTTATTTTCCTATATTTCATTTAAGGATCTCAAATTAGTGATTCATTTGCTTGTAATATATATATATATATATATATATATATATATAACCAGTAAAAATATTTCTTCCTGGTTTACACAGGAGATTAGCTCCTATGATTTAGTTTGTTTGGGTGAACTAGGCAAAAAGAACTCCTAGTCAATTTGCAGTTGTGAAATCATCTAAGAAAATAAAGTTCAGCATTCTGCAACTTTACTTTCATTTAAGATTAAAATATTTGTCTACTGCTCATCTGTACAGTGGAACAGCTGTGCACAGAATGCTCCAGAAATATACACTTTGTTGGATATATTGGCACACAGCAAACCAATCACATGAATATGTTTAATGAGGCTTAAGATTAATCAGCAATTTTAGGAGGCAAAAGCAAACCCAGACTATTAAGAGAGCTGAAATGTGTGTCCGGTGGACAGAAATTTAATATTTATTTCAGTGTTAGTTTTGAGAGATAGATCACTCCTTTAAAAAATGAGAGGGGGGGGGAGAATTTTGGATATCTATTTCAGGGTTAATGATTTTGATATATTACACACACATATATATATATATATATATATATATATATATATATATATATATATATAATGAATTAGGTATCCTGTTTCATTTTAAGAATAAAGGATCTTTAAACTTGGGGAATTAGATCAAAATTAATAATATATATGTAATGCCTTAATTTTTTGAAAATATAAATTTTGTAAAAAAGAAATAAATAAAAAAAATAACTAGCCCTCATTTTATCTGTCGAGGTTAGGCTTTTCAAAATTAGTTGCAGTCTTTTGATTTTATTAGTTTCATGTCAATATTCTAAAACTTTTCTAAGTCTTTTTAAAATCCCATTAATTTATTCTATCACTTTTGCATCTTGGAGTATAATCAACATTCTTCCTTGCATTAACATATCTGCCAACATTCTCATAGGTGTAGTTTTTCTATGAAAAAAAAAATTGTAGGTCATTATTTTGGGTTCTAGAAATGTCAGATAGTCAAGAAAAATGGTTCTATCAATAAATGAATCACTCGGATCTTATTAGAGTGATATGGGAAGTAGGAGAAGAATTGCAAGTTAAGGATTTTTCTCTTGGGAATAGGAAGTAATTGCACTCTTAGATTGAGGCTCTTTTTTCATCTTGATATACAATTAAAATTATTAAAAATAACTTAGTTATAAGAATAAATTTGAAATATATTTCATCCATGTGAAAATACTATTACCAAGAGCAAGTAATATTTTATCTTTTGTGAGAATTGAAAAGTAGGTGTATGAATAAATAAAACCTTGAATTAATGATGGCTATAAGTGATCTAATGCATATTTCAAGTAAATTCAGTTTAAAACCTCTAAAAATGCAATTTACTTCAGATATACTTAAAAACAATATTACAATATTTAATTAATAACAGTTGCCAAAGAATTTTCTGTTTTATTTTACAGCATTGGAACTTACATCCTTTTTTTAAAATCTTAATATAATTCTAATTTATTAAAGTCTTCCATCCATGTGGAAATATCAAATCCAAGAAAGTGTAATATTTTATTTAATATTTTGTGGTATGTAGGATGCTCCAAAAGAATGCTTACCTAGGATGCCATATTATCATAATCAGAGCCTATATGTTACTAAGATTCTTTTTATAAGTTCAACAAAGAATTAATTACTGCAGGTGATGTTGCTGATTTCAGGAAATAATAAACTGCAATTCCTTAGTATATTGTGAAAATAAAAATAAATGAGATAAACTAATATAAACATTTTTTTCAACATGTAAAGTATAGAAAAGATTGTATAAAATAAAAAATTTATTTTTCAGATAAAGGACATTTATACATGTGGGGTAAAAATCGCAATAACTGCCTTGGATTATACAAGGATGCTGACCAATATTTTCCATTTAAGGTAAAACAACTTTTACAATTATGACTTGTAGAAATACTTATTAAAGCAACAACATTATTAAATAAATTGTAAGCTAATTCAGATTTATTTATGAATTCTACAACTTCAGCAGGAAAAGTTAGAATAAGTATTTGTGTCAATAAATAAGACTGATATATTTTAAAAATTTGATATTTTGATTGTATTTGAGATATACCATGTAAACTTAAATGCTAGATTTCTTATGATTCTAGCATGGCCCTGTGATTAGGTAATAAATGTTTTTAGTAGAATCATAATGGTAAAAATATTGCAATGCAAAAGTCTTAACGTTAGCAATTTTCTGGATTGTCCTGTCCTCCTTTCTTTTCATCAATTTTAAAGAGGCATTTAAAAAAAATGTTTTTACTAACTTTTATTATTTTAAATTCCATGAAAGATTTTAAATTGATTAATGATGAATCCATTTAAAGGAGCTGCAAATATATATATATATATATATATATATATATATATATATATATATATATTTGTTAGCACATAATGAAATAACACCTCTCCTTTATTTGTTTAAAATGCTCAGGCATCAGTAACATAAAGTCAAGTTGCATTTGCTAACTGGTATGCCATTGCTGATAGTTTCATTGGGTTTTTTTTTTTTAATTTATTTATTTATTTTATTTATATTGGTAGAAATAAAGTTTTGTGAGCTGGTTGCTATTTTTTGTCTTTTTGCTGATCACCAAAATGTCACCAAGTGATGTCTATACTGTGTTTTGTTTTGAATTAAATTTAATCATAATTTTGAAACCTATTTTGAGGAATTAACAAGACTTAAAATTTGTAAAAGAAAATACAATTACATATCTTGTTTCCTTTTTCATTCCCTTTTATTTTAAAATTTATCACCTCTGTAAATAACTAGAATGACAGCTTCCTAATTTTGATAATATTGTTAAAATACATGTATAGTAGTGATATGAACCATGACCTTCTGAACGACTTAACTCAAGTAGGTATGATGGGTTCTTCCTACATTGTTATGATGCATAAAATGTTCAGACTGCCTCTAGCAACACATATATTTATTTACAAAACATTAATAATATATAAAAAAAAAACTGATGAACCTCAGAACAAGACCATCAGTAACCAAAATTCATATACGCGCAGTCTAAAAATACCTAGCATATTCAAATGTTAGATTGCATTTTCTTTGCATTGAAGAAAAAGAAAGTCAACTCATGAGAGAGAGAGAGAGATGTTACTCTGTCCAAAGTCCATGGTGATCTCTCCTCTTCTCTCTGCACTATTCTTTCGTTTGGTTGAAGCTTTGTCCTTTCAAAGTGCTCCAATCTTCATAATCTGATCCACCAGAGAAATTATCCACTTCAGAAGAACTGCTTATTACCCTCTTGTCGTAGAGTTTTTCCAAAAACACCTGTACCAGTATCCCTTTCCTTAGACATCACTAAAAATGTTAAGTCTGGAGACTTTATGAGCTCATTAGCAGGGTAGCTCCATTTCTCAAGGAACACAGAGTTGAGGGTCAAAGGGTCGAATCTCTGATATCAGGAGGGGTGCATATGTTTTAAGCACTGGTAATGGGTCCAAAACCTTACAATATATAATGAATAAACAGATAAAATAATGTTAATTATATAAGTTTCAAGTTACATTTTCAGTTGTTTTCTTCCCCCTTCCTACATACACATTTATATTCAATCTGCATTTATTAC
Source organism: Pardosa pseudoannulata (assembly GCA_032207245.1). Classification (NCBI taxonomy): domain Eukaryota; kingdom Metazoa; phylum Arthropoda; class Arachnida; order Araneae; family Lycosidae; genus Pardosa; species Pardosa pseudoannulata. Next base: position 15,753,621 of record CM063508.1, read on the forward strand.
TTGCCATGTCATAGCTGATAGCTTCATTCTGTAATTGTGTATGTTTAAGTTGTAGCTGTGTTTTTGTAATTGATATTACTAATAACTATATTTTTAATTTAAAGGTGTCTATACCAGCTGAGGTGCTAAAAGTAAGCTGTGGAGTAGATCATACAGCTGCTCTATGTAGGTCATTTGTGTAAATGAATTAAAATATTGTATATTTAAAAATATTCTGAGCCATACAATAAAATACTATTACAAATTGGTCTCTTATTTCAATTTTGGTGTTTTGATGTGTGAAAAATAAATTCTTAAATTTAAATTTTAGAAAACAAAGTAAATTGAATAGTGCAGTGGTTCCTATGGGTCTCGACCGTCAAGGGAATTACTTCAGTTTTTCTAGAAAATTACTGATTAATTTTTTTTTTTTTTTTACTTTAAAGGTGGATGGTAAAATGTTAATAATTTATTTATACTTGGTAACACTGAATAATAAGCTGCATTAGTACAAAACTCCTTTCATGTATGTTTAGAATGTTATTGTTCCTGACAAAAAGCAAATTAATATCAGCAAAATAACTCAGCACATGATATATTTCAAGAAAAATCATTATCTCATTTTTTTTTTTGTGTGTGCTGTGCATCATCTGTATCATAAGAGTCCATGCTTGAATGAATGAATGAATTCACCTTTAGGGCAGCTCTTGAGATAATTTTCCATAAGCAGGGTTCTACAACCAGAGGTATTGTACTGAAAAGAAAGAAAACACCATCCCATGAACTCCAGAAAAAAAAAAGAGACCAGTTGTTGAAGCTAACCTCAGCAAACAACTCACAACAATATTCTGCAGCTTTCATAGCTCAAGGTGGGACCAAGGTTCTCAAATCTAAGAGCCAAGGGAAACATGTAATCATTCATAATATGATTAGTGGTCTCTTCCTCAAGATGACAGCTGCAACACAAGGAATCACAACTGATCCCTATCACATTTAGATGCCTTCTGATGGCACAGTGACCAGTAAGATGATCAACATCTTCCCTTGGACCATTTCTCTGAAGCATCTAAAGCTTTTAGGTTATATACTAGAGTGGTCATGATTTAGCTCTTTGGCTTGTTTATGACCCTCCCTGCTCTACCAGTTAGTATACTGAATGTACTTTAAATAATAAAGAAAAGAGTTCCTGATAGACCTAGCAGCAATATCAAGGACAGCTCAGACCCAGTAAAAGAATAACTGGACCTTTTCCCAGCCATTTTATCAGCTAGTTCATTTTCCTGAATACCCATATGACCATGCTTTCATTGGTACCCATGTATACCATGGGTTTACCTATATGTTGATACATTATTTTTCAGTATTCATTTCATTTACTTCTACAAACCTCTGAAAAAGTTGATTTTTAGCTTTTCTGCTCATCAAAACAAACGACATAAGTATGCTGTATTCGCAAGATGACATGAGATTGGCCTAGACAAAAGCTCAATCAAGATTTTATAATATTTTTTATGCAAATGCAGGCTCAATTATCACATTGATCAATAATATTTAACATTTTGTATCATTGGTTTGCATATTTTCAACATACAAAAAAGTTGAAGTTGTTTTTGAGGCAAGTTTGAAAAATACTTGTTGATTATTTTTATCTTGCAACATTAACACAATTATTGACATTGCTTATTGAAGCCATACCAAATGATGATACTGAGTGTTATCTTTCTCTATCAAAGTTTCAGTTATCACATAATTAAATGTACTTGGTTATTATTGAAATAAATTTTGCGTTTACATTAAAAATCAACAGAAGACACTGTATGTAGATTTCTCACAAAGGTAGTTTCAAATTCTTGATGTAAAGTTAATTCTTTTTGCAAAGTGATTTAGAACATTAAAAAAACATCAGTATATTTCCCTTTCTCTATTTTCCTTTTTTTTCTTTTATAGAAAATATACTCAATTTATTTAAGTTTTTATACTTATTTTGCCAATAATTTTTTATGTTTCAAAATCTTTAAATTATGTTTCACATCTTGACTATATAATATTCACTATATAACATTTAAGGATTTTTTTTTTTTTTTTTTTTTTCAAATTCGTTTTGTTTAGATACAAGGGTCAATAAAAAGTATATCATTTACTCAGTCTTAATAGTATATATTTCAAACTCTTATTTTTTATATATCAATTATGGTAGAATGAAGAGGGAGGGTTCATGAAATTAAAATTTATGAATATATATATATATATATATATATATATATATATATATATATATACATATACATAAAGGATTGCAATTAAGAAAAATAATGGTTGGTAACCACTTGAATAATTTTTGCAGATTTTTTTTTTTTTTTTTTTTTTTTTTTTCATTCTATGGAGCTAACCAGATTTCTATCTCGATTAAATACAAGAATTTAGCATAGAATGAAAATATTTAAAAAAAAATTGGGAGAATCCGAGATGTTCGCGTATAATGAAATTGTTTTATCAAAGATATAAAGAGAAATATAACGAAAATGGTTTATAAAGTGCACGAATTTCGTGCAGTAATAATTCTTTAATGTGAGAAAAAAACGAAAATACGCGAGTTTCTCACTTTCTTACTCTGTAGTATGAACACAGCAATTGTGTAGTTCTGACGGAAGGGGATATTTTGATCAGAAAGGATTAATTAAGTTTTATCTATACGAAAGTTTTGTTATACTAACGCCAAGATGTATCTAGGGGATTAATTTCTGCATCGGATTTGAATAATCCAAACACTAAAGTACAATATACTGAGTAATTATACTGTGGTGTCTATAACCTAAACACAAAAATAGCCTTTAAATAGAAATGATATCCTAAATATATGGAAGTTTGTACAAAAGTTAGCTTTAAGAAATGAGCTAAAAGTGCAAAATTTATCCCAAAAGTAGGAATATCATTGAAGTTCAATCCCTGGTAATGACAAAAATTTTTATTTTGTCTGAGAGAGCCGTGGTACCTCAGTCGGCAAAGGCGGCGATCTCGTAACTAAAAGATTGCGGCTGAGATCCGCCGTGTTCGTTAAAGGTGACTGGGGCACGTAAAATAGGTTCGTGGTCACAATGTCTTCAAGTTCTCAAACGATACCTTTGGGGGTGGCAGGCGAAGCCTGGGGGTCTTCTGTTTGTCCCTGATTCTAAATCACGAGGACCCAGCGGGGGAAACTTTACTCACGTAGCATACCTTAAGCTACACGTGCTCTTCGGGTGGTTCTAAACGGGTAACAGGTTCACAGCCTTGTTAAAGCGTTAGGATAATGTCTGTATCGCCTGCTGCATTGAAAAAAAATTGTCTCGGTGCTTAAAGTTATGAATGTACTACAAAAGGTTAATTTAAAGCGCGGTCTACTGTTTTCGATACACGAAGGCTAATGAGACCGGGATCTACTGCTTAAAGTCGATTCATAACGGATACGAACATCCATACCAGAAGTGGGACTGAAACACATGATCTGAGGTACCGAAGAGCAGCGCCTTAGCCATCAGACCACAGTTCGACGTTCTATAGTAGGAGTGGTATATAAAGTAATTTCTATATATATATGGCTTAAAAAATATCCCACGTATCACTAGGAAGGATATTCCATGGCTTGTGATTATTTATTCATCCATGCCAGCAGTGAGATTTGAACCCATGCTCTGCGATACCGAAGAGCAGTACCCAACGAATTAGATCATCGTTCGGCGTACCACAGTTGGTGTGGTATATGAAGTAACTTCTATACATAAAACGCGAAACGAATATCCCACGCATGACCGAGGAGAACATTCTCTATTCTGTGATAAATTATTTTTTTAAAAATATGGCATTTTAAGCTAAATTTAATACTCTTCAGCCCAGTAGCAAAAACACCGTGTTAGGACAACGGGAGACGCATATAAATTTGGGGCCTTGCACAGAAAGTTCAGAATCCACTCACTGTAAAGGTGAACCGCAGTAGGTCATTTGGCATAAGCAGCGATATAGTATTAGGTTCGGGGCTCGAGCCGGCCAAAGATCCGACTTGTTCGTTTATGGTGGAAGGGGCACTTAAATATGTTCATGGTCACAATGTCCTATATGTTTTCAAAAGAAGTTCTCTGCTATAGTAGCAGGCACAGCGAAGCTATCTTCTGCTTGGTCCCCGCTCCTTAATTATGAAAACCCTCTTTGTATGTTTATGTGGTCCGTGAGGGTAAAGTTAACTGGGTCTATATGGTGCCCCCTAATAAAATGGTCAACAAATTCCGCTGCGTTGTATGGGAAAATGCTTAAATAATTAAGAGATTTAATAAAAAAAATCTCTGTAGAGGGGAGACAAAAATATCGTAGTCATTCATTTTCCGGAGAACAAAACATAAACACCTTCGCCGCGAGATATGAGAGCAATGTTTGGGACAACTCTTAAACTTCATCTGTATTTCATGGAATGTCCGAAATCCAGATAAAAACATGGAATAACCATGGACCTCCCCCCCTTTTTTTTTCACATGGTGAAATCAATGAGTGGATATAATTTCCTTTTGCAGAGCAAGAAATACGTTACATTACTCGCCTCCCCCTATTCCCAAAAGAAGAAAACTGTAATTAAAAAGCTTATTATTTGAAGGAAAATTCAAATTAACTTAATAAAAATATCTTATTATGACACGTGATTTCCCCTCTAATTTACCTGTGCTACAGTGTCAGTAAGTCTGCAATGCACGTTTTCACATGTTTATTATGCGAAAAGCACTATTAAAACTATTGAAAACTCGATGCTATGCATAAAATGTAATTATATTTTGGCTGCAGACGAATTTTGAGGTTATAGATGGGTGTTGTAGATTGATATATAAAAGTTTCTGCTTCTGGAGTTTTCAAGTACCCAGTTGAGTCTTTAAAACAGTGGATCATTATTTTGATGTTTTAGAACCAATTTTGACTTTTTTTTATTTTTGCCGTTCTAATACAATTATAAACAGTAATAATCATTCAACCATTCTATGACTCAATACTTTAATTTGTCTTTCACATCAAATCGAATTTATTAATTTTAAAAAATCCCCAGACAGAATTTTTTATAAATTTTCCAATTTTAAAAAGTATTGCAAATCGTTTGATTGCGACGCTTTTTGTAATTGGCGACAGTACAATTGAATTATTTTGAGGTCTTACAACCAACACAATCGTCTTTTGTGTTTGTTTTCTCAAAAACAAAGGTAATTCTTCAGATTCGACAGTATAGCAAGGTTTCGTCACTATTTAAAAGATTTTCTCGCTCATAATCTTCATGCGTGCGGAAACAATTCTATGTACCAATTAAATTCCCAGAAATCCATTTTGCAGGACCAGTAAAATAAATACTGATATTCTTTTCCTATCCAATTCATCAGATAGATTATTACCCTGAATATGCATATGAACAGAAACTCCATGCTTTCTTTTTAAATACTGGTTTCATTTACTTTTGCAAGCGTCTGGAAAAGCTGAATTTAACTCTTCAGCTTTACGAAACAAAAAAGAGAAATAAGATGACATGAGATTGGCCTAAACAAAAGCTCAACTAAGATTTTATAACATTTGTTATGTAAATGCAGACTCAATTACCACATTGATCAATAATACTTAATCGTTTGTATCAGTGTTATTTTCACAACAAACTTGAAATTTACTTGTTAATCATTACTATCCTTCATTGCAATTAAATGAATTTACTTATTAAATCCATACCAAAAGATGATTCTGAATTAACTTTTCTCTATCAAAATTTCAGTTATCACATGATCAAATGCATTTGATTATTTATTAAATAAACTTTGTATTTATATTATAAGAAACAACTGGATGCACCATATATAGATTTCTCACAAGGTAGCTTTAAATTTTTTTGTAAAATTATTTTTTGTGGAAAGTGACTTAGTTTAAAAAGATCAGCAAATCTTCCTCTCTCTCTTTTTTTACTTTTTAAAGAAGATATACTGTTTTGACAATAATTTGTTTTGTTTTGTTTTAAATTCTTGTAGTTGTGCTTTACATCTTGATGTGATATATAACATTTCAGGAAACTTTTTTAAAATTTGTATTATTAAAATACAATAAAAAAGTATATATTTTTCTACATTTAAAATATATTTTCAAAACCTTTTATTTATCAAATATAGTAGATAAAAGAGGCATATATATATATATATATATATATATATATATATATATATACATAAAGGGTTGCAATTAAGAAAATTAAAAGACTGGAAATCACTGGAATAATATTTGCATTAGAAAAAAAATTCAGTGGACGGAGCTATCAGGATTTCTTTTTATACTTCCCTGCAAAATGGCAGGACAGTTGGTAGAAAACACTATCCCATTAAGTATTACCATAGATGCACTCTTGAAGGGCAATCAGCTTTATTCCTGAAAAGCTTGGGGATAGCTAGTGAGTTCACATTTATGGTGCACATAAAAAAAATTGAAAATCTCATGCATCTTGTTCATCAATTGGTTTCAAGAACTAAAATCGACGTGATACACTTAAATAACCTTTTTACATTTACTCATTTTAAAGGATCACATATATTTATAAGTTAAAAAAAAAGTGTTTAAAATTACTTGAAATCTTTTAAGTGATCATATTACTTCGTAACAGCTAGCGAAATCTCAAACATAGTTCACTTGATCAATTCGAAAAGGGGTAGAAAATGGCTCACAAAAAGATCTTTTGGGGGAAACTGCCCCTTTAGCATCTTGGACATAGTTTTTTTTTTTTAATTTTTTTAAATAATTTTTTATCATAATATTTTGCAACAATGTATTTTGATTCAACAAAACAACTCTTATGACTAGTAGGTTTTTTTTAATCATTGGGGAATTTCAGTTAAACATTTTTACATTGCCCTTGCCCTAGACATAAGTTCACAAAAAGAGTGGGATGAATGTTGCGAAGTACTGGATAAGGATTAAAAAGCAATGGAATAAGTTCTTATTTTCCTGGGATTAAAGGATTTTCTAAAGTGATTCAGATAGTGAAATATCCTATGTACAGGAAAAGCATAATAGAAATGTTCTTGGCCGGAAAAAAAAAGTCAAGATCACGAATGAGGTATTCTTGTATAGGCAGAAATGCTATGTAATAGAAATATATTAGTGCATAAGTTACACCTTTTACTGACTACTGAAGTGTATAGCAATTTCATGGTGAATAAAGCTTTGCAGTGGAGGAGGGACTCTTTTAGAGACAGTTACATTAGTTCTTCAATAATATTATTGCACTGTCCAGATTGCCAATAGTATTAAAACCACTTTTGAAGAGTGATATCATGTTTATTTTTCTTAACCATCTCGAAGCCGTGACCTGAACGGGATTGAAAACGCATGGAAGAGGATATCTGACATTGTTTACGAAAACATCGATGAGGATAAACATCTGTCACGGTTCAACAAGAGGTAAAGCAAATCAAAGTTAATGAGATTCCCAATCTTAACTAAGAATCGAATTTGGGTATACTGCTCTTTTTGAAAATATGAATCCACTTTAACCTTTTTTTTTTTTTTTTTTTTTTTTTTAACACATTGTATGGGGGACACGTACTAGTACGTTTTCTGACGATTGATACTTGAGTGCGGGTTACGTACTATATATAGTACGGGTTAGTGTAACAATATGGTTTGTTTGTGGGTACAAAAAGAACGGTATATACAGGAAAACGAAGACGAATGTTCTTGTCTACAGCATAGATTCTTGAAAAATTTAGAAAAATAAAAACTAGTTTTTACATCAGTCGATGCGGAGCCACAGAACAGGAAAAAATTAAAACTATATACTACTATTTCTATTTGATTTTTCATATTTGCGATACTATTATAAATTTATCCACTAAAATTATTATAAATTTTTTTTCCAAAATCTTATTTCTATTTATATATTTGTTTATATATTTCAATATAAAATACGAAAAGTTGTTAAAAAAATAAATAATTTTCGGTCTGTTGAGATTTAACTGAAACACTAAATTTACTCTCAAAACGCCCGCTCCCGGTACAATGAGGAATTTTCACGTTTTCTAATTTTAATTTTAAACAATAGAAGACAAAAAAGTAAGCAGGATAATACCTATTTTTCTTTCATTTGCGGGCCTAATTAGTGATTTCTAATGGGCTTTATAGCGTACTCTTTAACGTCTCTCAAAAACGATACTTTTCCTCCGCCGAGTTTGTGACATCATCGTTCATGGAAACACCGACCGCCTATGTAGTTTACATGTTAAAAGGAGACTTTTAAATTTATTTCTGTGTAAAGTGTCGCATATAATAGAAATTTTTTTATTATGTCTGGCATTAAAAATCTTATTATAAATATTGTATTGTGCCACTGTGTAAAAATACAACAACTAATTGCAATGAGAAGATATTTTTCAGAGTTCCCAAAGATCCACATACACGTAAAATCTGGACAAATGCGATGAAAAGGGATGAGAAATTAAACCCCAAATTATCATATAAATCATCTCTATGGGTTTGTGAAGACCATTTTTCGGCAATAAATGCTTACTTTTGTTTAAATATTACTAATTTAGAACAATTAAAATATATAAAAATACATTTATATCTTTAAAAGGACTTTATTAACCAGAGCTATTTAACTTTTAAAACTGCTAATTTTCGACTATTATGACCAAGTTCAAGTACAATAAATGTTTAATAAATCATATAAATATCGTTAAACATATAAATATCTAAAGCATATAATTATCTAATAAATAACTCGAGTTCGGGGAAGGTTATGTATTTTCAAGGTATTATAAATATTTTCGTCAGAGATGCATACTTTCTTAAGTGTATCAATTCACAGTGATATTTTTCGATTAAATTGGTGACTAATATGAAAAAAGTATAATATTTTTAAAATACTTAATAATAATATTACTTTAAAAATAAAATTTAATTTCAGAAACTTTATACATTTTTAAATTTAACATTAATATTGAAGGCATAAAAATTGTACTGCTATTTAAAAATGTATAAATAATTAAGTAAACCCTTTTAAAGATTTTAAATTTCTTTTCATCAAATTTAAAATATCTAAGAATTGGTTTGGTTTTGGAATGCTACGGTCTTCTACTTTTTGCAACACGAGGGCTAATGAAGCGCACAATAAATACCTCCTCTAATTTTTATTTTAATATTACATCCATTTCTATTTATAAAAAGCGATGCTACTACAAATATGTGTGTATGATATATGTATTTTTATTTGACTTGTCTCTGTCTACAAATAGAAGAGCTGTGATTAGCATGAATAAATGATTAATACATGTTAAGTAAAATTGGATAAATATATAAAAGATTTTACATACCTTTGGGTTTTAATTCCCCGTATTTTCGCCCCCATAAAATCCGGGTTTTTTCCCCCAAGAACGAAAACATTGACATCATGTCAATTTTGGGAGGTTGTCCGACTGTCCTTTGGTAAATCTAGGTAGAACAGTCCTTTATAATAAACTGAGATAATTAAGCTATCGAGATCGATAAAATAAACCTTCAGGTTTAAATAAAAATAAATTTTGATAGCTAGAAAATTCCAAGAACTTGCAAAAACATAATCGGAAAATAGTGCGCGTTTAGAAGCAATAAGAAAATATTGGATAAGGTGAACGATGACGTCACAACCAATCACGGAGCGTTTTGATGTCACGTGATTTTCCATTAACTTTAAAATTAATTTTTAAAATGATGGACCCAGTTTTTTACATTTTTGAGAACAATTTTGGAATTTACGAGTCTGGAATTATCAGAAAAATAACAAGTTGTTCGAATCCCCCACATGTGCTAATTCCTCATTCCGCTGCGAAATGTGCCTGCACACAATGTATTAAGCGTTGAATTAACAGTTACGGGATAATTAACCAGTGGCTTAGCGAGAGGGTGTAAAGTACACTATCATGACGTGGACTCCGCTCGCAGAGGGACGGAAATAGTAAATTCTGTATACTGCAACACTTTGTTTTTCGGATGAAGGCGACAAAAAAAAAAAAAAAAAAAAAAAAAAGGTTTTAATTATGCTAAGTTACTGTAATTAAGAGGTTTTGTTAAAGTTCGAGATATTTTGTCTAAAACTCTAATTGTCTTGAGAAAATCGGGGCGTTTGGCCACCTCACTTATTTATACCAAACAGCAAAAAAGGAAACGGATATTTGTCTTTTTTTCTGTTTGGTGACATGATTATTTGGACACATTATGACAACAGGTATAATATAGTATCTTCCTTATAACACTATGAAACCTGTAACTAACAAGTGGTCTAATGCGTAAACAATTTATATTTCCAATTATGAATCTGATACGCAATTCATTTTTAGCACAATTATGATGTATTTTTAATTTGATGGTTTCTTGTATGTTTACTTAATATCTGTGACGACGAATTTCATGTAGACACGTAAGATCCTTCTAGCAGCTTCATTTGTGCTGAGTTTCAACATATGATGGAAACAGATTTTACGATATTTGTTTAGCTGTTTCTGTTGGCAGCTGTTTTACTTCAGGCAAATTTCGGAGGTGTTCGAGAGAGAGATTTTGAAAATTAAACTAATATGGAGGTAGAAAGCTAGAAATTATATACCAGAGATTTTGAAGCTAGAAAAGGCTTAAATAGGTTTGTTTTAATTCTGATAATGTAGAATATGTGTGCTAGTGTGTGTGTATACACACGCACACACATACACATATATATTTTCAATACGTGTTTTCAAACTTTAAAAATAATGACTTAGACTTAAGTTTCTAAAAGATTTTAATTTCTTTTCAAGATCCAATTAGCTCTTTTGGGGCCCTAGGCACAGTATTCTCCCCTCCCACCTCTTCCAACAATAACTGTAGAATAATATATATATATATATATATGTATATATATATATATATATATATATATATATATATATATATATATATATATATCAGGGGCGTCCGGTCCATATGTGCAGGGTGTGCACTGAACTCCCTGCACAAAAAAATTATGAGAGACAATAATTTTCTGCAAAATTATGAAAATTATGAATTATGAGAGGCAAAATTATGAGAGACAATAATTTTCTGCACTTATGTCTACCTATTTTTATATGGTATATAATAAATATTATTTATAATATATTCAAATATTATGTTGATTTGCTTGCTTGTGTTTTCGCAGTGCGTGCGGTACTAGGTGCTGCACCCGTAGCGCGTTCAAAAGCAAACAAACATAAGAAATTTTTATGTGTACGCACTGCTCCCGAATAGAATATCACTCTTTATATGTATGGGCTGCTGGAGAAGAACAGCGGACTGAGGCAAGTGCAGCTATTTTTCCTGCACTTGGCATTCAGAATCATCCGAAGGTACGGTTTATTAAGCGTTGTATTAGAGCGGGGACTTACGTGCTGAAGCGCTTTTGGTTTTTTAACTGATTAACTGGCCATACGATTTTGCCGACGGTTAATGTTTAAATTTATATATTGTAAGATTTTGTATTCCTGGAATTTTAAAAGAAGTATTTCATCAATATATAGGGAAATGTTTTAGTGTGGTAAAGTAATTTCGGTGATGTATTATATTTATAGAAATAATTCGCCAAAAAACAATTTTTTTTTTTGTTAGACAAAAAAGAAATGAACTCTAACAGAACAGTCCAAATTTTACCATTCATTGTGTTTTACAAACAGTATATAAGTTATATCTGTAACACCATGCCAAACGACGGCCGAATGGTTAGGGTGCTGGCCTTCGGAACCGGAGTTCGTGGGTTCGAATCCCACAGTGGCATGGATGTTCGTATCCGTCCGGAATCGGCTTTAAGCTATAGGTCCCGGTCTCATTAGCCCTCGTGTTGCAAAAAGTAGACCGTAGCGCTCCAAACCAAACCATCTGTAACACCATATCCCTGGTTTTGTGTTTAAAAATTGTGAAGGTGTTTTTCGCAGAATACATGATTTCAAAATGTTAAAAACAATTAATAAATATAATTTAATCACTGACCCAACGAGAAACAGTTCGTTCTATTGCGCCAGCGTGCAGTGAAATCCTCTGCACGTGGACTAGACTTATGCGCCAAAGAGCATCCTGATGAGGCACCGCAGCGGCGGGCGCCGTGTGGTGCTAAGTTTGCTGAAAATATAAGTTTTTCGTGGAAATATAAGCTTTTCGTTATTTTATTAGTAATACGGATAGATGTATGGATTTTGTGTACAGATGAATAATAAACGTTAAGGAAGTGTTTAATGCACATTTTTATGGTTTTATTATTATTGTTATTGTTGCTCTCTGCACACCCTACATGAACACCTACCGCACGCCACTGATATATATATATATATATATATATATATATATATATATATATATATATATATATTTATATATATATATATATGTATATATATATATATATATATATATATATATATATATATATATGTGTGTGTGTGTGTGTGTGTGTGTGTGTAAATAATATCAATATCTAAGCCCTAAAGTCTATCCAAAATTATCCCTTTTCCCCATTCACTATTTTAAATCTTAATTTCTCCTCTTTATACTATCCATATTTTCACCGCCATCCAATTTAAGCGAGGGTGTTTTCATTCCTTCAGCCGAACCCCGAAATTCTTTCTTTGATTCTCAAAGCAAAAAATGATATTGCTGGCATTTTAATTAGAAAGTAATAACTCTCCCAGGAAAATCTGTAACGATCAGCAATAATGCTCATCTGAAACACCACACTTTAGCAGATGGCTCTAATCAAAGGTTACTCTAAGTAATTAACAGTTACCTCGGCATTTTCCCACGACGCTAAAACATACGGTATTTGGTCGTCTCTCGCAGAAGGTTGGCGTTAGAGAGAGCGTTCTGACACCGTCCGGTTCAGATGCCTCTGGATTTTGTCCGATTTTGAGTTCGGCCACGACGACTGATATGTTTCTTTCTTGACAGAAGATTAGCGGGAGTCTTGACAGCCCAGCATGCCTGGGCTGAGGAAAATAATAGGGGCTAATTTCAAAAGAAGTTTTCAAGTGAAGTTCGGGGCAGTTTGGCCCCCTTTCCGATTACACACACACACACACACACACACACATATATATATGTGTGTGTGTGTGTGTGTGTGAGAGAGAGAGAGAGAGAGTGAGTGCCTATGTATATAATTGATTTCTTTTATTCACTTTGAACTTAGAATGATATCCATGTTGTATAAAGGGCAGTCTATGACAGGAAAAGGCAAAATTTGTAAATAAAATGTTGAGTCTATTTAGACAAAAAATCTTTGGCTCTCTTGAGCCAAAATATTTTGCATTGTCTTATAAAGTGCTGTGAAGGAGCAAAGGTACCAGCTAATCAGAGGGTTTAAATTAATTATATAAGGATGCTTAGAAGTGAAACCAAGTTACGTAAAGGAGTTTTGTGAGATTAATTGAGCTAAACAGATATTAATTTTGATGCCCTCGAAATTACCAAAGATTACCAACATTCGCGGAGAAACAAAAGATATTTTGTCAAAGTTGTAATTTTAGGAATAGAATCGAGAGAAATTTATTTTAATTAGAATATAGTTGTAGTTAATTTAATTACAACTATACATTAATAATTACATTAGTTTGGTTAAAATATAGTTTCACACACACATGCGTGTATATATACATATATAAAAACAATGTGCACTTTGGTAGGAGGCAAGCTTTCCTGCATCCTTTGATCTTTTTTTTTTCCTATACTCTGTACAGAAAAAAAAGTTTTATAAGCAACTGTCTTTTAAAATAAAGTAATTGTAATACTTTCGTTAACCGTCCCTTCAATTTTCTATGATGCAGGTGAGCCTAAAAATGTCTTAATCATTAATATATACCGGGTGGTCATAATTAAACTGACAGTGCTCACAGTGTTCTGTAGAGCGATCTATTTGCGAAAATGACGCCACATTTTGTATGAAGATTAAACAAGACGGGGGACGAAGGATTCCGCGAAAAAACAAATTAGTTCCAAAAGTCACCGCTAGGGGTAATATTTTGCGCTGTGTAATAGAAATTAGAGTGTTTACAAATGCAAATCAATACAGAAATTATCTTTTATTTTGCATTCAAATGAGGTTCAATGCGGTTGCCGTTGTTTTGGAGCACATATTGCATTCTGTGCACAGTATGCACAATAGCAGAAAGTAACATGTCTGCAGGAATCTCCCGTACAGTCCGTGATATGTTATCCTTCAACGTAGCCAGGTCCTGGACCCCTCCTTGATAGACCTTGGACTTAAGGTAACCCCATAGCCAAAAGTCGCATGGGGTAAGATCAGGCGACCGAGGTGGCCATGCAGTTGGAAAGTAGCGGCTAATGACTCTTTCTGTTGTGAATTTCTGTCGTAGAAGCTGTTGCACCCGTACAGAAACGAGTGGAGGGGTTCCATCTTGCATGAAAATGATTTCCCCCAGGCATTGTCTTTGCTGAAGTGCCGGAATGACAAAGCTGTTCAACATGTAGCGATATTTCTCTGCGGTAACAGAACAGGTTTCCAATCCTGTCTTGGTAATGTTCTCCACACATCATTTTTTTTTTTTTTTTTTTTTTACAATTTTGTTAAAGACGTGGAATTAGTGCAGCGGTAATTGGCGCCGAGATCATTATCGGACGTTTGTTGGTTCAAGGGTCGAACACAAAATTGTGTTCACTAATGGAAGCTAAGGGACGTAAAATAGGTTTGTGGTCACAATGTCCCCGAAGTTTAAATGATATCTCTGGAGGTCAAATCTGTAGGTTTTCAGCTTGGCTCCTGATTCTAAATTTTGAGGACGCACTTTGAGAAAAAAAAGTCGTTCTTTTGCCCTTGCGGTGCTTTTCAAACGAAAATTGCAATATTTCGCAATGAATTGCGTAACCTCTTGTTCATATACTTTGCTTGTCCAAGTGGCATTAAAAACAATAACAAGAAGAAAAGTGAAATTAAAGATAAACAAAATTTATCATACCTCAAACAATTGGTTTTTTGAAGACGTTTACTGAACAGTGTCCGTCTATTTGAACTAATATTGACAAAGAGCAAGATGGAAAAGAATACTTATGGGCAAACTAAAATAAGCAATGTAAACAGAATAAAATTTAAAAAGGAATATTTTTGTTTGAGTATTGTGGAGGGTCACGTGCATCAATCGAAGAACGGAAGTCCACTACCAACTCTCTCAATGCCAATCTCAGTAGGAGAGTAGGAGAGTAATTCGCAAGTCGAATTCTCTACTGATTTTTCAATGAATTTGATTGAAGTAAAAACCACGATGTCATTAAATTAAACGTGTAGGAAATGAATTTGAAATTTGACTATTTATTTCTTGACTAGAATAAGTTGTTATTATTTAAACGATTACATTTAATATACATCTTTTTTTGTTTTGAGCATGCAATAGAAATAGTTTGTGTTTGAAACTCTTCACTAAAGTTAAATAAAAGTTTATTAATTAAAGCAACCCCCCCCAAAAAAAAAATTAAAGCATAACCTAAGCAGTGACACCTGCTGACAGGGGGCTTTAATCTTTCAAACTCACTTAGACTAGAAATAAATCTTTATATAATGAATGCTGAACCTTCTCTTGCCAATATCTGTAATAGTGGTCACGTAGATGACATAACTTAAGCGTCAGAAATATATTTTTAGTTATGTAACCCGAAGGAATCTACAGATGAACATTCGAGAACATTAGCTAGGGTTGTTAGAAAGGAAAACCGGAAAGACAAAACCGAAACCGAAAGTGATAAAAATATCATGACGTGTGTATAAATATATATGTATATACATACACACATATATGTGTATATATTAACATACAAACTAATAATATAAATAGAGAACAAAATCCCATTTCCTGGTATGGCGCAATACCATCCTGGAAACATGAATATTTACAGAAATTAACGAACACTTACAGTGAGATAAAAAAAAAAAATTATCCAGCTTTAACGAACAGAAATTAGGTTTAAACACTAACAATGATAAATTTTTCAATTGATTATTTGGGCTTCTGAAATATTTCCATCAATTTCAGCTTTTTTCTGTTTTACACATTCCCATAAAATTTAGTGCATTTTGATCTAGGGGGTGAGTCAATTGCATGAGAGCCTTTCGAGCTCGCGAAGTTATTGGTACACCTGCTTGATGACGTTCCTCTTTCGAAATACTCTGCTAACAAGCGACAAATTTCGCAGAGATTTAAGTTAATTTCAGCTGTCCTCGTGAAGAAGTATCCGAAGGTAGACTCTAGCTGCAGCTCAGTAAGCAAAATTTAGAAAAATATATTTTTCAGAATTAATTTAATATGTTGCTTGAATCTATTTTTTTAAACATTATTTTTATTATCTTGTTGGATAATCCAAGCAAGGTCCAAGCAAAATAAATGTGATAAGCATGTTTTTAAATTGTCTTCTTTCGAGAAGTGAAAGTTTTTTACAGTGAACTTTGATTCTCTGGCACGGTAAAATAAACTTCAGAATTTTAATATATGTATGTATGTA
The DNA here is from genome assembly GCA_032207245.1 of Pardosa pseudoannulata. Taxonomy (NCBI): domain Eukaryota; kingdom Metazoa; phylum Arthropoda; class Arachnida; order Araneae; family Lycosidae; genus Pardosa; species Pardosa pseudoannulata. The sequence goes on from CM063508.1 coordinate 15,770,109, forward strand.
TGTATACATATATGTATGTATGTGTATACGTATATGTATATATATATATGTACATATATATATATATATATAAATATATACATATACATATGTATATATATACATATATATGTATATATGTATTTATTTCTGTTTATCTCTATCTATCTATCTATGTATATATGTGTGTGCGTGTGTGTGTGAAGTATATTCATGTGTGTAACTTCTATATGAAGTTTGACCGAACGATGGCCGAATGCTTATTGAACGACCGAACGATGGCCGAATTGGAGTTCGTGGATTCGAATTCCAATGTGGCATGAATGTTCGTAGCCGTTCGGAATCGGCTTTCAACTGTAGGTCCCGGTCTCATTAGAACTCGTGTTGCAAAAAGTAGACCGTACCACTCCAAACTTTATATGAAATTTTTGAAAGATATTTTTCTAGGCAGCATTGAAATTTAACAAATCATTATAATTAATATCAAGAAAAATAAATGTGATAAGCATCTGTTATAAATTGTCTTCTTTTAAAAAGTGAAAGTTATTTACAGTGAGCATTGAGTGTCTAGCAGGGTAAAATAAACTTCAGAATGTTAATATATATATATATATATATATATATATATATATATATATATATATATATATATATATATATATATATATATATATATATATATATATATATATATATATATATATATGTATATATATATATGTATATATATATGTATATATATATGTATATATATATATGTATATATATATGTATATGTATATATGTATATGTATATATGTATATATATATATATATATATATATATATATATATATATATATATATATATATATATATATGTGTGTGTGTGTGTGTGTGTGTGTGTGTGTGTGTGTGTGACATGAGGCTTTTTGCCTCATCTCGAAGGGAAGTTCCGAGCTGATATTTCAGCCCTGCACTCATAGAAATTGCGTCGAGAAGGGCAACGGGATAGAGACAAATGGAAACTCAAACTATCGCAGTTTATTCATGTTTTCTCTTACGAACGAAACTACCAACTGTTCGCAAACATTGTACATTCTCGTTTTACAGTTGTTTGGACTAGCCAATTAGCAATCACTACAAGTCACATTGATCATGTAACGTAAGCGTCAGAAATATATTTTTAGTTAAGCAACCGGAAGGAATCTACAGGGGAACATTCGAGAACATTAGCTAGGGTTGTTAGAATGGAATACCAGAACCGAAAGTGATAAAAATATCATGACGTGTGTATATAAATATATAAGTATAGATTACATATACATATATATATGTATATATATATTAACATACACACACAGACATATATATATATATATATATATATATATATATATATATATATATATGTATATATGTATGTATTTATCTATGTATATCTATATAATGTGTGTGTGCAACTTCTCTGAGAGTTATTGTTAAATTTTCTTTAAAATAATTTTCTAGGCTGTGTTGAAGTTTAACAAAATATTGTAATTAACAATACGAAGCAAGAAAATATCACTTTGTAATGAAAAATGGCTTTTGAAATTTACTAAGCATTTCATAAGTTTAGACTGCATTTTATGTATAATTCTTTAATTCAATTCAATTAAAAAAAAATTAGAACTGAGAACAAAAGAGTGTGGCATTTTAAATTTATATTTAAAAAGATTGAAGAAAAAGAAAAAATTTAAAAGTTTACATTTTTTTTTTGTTACTGAAATTGGAACCCAAAATTAAATAAGATATTTAATTTTGCTTTTCAAAATTTACTGCATTATTTAAGTTTAAACTGTAATTTTTGTATAATTCTTGAATTCAATTCAATTAAAGAAAAATTTAGAATTGAGAACAGAATAGCGTTACATTTTCAATTTATATTTAAAAAGACTGAAGAGAAAGGAAAAATTTAAAAGATAGTACTTTTTTGTTGTTTTTTGTTGTCTCATTAGCTCTCGTGTTGCAAAACTGTTGACCGTCGCTTTCAAAACCAAACCAAACCTGAACGTAATTTGTTGACATTCTTTCACCCTCTCAAAGTCAGGCAGGAATGTCCAAAGCTTATATATTGGTCCAGAATTAAAACATGCTAAGATGGGGTAGTACCTACTGAGAGACTATCTCATCCTCCATCTAAATCGGGTGCATAGAAAGGAGTTATTACGGTATTGTGTGTTCGTCGAAGAAAAATGAGCAAGAGATTGCTGGTAATTTATCTGAGGTGAACAAAAAACTAACTGAAGATTCTCTTTTATTTATACGTCCAACATCTGTCACCTTTCCAAATTCTACAGGTCTCATTTAGCCCTTGTTTGGTCAGTCGTTTAAAAGGTGTAATGATCACAATTTCGCTACTGCTTATAATTTTAAGCACTTTCTTATATCAAGTTTTTCGAGCCATTCGTGCTAATTCCGCCGTCATAGGCAAAAGGCGACTATCAAAAACGTCCAAATCCCTTCCAAATTAGACTTGCTGATCGACGTTGGAGCAATGGGTATAAAGAAGGGAGTCTGCAGCGTGGGGTTTCAACACACCTGTTTCGTAACCTCCACGTCAGGGACTAAACGGTGGGCCCATGAAGTCTGGTTCCCAACAGCAACGCCCTATTCATTCGGCCCTCCTATTACAAGTTGTGTAATAAATCGAGTCGTAGGAGCTTATACAAATGGGACTACTGTCAGTTCAACAATGATCACAGAAATGAATCATTAGTGACCTACATACGATCCGCGGGCCACAATACCTGTTTCTCATAATTATTTGTGGTCGAAATCATTTTCTTAAGCTATAAACTTATGAAATATGGACATTAATGTGAGAAAGAAAACATTAAGTGCCAGAATGCAATTGGGAAACGTTCCAGATAAAACTCAATTAAAAGTTAACCCTAAAACGTCTTCTTTTCATCTACAGGAAATCAAAATCTACCTTTCTCAAACACAATACTTGTTTGATATATTTCAAAGATGGGGAAATCCAAGTTGCGTCAATGCAGAGATCAATCGATTGTGAAATTTTTTCATATGCGTGTTTGAGGATATAATCGAGAAATGATATGTGGTAATAATCTTTTATTAACGCTTTTTACAGCTGTAAATTACTTTCTGGTTCTAGTGGTTGATATGAAGCAATTCTTACCAGGAAATTCAATTTTAAAGCTCCTGGTCTCTAATGTCAAATATACCATTACAATGACAATCAAAGTAGATGCCAGCCTTAAGATTATAGAAGATATGCTGTAAACAACTGTTGGTAGTATTATTTAGTTATTATACTACGTACATCTTACTTGACAACAGCAATAGTACTGTAAAACCTTGATCCGTCGTTTTCCCAGGAGACGAAAATGGTAAATATGATTGCAGGAAAGCGATGGATACGAAATATAGATGTAAGAAATTAATTAAAATGTGTAACTACAGATACATTAACTAGTAACAATACTAAGTGGAAGCAGTCAACTTTTTATAAAATATAATTTATATTTAGAATTATATTGAGCATAATAAAATTTTTGTAAAATGTGTATCTATTTTGAGCAAATGGATCACTTTACTTCAAAGAATAAGCGTTTTATCACCTCTACCTCTTTAAGTACATTTTCAACACTTCTGTGCCGTTATTTCAATAATTTAAGTTTTGATAAATCTTCGTTTCCTTTAGAAAATCTCTACTGATTTTGCTTCGTCTTCGGTTTTTTCATCTTCACAATCTTGCTTCTGATCTATGCATTGATTCTTCACTGTTGTAGTTCCTCCATTGCGATCCATCATCACCGGCATTTTGCTCTTATTTAAATGATTTAAGGTTTGATAAAACATCGTTTCCTTCAGAAAATCTCTACTGATTTTCCTTCGTCTTCGCTTTTTCATTTTCACGATCTTGATTCTGATATATGCATTGATTCTTCACTGTTGTAGTCCCTCCATTTCGATCCATCATCACCGGCATTTTGCCCTTATTTAAATGATTTAAGGTTTGATAAAGCATAATTTCCTTCAGATAATCTCTACTGATTTTGCTTCATCTTCGCTTCTTTCATCTTCACGATCTTGCTTCTGATCTATGCGTAGATTCTTCACTGTTGTAGTCTTTCCACTCTGATCCATCATTACTGCCATTTTACCCTTATTTAAATGATTTAGGTTTGGATAAAGCTTTGCTTCAGAAAATCTCTACTGAATTTGCTTCGTCTTCGCTTCTTTCATCTTCACGATCTTGCTTCTGATCTATGCATTGCTGGCGTTTTTACCCTTATTTAAATGATTTAGGTTTGGATAAAGCTTTGCTTCAGAAAATCTCTACTGAATTTGCTTCGTCTTCGCTTCTTTCATCTTCACGATCTTGCTTCTGATCTATGCATAGATTCTCTACTGTTGTAATCCTCCATTTCGATCCATCATCTTTGACATTTTGCTCTTATTTAAATGATTTAAGGTTTGATAAAGCATCGTTTCCTTCAGAAAATCTCTACTGATTTTGCTTCGTCTTCGCTTCTTTCATCTTCCCGATCTTGCTTCTGATCTATGCACAGATTATGTTGTAGTCCCTCCATTCTGATCCATCATCACTGCCATTTTACCTTTATTTAAATGATTTAAGTTTTAATAAAGCTTTGCTTCAGAAAATCTCTACTGATTTTGCTATGTCTTCACCTCTTTCATTCTCATGATCTTGCTTCTGATCTTATGCATAGATTCTTCACTGTTGCAGTCCTCCACTCCGGTCCATCATTACTACCATTTTGCCCTTATTTGAATGACTTAAGTTTTGATAAAGCTTCGGTTCAGAAAATGTGTACTGATTTTGCTTCGTCTTCGCCTCTTTCATACTCATGATCTTGTTCATAATTTTAGTGAACACGAGGGTCTTTGGCTGTCTTGGGCCTCAAACTCATAACTTTGTGACTTCGAGATCGATAGCTTTGCCGACTGAGATATTGCGGCTCATTTTATCTCCCTTTAGCATTTGAAAGAAAACAGTAATACCAAAATAAAGTAGGCCATGGACTCTATAATCTAAAAAGAAAAATAACTTTCGATTAGAAAAGAAATCTTAAATATAGGGAAGTTTGTATCAAACTTAGCCTTAAGAAATGAGCTAAAAGTGCAAAATTATCCCAAAGGTGAGAATATCATTGAAATGTAGGTCCTGGTAATAACTATAATTGTAACAATCGTTCTGAAACGGATGTAATATCTGTGAATGTATTATAGAAGTTTAATTTGAAGCGTCGCTGTCTATTTTTATGATACATAAAAGTTAATGAGACCGAGACCTACTGCTTAAAATCAATTCAGAATGGCTATGAAAATCCATGACAGAAGTTTGACAGGATCTTTGGTTCTACAGAGCAGCACCCTACCCGTCAATTATACCCATTGGATCGTCGTTCGGCGTGTTGGAGTAGAAGCGGTATATAAAGCAACATCTATCTAATCTATCTATCTATCTATCTATCTATATATAATAATAATAATAATAATAATAATAATAATAATAATAACATGGACTTCACGAGGGGTGGTTGCAGTCATGGCCCGTAAAAATGACACCGTTTTAGCTAAAGACCTTTATTAACATAACGTTGGAGAATGGGTTCCCACTTCATTATAGGGACAGGAAAAATTGACGGGTCAGCGAGTATGAAGTAAAAATCCCTTAACAATTGGGTCAATATCTCACTTAAAATCTGTAGGAAAATCTGCCTCCGATAGCGTGCATCTTCTTTTTGTTTGGAAATTTCCTAAATTGTCCGCTAGGGCAATGTAGAATTATAATTGGTTAGACCCCTTCTCTGAGGGCGTAAACTGTAGCTCCAGTGGTCAATTTAGGTTAGGGGTTAAAAAGGGGAAAGCAAAAGGACTCGGAAATTTTTGCCCTTGACTTAAGATTTGTAAACCCCTGAGAATTTTCTCGGGCTGTCTTAGGGGTTTTATATAAACTGCCTACATTAGTTTTCCGATCTAGTTTACTTTTCCTTACACACACACACACTCTCTCTCTCTCTCTCTCACACACACACACACACACACACACACATATATATATATATATATATATATATATATATATAGAGAGAGAGAGAGAGAGAGAGAGAGAGAGAGAGAGAGAAAGAGAGAGAGAGAGCATGAAACGAATATTATGAATAGCTGGAGAGGATATTCCATATCCTGTGATAATTTATTCATCCTGCCGAAAGATGGCCGCATGGTTAGATCGTCAATACCAAAGTTCGTGGGTTCGAATCCCACAGTGGCATGGATTTTTGTAGCCGTTAGGAATCGGCTTTAAGCAGTAGGTCCTGGTCTGATTAGCCCTCGTGTAGCAAAACAGTGTACCACAGCGCTCCAAACCAAACCAATTTATTCATCCATGTCGGCAGCGGGATTCGAACCCATATTCTGTGGTTCCGAAGAACAGCACCCTATGCATCAGACCACCTTTCGGCGTTTTGTAGTAGAAGGGATCTACATAGCAATTAATATATAGTGTAAAATGAATATCCAACGCATTAGATGAGGGGATTACATAGTAAATGCAATAGGGGATGATTATTTTGATGTTCTTTAAACAATTTCGATGATTTTTATATTTTTGCCTTTCTAGTATCCTTACACAATTAACAATTATTCAACCATTCTGTGACTCAATATTTTTAATTTGACTTTCACATTAAGCCAAATTTATTAATAAAAAAATCCCTGATTGAAAATTGAATTGAAATTTTTATAAATTTTTCAATTATAAAAAGTATTGCAAGTTGCTTGATTACGATGCTTTTTGTCATTGGAGACAGTACAATGGAAATATTGGATCATTATTTTGTGGATTTACAACCAACACAATAGTTTTTTGTGTTTGTTTTCCTAAAGCACAAAAGTTAATTTGTTAGATTCGACAGTACAGTCGGGTTTCGTCACAATTTAAAAGATTTTCTTGCTCATAACCTTCACACGTGCGACAATTCTATGTACCAGACTCATCAATTCCCAGAAATCCCTTTTACCGCGGAAATGGTTTCGCAATAGACTACTAGCCGTTCTTTCACGTAGGTATTCATTTCGATTCTGGCAGCTGAAGCTTAAGGTCTATTACAGACGCACTATAAAAGATAACTGTTTAGCTATTGTTGGTTTACCCTAAATTTCGTACTTTACAACCAACGTGAGTTAGTAATTTACAGGATATTTTTCTATCCTTACTCAAAATATCTGCCAGTTATATCTTTCTTACCTTGTTGAAACGTTGATAAAGTAAGTATTAAGTAAACTGATTTTTTCTATTTCATATTTATTAAAGTTTTTTAGTTTTTACTTTTAATGCAAATCATTTTCAACCTATTCATATTCTTAGTAAAACATAACTACAGTGAATCCCAAACATTTGCATACAGCGATTAAAGCTTCACTATCATAACATAAAAGTAATTTTTTTTAGTCTTAGACGTGCATTCTATTATTTTTATAATATATATGAATCTCAAATCATACATATCCTTTAAAATTGCACACTTATAGTAAAAACTTGTTACATAAAAATGTGAAATGTATGAATAAGCAAGGAAATTAAATAAGAAAATTTGTGTATACCTGTACAATTTATTTGTATTATTATTCAAAATAATTGCTTCGTATTTAGCAGCTTATCTTTTACGTGTAGTTACAGTCTGTAACCTTTTATTGATTAAATTAACAAGCTTTCTAGTGTTAGATTGGGTGGCTTTCATTCTATTTCTTTAATATGTATGAGTTTCAAATCAAACATATGCTTTAAAATTGCACACTCATAGTAAAAACGTGTTACATAAAAATGTGAAATGCAAAAATAAGCAAGGAAATTAAATAAGAAAGTTAGTGTATACCTGTACAATTTATTTGTATTATTATTCAAAATAATTGCTTTGTACTTAGCAGCTTATCCTTTACGTTTGGTTACAGTCTGTAACCTTTTATTCATTAAATTAACAAGCTTTCTAGTGTTAGATTGAGTAAATTTTGACCATTCCTCTTTTATTTTGCCTATTAAATTCTCTTTACATTTTAAATGGTTTGAATTTTTTTAAAAATTGTTCTCATGGATGTTTAACTGGATTTAGGTCTGGGTATTATGGGTGTATTTTATACTAGCTGAATGTTTCAGATCATTGTCTTGCTGAAAAATGAAATTCTATTATAAGTTTTTCGGAACTTGCTAGTAAATTTGTTTGTAGAATCCAGTTTAGTGGGCCGGCCGCCATTTTTTAGCTATATATTTGTTCAAAATATTGCAAATTGTAGCTAAGTGATGTTTACACTTTGTTCTTCGTCTTGTTTTAAGTTTATACACAATTTTAAAGTATATTTTGAATAAAAAAGGTTTCAAATCTTGGTGAAGGGAATACAAATACGTAAATTTTTAATGTATTTAAAAGCATGTTTGTACTGTTTTTTTTTTTTTTTAACTAAACAGTGGTAATTTTTGCAGTAGCTAGAAATTAAGCAAAGTATCACACTTGGCATCACTTGGTTATATTTAGACAAACGTCGCCAAAGCACTGTTGCTATTTAATAAAATTATTTTCGTTTTTTTACTTTATATTATATGCTATTTAGGTTATTTTCGGTTATTTATTTTACATTATATGCTATTTAATTAAATTTTTTAATTAATTAACGGTCAGATATTCTAACACGCGTCATTTCCCTCATTAAGAGCAAGGGTTGTCAGAAAACTGATTGGTTGTAGAATCTAGCGGTTATCAGCTGCGCTTGGCGTGCCCACTAAAATAGTATACAGCCAACTGTCTTCAATGTGAAAGTAAACCAGTGGTTCCAAAATATTTCGAACACTGACTCCCTTCTCATACCAGACACTCAGCCATTAACCCTCCACCTTCAAGTGGGTAACTCTCTTCAGTTATATAATACCAAAATATGCAATTTTAACTTTGATGCTTTTTATACTAACGTTAAAATAAAATATATTTTGATATTTAAAGACATATATTTCAATGATTTAAAGAAAAACTTAAATGTATTTTTGAATTATTTTTATTAATAAATTTTTAATGATATTTAATCAGTTTATTATTTTTAATTAATATGTTTCAAATGATATTTATGTAATATATTATATTTAATTAATGTGTTTTCAAATTATATTTAATCAATATATTATTTATAATTAATATTTCTAGAAATCAAATCTACCCATTATCATTTCTTTGATGTGCAAAATTACTGACTCCATATGGTGGCTTTCAAAACCCTCTGGTACACAAACGGTTAACTTGACTTGTGTATCCAACCAAACAACCTAACTTGGAACTCCTTTTAGTCTCACTGTCTTTAATATGGGCACTGTTTTTTACAATTTCCTGGAGCAGTTGGTTTCTGTTTTCTTTCCCCTTCTTAGAAATTAGCATATAGCCCGTCATATGACGGGATCAATAAATTTTTTAATTTTCCAGAATTGTAAAGTACCCCACCATGAGACAGGTAAAAAAAAATGGTTTGTTTTTTTGGCTGACATTTGTCTGGTACACGCTCAATAATATGTGTATCTTTATTGACCGCATGTCAGTTGCCAATTTTAATTTGTCTAGTCATATTACGTGATAGGATGGACAGCAGAAGTTTTAATATTGACATTGATTATTTGGTGGTATCTATGAATGATGTCCAAAATTGAGCGAATCGATTGCAAACCTTGTGGTTATGTATAAAAAACAAACAAAAAAACGAGTAAACGTCTTAATTTTCAAAGAGATATAACTTAAACGCTAGATATTTCTTAGTCCGTGAAACAGACTCCCAGACTTTTATGAAAAGAATTTGTTGTTAACACCGTTGATAAAATTTTCATTCCAACAAAAAATAATCGAGGATTAAATTTAAAATTATCACATTTGCACTTACTCAGTTATTTAAGCCAAATATAAAAGAAAATTATTTAGGTAATATCTAAGTTCAGTGATAAAACGTATGAAAATAATGTATATGATATTTAAACAATTTAAATTAAGAAATGATTAAATGAGATGATTAAAGGAATGGCGTCATAATGCTAGAAAAAAAATATTATTTTCATCTACTTATAATGTGATAAATTGATAAATTTGGTACAGATGCATTATAAACGCCGTGTTTTTTTCTCGCCAAACTTGGCGATTTTATGGGGCGATTACTGGGTTGCTGTGTGTGCCCTAACTTTGGTGTGGGGGATATGGAAGCTCCGATATGTTCTTGCATCCTATTGGTGCACGTGATTTTTGACGTCATTACCTGGCATTATATGAAAATTTGCTGTTCTAAACAGCTTTGCTGTTCTTTTCGTTCCAGACGCGGAGTGGTAAGGTGTCACCTAGGTTAGGTAAGTAATATAGTTATGGCGGGTGTTTCCAGAAACTTGCATCTTAGCTGCTCTTTTGGTTTACAGTCGCCTAGGTCAAGTTATATATTTTTTTAAAATCATTTTCTGGGATTTAGTATTTTAGTTATGGTGGGTATAGTATTTCGGTTCTTACTATTTTTATTCTAAATCAAACAAGATGCTTTGGTTTGGAACATTTTGTTTTTGTTCTTATCATTTTCTGGAATTTAGTTAATTTAGTTATGACGCGTGAAGTTATTTCGATTTTGAAATTGTTAAAAAGTATCAATTATTTTGATTGTGAAATTGTTCAAAAGTATCAAAATATTCTAAACCAAACAAGATGTTTTGGTTTGGAACATTTTGTTTTTGTTCTTATCATTTTATGAGATTTAGTTAATTTAGTTATGACGGGTGAAGTTATTTCGGTTCTTACTATTTTTGAAATTGTTAAAAAATATCAAATCCAAATCTGAGGTTTTTTTTTAAAATTTATTTTAAAGTTTTTTAAGGGAGGTGGGAGTGTTGTAAAATGTTTCTGGTGCTACCCTTTCCTATTTTCATTTGCTATTAAGTTTATTTTGCATTTTATTACAAGGGGAGGAGGATTGAGAGGGGAACCCCCCATCACATGTTTGATTCTTCATAATATTAGTGTTTATTAAAATGCTATCTATTGTGTTTATTCTGTTGACACATATCATAAATATTACTAATCTGTTATTTATTTTTTAAATAACGTAAAGAATGATGATTATTATGCTAATTTTATTTTAATAATGCTTTAAATTGTTAATCTGTTTTTTCCTTTTAATGTTTAGTTTTGTTAATGTTGTGTTTCAAATATGCCACGTGACCGCCATGTTTTTTTGGTGATCTTTCATAAAACACGTACCGCCGCCATGTTTTTCTACTTGGCGATTTTTCAAATCACGCGTTTTTCTGTTAATCTCAAAAAAAAAAAAAGGCGATTGGGACCGGCGTCTATAATGCATCATCTGTTCCATAAATTTAGTCGCCTTCTCTTAACCGGGGAAAATATGGCTTGAAATAAGGGCATTATACGACCGGAAAAGGGGAAGGAGTGGATTTAGAACGTTTTCGAACTTGCTTTGAATTTTGCTAACCCTAAATCATAAAAAATCCAATATGGATGTCTATCAATTCCCGGTCCAACCGCTTCATAAATTCGCGGAGAGACGGACAGACAACTTAGGCTATTATTAAAGAGGGGATTTTTTTTACTACTTGTGATACATTAAAAGTTCTGTTATCAATATTACTGTCACAAAATAAAATTAACAATGGTGAACAATCGAACTCCGAATAATGCCATTGAACAAATAATGCCATTGACAAATCTTTTCGGGATAGATTAACTTACTTTAAATGCTTCTAATTTTAAATTCTCGAAGAAATTCACTTTAAATAATAGTTCCATGTTAAGTGGAACAAAATTTTAGCACCTGCATTTACCTTCATTTTTGGTATCTTTCTAGGCGGAACATGGAAGCTACATTGTTATTTTTAGCCGCTGGTCTGATGTTTTCAGGCGTGCACAGCGTATCGCAATCCATGTCTTGCAGCACTGTCAACGGGAAAACGATCTGCGATAAACAGACCAGTGACGGAAACAGCGCCATGTCATCATCGTCAGCAGGATTCGGAGAGGGTACCAGCTTCCAACAGACGTACGCAGGAGCAGGGGGTCCGTTTCAGTGGGATTCCAGTTCGCAGACTGTAAATGGTAAGGAAAACTGTTCAAGTGACATTGAAGTTCTTAGATTTCTGTTCATATCTTGCAGATGGCAGATGGGCTTTTGAGAAAGACGGGAACACAAAGGTCATTTTTCAATCCATATTGTTATTTAAGAATAAATCAGGAATACAAAATATTTTGAGATAATTCTTTGTATGATATGTTAACCAATAATTATTTATTAAAAATAATATATAGTTTTTAAGTCTACGCTTCAATATATATACTGTAGAACCTCCATAAGTTGACCACCTAAGGGACTGTAACTAAGTGGTCAACATACGGAGGTGGTCAACTTAGGGAATTTTTTTAAAAATATTTACTATAGTACAATATTAGAAAAAAGTTAGTAAGCTTTTTTAGTATTTTTTAAGGAAAAATTTAGAAAAAAGTTAGCACTTACTCATTTTTATTTTTACTGAAAATACAGCACATTTTTACAAATTTTGAAAGAATGATTCAATTTTTGTTTGAGTCCTCTTTTTGTTCATTTGGTAACTGCAAAAAGCAATTTCACAGTTTATAAGTCCATTAAGCATGCTTGGGCATTTTTCTGCAGTGAAATCTTTAACTTGCTCCATCATGCGCTTTACATCGTCTTCCTTCAGAGTTGGGTAGTTTTCAGTTTCATCGTCACTTGGATCATCATCCTCTTCGCCGTCCATTTCTCGTACCTTAGAGTCCTCGCTGTGCTTAGTCCCAGAGAGTATCTCACTGAAGATTGCCTCTGGGTCTGGTTCAACACATGTTACTAACTCATCATCCATGGTAACATAATCTTCAAAATTAACTCCATTAAAAACTGGCAAGGGAGATAAAGGAAGCTCATCCTCTTGCACCGATGTTGTAGCTGTAACAAATCCAGCTTTCTTGTAGCAGTTCTTAATCGTGGCTTGAGTAACTTTATTCCAAGCAGAATTAATCCAATGAACAGCATTCAAAGCATTTACTAATGCAGCTGTTGATGATGCCAATGCAGAAGGACCACAGGCGTGTGTTTTCGTGATCACCCATTCCAGCAGTTGAGCTCTGTAGTGCACTTTGAAGGACTGAATAATGCCTTGATCTAAAGATTGGGTTTTCAAAATTGTGTTTGAAGGCAAAAATTTTAGCTTCACATTTGTGAGATTATTCACTTTTGGGTGGCTGGGGCAGTTATCCACGGTAAGTAGAATAGATCGCTTCTTTTTCCTCATTTCTGCGTCAATTCCTCTAACCCACTCTTCGAATAAAGCACTGGTCATCCAAGCGGATTTATTCGCTCTCCAAAAAACAGGAAGGTCATCAGGTTTTACATTTTTAAATGCACGGGGTTTTGCGGTTTTGCCGATCACCATAGGCTTCAATTTTTCTCCTGTCATACTAGCACATAGAAGAACAGTAAAACGCTGTTTTGCAAGTTTTCCTCTTTTGCAAGAGTCACCCTTCATTATTAGACTTCTATCAGGCATTGCTTTAAAGAAGAGACCGCATTCATCAGCATTAAAGATGTCCTCATCTTTAAAACCTTTAGCAAACTCTGGGAATTTTTCAATAAACTTCTCCACCACTTCAGCTGAAACCTCATTCGATTCCCCACACAAAACTTTTTGAGAAATCTCGTATCGTAGTTTGAATTTTTCAAGCCAACCTGCTGACGCTTGGAAGTCATCAATTTCGAATTTTTTTTTTTTTTTTTTTTTTTTTGCTATTTCCTGAAGCATAAGCCCCGATATTCTTGCAGTAATTGATCTCATCTCTGTAAACCAACGAAATGTGGCTTCATTCACAGTGTCGAGACACGTTTTTCTCCTTTTTCTTTGAAGTTCCCCGTTTTCGGAAGAATATCTTTCCAGATAATCTCCCTTGCCTTTTAAATTATTGCTCACAGTTGTCTTACTCACACCAAATTTTTCTGCTGTCTTTCTTTGGCTCCTGCTTTCCAGAAAATTAAGAAGATCCACTTTCTCCTTTAAGTTCTCTTAGAGCTTTTTTTTTCGCCATTTTTAATAAAAATTCGCAAATAAACGACTGGTACTGCCACAACGCAATGTCCAGAAAAAAAGAACAGAACATGTTTCACATGTGAGTGATACAAGTTGTTTTCCAATTCTGCGTAGTTTGTTCAATGCTACATTGCTACACACATACTCCACTCTCTTGACCGACAGATTTTAGTAATTACAGCCAATCCAAGAAATGAAAGCATGCAAAAGGCTAGAATATCATTTCTCTTTAACAAAAGGCTAGGTACTCTCTGGTATTTCCCTCCCATAGTACCATACTGGAAGTGAACAATGAATGAAGCACCAAAGAGGGGGGGGGGGTCTCGAGTGTTGCTCAGATAATCCAAAGACTGATAAAGAAATTCCTGAAATCCAGGTGGAGAACAACCAGAGGAAAAATCTAATTCAAGAAAACATCAGTGGTCAAGTTGCAGAGAGTAAAACCTACTAAAAATTGGTCAACATACAACTTACGGAGGTGGTCAACATAGAGAGGTAAATCGCCATTGAAAATGCGTTGTGACCATTCAAACTAATAAATTTCGGTCAACATAGGGAGGTGGTCAACTTTGGATTTTTCACTGTATATATATATATATAGTTAAATTGTTATTATTATTTATTTACTAACATATAGCCCGTCATATGACGGGAACAGTAAAATTTTTAATTTTCCAGAACTGTAAAGTACCCTATGAGGCAGGCAAAAAAATGGTTTGTTTTTTGGCTGAGAATTATCTGGTACAAGCTCAATAATTTGTTTATCTTCATACTTCTCTAAAGCCTCCCGATACTGTGAATGCAGTTTAGAATCACGTTGAATTCATTGAATCAAACCGTGTGGTTATGTATAAAAAACAAACACACAAACGAACAAACTTCTTCATTTTCAAAGATATATAACTTAAACGATAGATATTTATTAGTCCGTGAAATAGACTCATAGATTTTTATGAAAAGAATTTGTTGTTAATACCGGTAATAATTATTTCATTGCAACAAAAAATAATCGATGATTCAGTTTAAAATTATCACATATGTCCCTAATCTCTTATTGAATAGAAATATTAGAAAATTACGTAATATCTAAGTCCAGTGATAAAACGTATGAAAATAATGCAGACGATTTTTAAAAAATTTAAAATGAGAAATAATTAAGGCCCGGTCACACCAAAGTCATTTAACGGCTAACCGCGTTTAACCCTTGACCGCAACTATTGGTGGGACGCAAATTCCCGTTTAAACAGAGATTAATCGTGGTTAGCCGTTAAACGACTTTGGTAAGACCGACCCTAAATAAGATGGTTAAAGGAACGACGTTATAATGCTAGAAATAAATGTTATTTTTACCTATTTATTATGGGATAAATTGATAAATTTAATCACCTGCTCTTAGCCGGGGAAAATAGGGCTTGAAGAAATGGAATTAAAAGCTATAAAAGGGGGGAAGGGGTAGATTTTGAACGTTTTAAAAACTTACTTTGAATTTTGCTAACCCTAATTCATCAATAATCCAATATGGATGTCCCTATCCATTCCAGGTCCAACCGCTTTATAAGTTCGAGGACAGACGGACAGGTAACTTAGGCTATTATTATATTGGGGATGTAGTATTGCATGAAGAACATGTTGATTATCCTTATACAGTTCCTCCGAAGCACAAGTCCATCGATAAACACATCAACGATATTAACCCTTTTCAAACACAATAACAAATTCTGGACGATATCTTTAATACTAGAACTGTGGGATGGATCATTTTAATCCAAAAACTATTTTGTGTCTAATTTTCTCAAAAAGTTATTAACAAAATTGAAATAATTTTGTTCGCTTCTCCTAATTTTATACCCATAAAAATCTTTGAAAACATAATATTGAAGAACCTGTGCATATGCGAGAAAGGGTTCATTACAAAGCTTCCAAATGTGAAAACGAAACTGTAGATATTTGCTCTAACTGTAAAATATCGATATGTAGAAATATATATGTTGTTGTTGTTGTTGTTTCTCATGCCACTTGGACAAACCAAAGAGGATTGATCCTGAAGGCTCTTGTATTAAGGCCAAGGGGGCACCTTTCAACTTAATGAGCACCATTAAGGTGAAAGAATGATTTCGCTCAAGTAGGTCCTCGTAATTTTAAAGCAGGGACTAAGAAGACCTATATACTTGGCCTACTACTCCCAGAGGTATTAATTGAGAACTTGGAGACTATTGTGACCACGAACATATTTACATGACCCAATCACCTTTTTAACACATTCGCTGCCACTAAAAATGATATTACCATCCTCAGAAGCCGCATTACAAAACAGGGTTATAATGGTTTAAATGTTCGTTATATTTTACTACGAAAATCAAAAAACGAGAAACATATTATTTCCTGTTTAGGAGAGCGTTTTTTTTTTCCGACGCTCTGGAGCGTCAGTGGCACACAGACTCAACCTCTCTTCGTGAGTACCACTGACGCTCCGGCGCGTCTGATGAATATTCTAAGAAATTACTGGTATATCGCATAAAATAGTAGTTTAAAAGGAATAAAACGGAATACCGTTCATATATACGTTCATATATATTCATTTATTCCATTTATGAAACAATACTGAAAACATTTACAAATAATAAGCACAATATACAGATATTGGCATTGTTGAATTATTACTTCTATTTCTAGATGTTGAAGCAAAATAATAATTAAACATAATAATGCAAAATTACTATCAACTCTAAATATTAAATTAATGTAGCAAAGTATATATAACACATAAACGATATAGTAAAAAAAAATAATGCAAACAAAAATTTTGAAAACCAACCACAAAAAATTAAAAAATAATGCTTCCCTAAGTGCCGAAACAACCTCGCCGTTCAATTTCCAAAGCCACACTAAACACAGAGCATATAACTTATCAAAGTCCCTCGCCGCGTTAGTGCGTCGTCGGCATACCTGGAGGTGCCGCTCTGACGCGCCAGTGCGTCGGTGGCAGCGAACGTGTTAACGAACACGGTGGATCTTCGCCCGGCTCAGAGAAATATATTTATAAATATATGTGCAAAATATATAAAGATGCCCCAACAGCACCTGCATGAACTGTGTATGAAAACTGTAAGAAACTAAATATTTCCATTAAAGTTGTCTATATATTTTTGTAACTATATAGACTTTTAGATAGAGTAATATCTTATTATTTGTTTTATTAATTTCTATAAATACAGTGTATTTTTTTAATAACAACACAGATTCATATTGATCGAGGTAAGTTTGACCCATCCCTTAGTTTTAGGTAAATCAAAACTCCCGGGGTTCTAGTGTTAGAAATATATTTGGTAAAACCGAGTTCTTTATGAATTTAGAAACTAAACGTTTAAACAATGTAATTTCCTCTGCATACATATAATTAATTTATACAATAATGTGCTAAGATAGATGCCCAAATAAAAAAAACACATGAATTGTACTGTTACATACAAAAACTATATTAACCATTTAGCATTTCATGAGGTTTACACCTTAAAAAGGATGCTTTTAATATATTTAATACTAAACGCTTATCAATATTATTAAAAAAATAAATAACTGATAAATGTTCGACAGAATTTATGGAAAGTTGAAAATATTGAATTTCAGTTGTGTCTTTATTAGTCTGGGTTATTCTGCCCCAGACTGTCTCACTTTATTTACTTATTACGTAAAACATTTGACATCTATTTTATTTACTAATATTACGAAAATGGATGCCTTAAAATAAGTTAAAAGATTAATAAAAATATTTATTAACAATGGCCAAAGATAGAAAAGGGAATTAACTCTTTTCCTCATATTCTTGTCAAGTATTGAGTTACTTATCTGAACCAAGCCCAACTGTTTAACTCAAATTTGTAGAAATCCTTCCCCTGCCCATCTGAGCCAGTTCACGACAGCTATTTTCACATCACTGCCTAAAGATAACCTTAATCTAAGTAAGTGTTCAATCGATTTTCGAACAATAAAAGGAAATAGTTATTGGTTGCTAAATCTTCCTGAATACGATGCTATATCCTATACTGCTCGCCAAACTCGTGAATTGTCGCAAAAGTTCTTGAGCTAGATTCAGGCAATCATCCTAGATTTACCCCCTAACCACAGTAGATTTAGTAAATGTGGAAAAATATGAACGACAACTATACATCTTAATTCTATTTTCTATCTTTTGGCTATAGCTAATAATAAGATTTTTTTTATTACCCTTTTAAACTTTTTTGTAGACCTATCCTCGTACTTTTAAATCAGGTCTAGGACAACTGCAAACATAACCAAACATATTTGGCATCATTTTCCCCTTAAATTCAAAATGTCTCCGTACATGTTCCAACTGGCCACTAGTATATTTTGTCTTATATTACCTGAGTAAGACCAGGACTGGTAAATATTTTTCATTGCCTTTTCCGATTGACCAGTTTTGTCCAAAATATGATAAAAAATCTTGTTGTTGGCTTATGCCAACAAACCAAGTACAAATGAGCTGGAGGTTACTCGTATTAAGGCCAGGGGTTGATGACTAGCACCACAAGGATGAAAGTACGACTTATGCTCAAGTGGGTACTCGTAATTTTGAAGTAGGTACCAAGCAGAAGACAGATAGGCTTAGCCTGCCACCTCCAGAGGTATTGAATGAGAACTTAGAGGATATTGTGACTACGAACCTATTTTAAGTGCAACAGTCAGCTTTAACGAACACGTCGGATTTTAGACCGGCTCGGGTCCGAACCCGCAATCTTTCAGTTACAAGATCGTCGCCTTTGCCGAATGAGCTGCCGCGGCTATAATAAAAAGACCTTCTTTTGTGGAAGAACTATAAACTAAAGTCTACCCATCTAGGTCATTCCATCATAGAATTATTATATTCATACACAGATAGAAGCATACACTGGACAGACATAAATCACAAATTTATTTTTGCACCTAGGGTAATAAAAAGGTTATCTGTCAAAATCTCGAGATTACATTTCAGTAATACTCCATGATATCAACGTCTTTTGACGATAATGTGCACAACTTTTCTCGTCAACACGAAAGAAAAAATATTTAAAAATCGTGGGCTCAAAAATATGTAATATATTTTTAATAAGTGTAATGTACAAAATTCTAAAAAAAAAAAGCCCCACTATGAACCTCAATATTTATTTATGTAGACTTAATTTTAAACAATGAAAAGTTTTTCTTCTCTACTTTATCTCACTGTATAAGATAATAGTAATCCCTTTTATCTTAATATTTATTACCCGGAAAAACGTTTTGTGTGATGTTTTTTATATTTTGCAGAATGATTATATATTGTAGAATGAAAGGAAGAGGCGAAACCATATATCATACAAATTAAAGTAAGGCAGTAAATGATAACGCGAAGTAAAAGTGAAAGATAATTTTTGCTGTCTGAAAAAAAAAATATGTACATAAAATATCGTTAACTATTTTTAAATAAGACCAAATATTTTAACGTATCTTTGCAGATAACTCACCTATATATATATATGCATATAATTTGTGTGTGGAAGCATTGTTTATTGTGTGAGAAATCGAAATGGAACATGTAAAATTCATATCAAATTGTAGATTTGTATGAAATTTTATAATCAACTATTCAATTGTAAGTGATACTGTAGAATATTTGAGTACATTATGCATAACTGGTATAGGACGGAGCAGAGTTTATGCCTGGTTGCATGATGATATCTATAGTGTCATATGCATATATATATATATATATATATATATATATATATATATATATGTATATGTATAAATGTATATATATATATATGTATAATATATATATATATATATATATATATGTATATGTATGGATGTATATATATATATATATATACATATATATGTATGAATGTATATATATATATATATATATGTATGTATGTATATGTATGGATGTATATATATATGTATATATACATATATATGTATGAATGTGTATATATATATATATATATATACATATATATGTATATACATATGTATAAATCTAGGGCGTTTCCATTATTTTGATAACCACCTGTTTGTATTATAAAGAAATGTTAGTTAATTTATTTTTTGTATCTGTCTGCGAAAGATGTGGATTAAAAAATTGCAAGTTTACAAAATACGAAATTTGGTCTAAGTAACTTATACACCCGACCCAGCTTACGCCATACGGGGAATGAAATTTGGTCTAAAAATATTTTGTCCGAATTCGAGTACGCAGTGTAACGAAATTATGTTTGTTATTTATATATTTAATATTTAAATTTATTTTTGCTCTTTTTTTACCTTTACTTTAAACATAAATATGTAGAAAATGACTTCGTAATACCTTATTTCGTTGTGTTTAATCCTGGATCTCTCAAACTCTAAGCAATGCTACTTAACTGTAGCATGTTTAGTTTAATGTACGGTAGACTATTTATATTAAGCTTCATTCGTACGTAAAAAAAAATTGGCTTTTGATCTGATTCCACCTTTTATTGTAGATCAGATATTGTTAGAAGTTGCCAATTTGAAATTTTAAGTTAGAAATTTT
>CM063508.1:15795762-15838262 GCA_032207245.1 Pardosa pseudoannulata
GAACAGCACAGAAAGAATTAGAAACATGAATAAAATGTATCTATTTTAATGAAATATCTGTAAAATCCTGAGACGCCTCACCAATGGACTTTGGTAATTTCGGTTTATTAAAGCGAGACTTGGGAAAACAGCATCTAAGAACAATGAATGGACTTTGGAGAACGGTCCAAGAGGAGAAAGATAAGTCAAGTTCACATGCTGACCCAGGCGTTATGCCCATACAATTGATAATTACTGAAGACCTCACCGTCACAACAGCTATCAGAAGTAGTTACCAAACCTCGGCTGACCTACAAGAGGCCTGTCATAGTCCGATTTTTATTTCGTCTAACTTTGTAAGGAGTAATAACTACAGAGGAGATCTTAGGACTACCAAGAACTAAAATCCCAGATCACTAGGACACCTCGGAACTTTGACAACCTTATACACCTTAAAGAGGTATACCCCTAATGTTATCTCTCATTTAGCACTACCCGGGGAATATGTACGGCTAGAAGATTGTGGCCACGAATGCAAGAGGCGTTGTCCCCCAAAAGGAAAGGGATAAAATTGACACGCCAGTACTAAGAAGAAGATTATTTTAATGGAAAAAGCTATATATATATAGATAGAGCTATTGCCAAAAACCATAGTTATCAGATAGAAGCAAATAGCCTTAAAAATACAACATTTATATATAAAACATAATTATAAAAATCGTTTTCATAAAGTGAGAAGGACCTTCTGTATATGCT
This sequence comes from Pardosa pseudoannulata, assembly GCA_032207245.1. Taxonomy (NCBI): domain Eukaryota; kingdom Metazoa; phylum Arthropoda; class Arachnida; order Araneae; family Lycosidae; genus Pardosa; species Pardosa pseudoannulata. Next base: position 15,796,498 of record CM063508.1, read on the forward strand.
TCTTAATTGTTCAACCATTAATCCTTGAATTATTGAATTATTCTATGATGCACAGGTGGACCTCTCACTGGTGTATCCAGTTACGTCTCTTCGAGCTCTCCAAACTTTTTCCGTGGTTCTCAAGCAGGAGGAGGTGCAATAGCCGGTGGTACTAATCTATTAACAATTTTCTCTATTTCTTTCTTTTGCTTCTGTGTGTCTGTGTAAGCTTTTTAAAATGAAAAGCAGATATTAGATTTTAACAATACAATTACAAATAAGCTAAAAGTCTGTTTGAAGCTCAATATATAAAAATACAGAAGGCTGTACGCATTGCATGAAAGCGATTTTGAAATTAATTTTCTTGTAAGCATTTTGAAACTAAAATTTGTTAACTTCAAAATAATCACTTGCTACTGTTATCTTTTGACCGGTATCTAATGTAAAAGATTTATTTTGAAAATGGCTTCTAAAATTGATAGTTGGTTTGAAGCTTATGTAACTGCACTTTCCGAGGAGAAATATTCGTACCAACAAATTACAAAGCGGTGTAAAAATCACAGTTATTGTTTTTTTAAAAAGGTATTTATAATATATAAAATTTAAATGGAAAAGTCTATCTGGAAGTAAAAAGGAAAGTGACAGAAATACCTTATTCCAAAACTGTTGTAAAGCAAATATGAAGATAGTCTCTGATTCTGAATGAAGTTCTACCGACTCAAAGATCTATTACTTCAAAACCAGAATGACTTTTGATACTGTAAGTAAATTGATTTATAAAGGTTTGGAGTTAAAAAAGATGTTTAAACCTGCAGTTCATCTGCTACAGCATATTGTTGAAAAAAAGAAATTTAGAAAATTATATAAAATGCACCTACATGCTGAGAAATGGAAATTTGTGATCACACTCGATGAGGCCATGATATATCTTAGTGACTGTAATCGAAAAAGATGAACTCAACTGACGGGAATGTCTGAACAAAAAGGCTCCATCAGTGTAAGGTTATGTTAGTAAAGGAATTCATGATAGTTGCAAGATTTTCTTACAACGGGAAAATAAAAATTAAAAGAGTCAAGTAAATCCAAAATCAAATCACCTTACTATCAGCAGAATATTTTAGAACTAATTTTTGAAAAAGAAATCCCAGCCTTATACAGAAAGGACATTGATAAAGTTGAGCTTCATATGGATCAAGCGTCTAGTCACATGTTTGAATCAACTACCCCTTATTTAGCAAAGAAAGAATTAAAAACTGAAATAAACTGAATACCAGTTAAAATACCAGTTGAAATACCCGTAAAATCACCTCACGCTTTATCAATGGACTTTGGTCCTTTCGGTTTATTAAAACGAGCTTTTGGAAAACATCATTTTAGAACACTGAATGGACTTTGGAAAGCAGTCCAAGAGGAAATGGATAAGTCGAATTCAAATGCTGACCCAGGCGTTATGCCCATACAGCTGATAATTACTGAAAACCTGACCGTCACAACAGCTAACCGAAGTAGCTACCAAACCACCGTGGACCATCATGGTCTGATTTTAATTTTGTCCAACCTAGTAAGGAGTAATCACTACAGAGCAGAGCTCGTGACTTCCAAGAACTGAAGACCCAGATCACTAGGGCAAATCGAACTTGTGATATCTGTATATACCTAAAGGGTGCATACCCCTGAGATTGTTTTCATTTAGCATTATCAATGGAGCACTTACGGCCTGAAGCTCGTGGCCACGGACGCGAGATACGTTGTCCTCCAAGAGGAAAGGAATAAAGTTGGCATGGCAGTACTAAGAAAATGTTTACTTGTTTTTTATGGAAAATTCTGGATAGAGTTATTTTCAAAAAGCATGGTTATCAGATAGAAGTAAATAGCTTAAAAAAACGGTATTGATGCATAAAACTTAACTATCAAAATCGTTTTCATAAAATGAGAGCCACCTTCTGTATATGCTTCTTTATTGTTAAACTATTAACCATTGAATTATTCTATGATGCATAGGTGGACCTTTCACTGGTGTATCCAGTTATGTCGCTTCGGGATCTCCAAACTTTTTCGGTGGTTCTCAAGCAGGAGGAGGTGCTTTTGCCGGTGGTACTATTCTACTAACAATTTTCTCTCTTTATTTTTTAATTTATTCTTTTGCTTTCTGTGTGCCTGTGTGAGCTTTTTAAAATGCAAAGCAGACATGAGATTTTAATACTTCGCATACCACTAGGTTAAAACTCTGCCTGAAGCCCAACCATATATATATATATATATATATATATATATATATATATATATATTTATTATGCTATTTCGTTGCTTAATCAATAACCACTACATTATTATATGCTGCGTATAGGACTTTGGTTTATCTTGTTACTAATATGCCTTTTAATAACAAAATTTCTATTTATAAGTCCAGTTTAAAAAACTACATTAAGATCTTTTATTAAAGTTCTTTGGGGGGGGGTAATGCTTATTAGCATATTATGTCACATGATGCGAATTCAAGTATGTTACTAACCGTCTTACAAATTCCCTATGGCAATTCAGAAATGAAGACATTTATAGCAAGTTTTCATTCCTTTTAAATCAAACTTTTATGCAAAAATGTACTTGGAACGCAATTTCTTTTAGGTATTAGATAAAAAAAAAACTACTTGACTGCCTCCCCTATTCTAATATTTTTATGTCTGAATTAGTAATACGATAAATAGAAACAGTTAGAGATACACCTTTACCAAATACATATAATCAGGATTTTCTAGCAAACTTTTAAATAGAAAAATTATTTTAAAATAACTCCATGATTATTCCATTGCCAATTGAGTATTAAATCTGTTAAGTGTAATAATGTTTTACTTTTTTTTATTATTATATCATGTAAGTTTACATTTCAATACAGAGAAACAATTTAATTTGAAAATCTAATAAGTATCTTCCCAAACGTTTGCTTAAGTAATGTGTCACACAAAAATGAAATGGAATGCAAAGAAAATAGAATGCAATAACTAAATCTACATTGCAATGATGTCATATTGAATAGGGGATTTTTCCCGTATAGTGCCTCTTGATTCATCTTGAATTCTGAATTCTCAGTTTGAATTCTGTATTAAGAGTTATGAATATTTATTATAAAAAGTGACCAGTTTTCAGTAGTCATTTTCTTGATGAGATATTCGATTGAAATGATCACAGTAGTAATTTATTTTATAATATTTAATACGAAAAACAGGAAAAAGCTGTTTTTTTATAATTTATACAATTTTGCAAGTAAAATAATCCATGGTACATTTTAGATATTAGGAATATATTTTAATATGTTTTTGAAATTTGCCCATATTTCTAAATGCCTACACATTATTTCACAATTTTTTTTGACTTGGTGGGGGCACCTGAGCTGCCGTCCAGTCTTCCCATCTTTCTATCCAGTCTTGCCGAACGATGGTCGAAAAGTAGGGCCGTTTAGAATCGGCTTTAAGCAGTAGGTTCCAAACTCATTAATAACCTCCTGAGTTAAGGAGTAGACCAAATCTAATCTAATCTAATCTTCAATCTAGTATTGCGATTCCTGCAGTATCAATTCTTGTTTAGATGAGATATTGTACGCTTCTTATAGATTTAGCAAAAACTAATTGAGCTTTTAAATTTCCTTGTTTTCTGTTCTCTAACTTTTTATTTGTTTTACGTAATATACTCGAATTAATGGAGTCTTTTGTACTTATCTTTCCTATCAGAGCAATTGTATTAATTCAAACATTCATACTATGGCATGAATTTCAAGTTAAGGAGTTTAGATTGAGGAAGTTCTCCTGTCTAATGTCACGTGATTCTTAGGACTCTAAAATGTTGTTGGGAAATCTAACGTTATATAATGCAAAGTTAAGGAAAATAATTATTTAACAAACAAGAATTATTTATTGTCTAACTTAACGGAACGAGGAAGAGTCAACTTTTGCATTTTAATTATTTCGTAACATGCTAAAGTTGTCATTTTAATTGCTATTTAAAATGCTTTTAAATGTTTTCTTCGAGTTGACAAACAGCGTGTCGTACTTGTAAATCCAAGTTGATCATTAACTTAAAAGAATGGACTATTTTGGTAATAAAAACATATTTTTCCTTTTCGTTCTAGATAGATAAATGATGCTATATATTTTTTAAATACATTTGAAAACTTGTCCAACAAAAGTTGCAATTTTTCAGATGAAGTTCAGAGAAATGTTATATTAAAACATTACAGTAGTGTTTCTCGAAGAGTATTCCGTGGAACCCTATTGTTCCCCAATGAGGATTCGAGAAATTTTTAAACGGCATCAAAATTTTAAAGAAAATCCGTAAACATTTTCTCTAATTTCTTCAGTAGGAGTAGGAGTAGGTTTGAAGCACTACGGTCAAATTTTTTGCAACACGAGAGCCAATGAGATCGGGACCTACTGCTTAAAGCCGATTACGAATGGCTACGAGCAACCATGCCACAGTGGGATTCGAACCCACGAACTCGGATACCTAAGATCAGCGCCCTAACCATTCCGTCATCGTTCGGCTCCCTACATAGGAGTAACTTATACGCTAGAAATATAAGGAACGGAAAAGGGATGTGATAATAAGTCATTCACATCCCACTCGACAGTACAGCACAATAAGTGGTGATAAATTTATTACTGTATCATTTTACTTGTATCATTTCATAAAAATTGTTGCTTCCACGTCAATATTGTAAATATTATCTACATTTTTATACTGCTTAATATTGTATAGCTTTATGTTAATGTTTAATCAATGATAAATAATATGACCTTAGGTTCTCCTCAAGTAATATTTATTATTTGGGGATTTCGTTGCTATAGTTATAGAACGGTTTCTTGGGGTAAAATGTTTGAGAGCTACTCACTATTAAGGAGTGATTGCTTGAGAATGTCACTCTTTAAAAGTACTCAAAACTCATGGCTTATTTCTACAGCTTGATGCCGCGTCAGATGTGGACTTGTGGATTTGATATGGATTGAGATGATTTGATTATGGATTTAGCAGAAACAGAATTATGAATTTTTTGCAATAGCTTAGCGTTATGGAGAACGGTCTAGGATTATTACCTGAGTCACCGTCTGTTCTATATTTGTTGACTTTTTATTTAAATTAATCGAGAGATGTGTCTTGTTTTAAAATTTCTTTTTTTTAAACTTTAACCTCATACTTCCTGAGGGATTGTTATGACCTTATAGAGTTTAATATTGAGCTTTCTTTGATCCCAGAAGTCTTTTTTAGAACGTTAAATATCCTTTCTAACATTAATCAAATCTTTATAGTCACCAGTCTATTTGCATGCGTCAGGGTTTGAAGGATATTTCTGTGAGTACTGAGTGTCACGACGATAAATTGATTTATCGTTTTGTTTTCTAACAAACGACTCTTGCTCTTAGCTAAATTAATAAAGAGAAATGTATCATGTTTGAAAAAAAGAAATTCTCTTCTTCAATCTTCTTCGAGATTTCAAGGAATTATTTGCAGTTGCTTTGCGTTATGGAATTGCACCAAGTGTGATTAATTAAGTCACCATTTTGTTTTCGAATAAACGACTCTTGTTTTTAACTAAATTAATAAAGAGAAAAGTATCATGTTTAAAAATTCTCTACGTCAATCTGTGAGATTTTAAGAAATTATTTACATTTTCTTTGTGCTATTGAGTGACAAATAGTATGATTAATTACGTCACCATTTTGTTTTCTAACAAACTACTCTTGTTTTTAACTAAATTAATGAAGAGAAATGCATTGCGTTTAAAAATTTTCTACGTCAATCTGCGTGATTTCAAGAAATTATTCGCAATTGCTTTGCGTTAAAGAGTGGCACATAGTATGATTAATTAAGTCACCACAATCTTTAACTAACAATTTCTGTTAATAATTAAATCAACTAAGAGAGATAAATTTTATTCGTGTTAAACTTCAAGCTGAGTAAATCTTAACGTTTTTGGAACTGCTTAGCGTTAAAAAGTGTAGACTAGAATTAGTGGAGTTACCGTTTGTTTTGTATTAACCGAATTTTTAGTTAAATTATTCCAGAGAAGTATATTGTGTTTTAAAATTGCTTTTTTAGCGTCAATCTCATTCTGCATGAGGGTTAATTATGACCTTATAGTGACTAAAAATAGTCTCTGCTGGTGCTAGCTTTTCCTGAGTCGGAGTTTACTAATTACAGATTTAGAATAAAGGGTTTAGCATTATATTTATGAATTATTTTTATATCGGGATATATTTCATTTTTTTTTCTCGCTCTATCCCTATACATATATATTCGGTAGATGTGATGTACTTGTACAGAAACACAAATGATTACAATTTGAGAAAAATTGAATGATTTATTCAATTTTTCAATTTTTAGCGGATCTTAGTGATAAGACTATTGTATTCCAGTCAGTGACATTTCAGTTCGAATAACCCCGACATCACTGCAAAGCGGTTTGTCGTTGTGCATAGGTCAATGATAGTTGGCACAAGAGTTGGCGTGACCTCAGCCCTCTTTCTTTGTGCCACCTATGAATGGTCCTTGCTGTTACTCAAGTACTAGTTTCATCGATGATAATGATGCATCTGAGACTGTGAGTGCCGCTCTGATGATTGTGCGGTCCTCCCGTTCTGTCGTTTCTCTAGGCCAATCGCTTTCTTCTTGACACTGTGTTCGGACATGGTTCTCCAACATCGGCTAATAGTGGCATTGATCCTACTCAAATGTCGAGTGATTTGCTGATTAGACCAACCAACTCCTTTGAACCTAACTACACGTACTCTTTCAAAGGCTAACATCTGCGCATATCGTTCGCGCACCTGTATGCTAGGCACAGTTACTGTCTACTTGAGTACACGGAATGAAATTCGCAAAGAATTTATGACTTGAAATCGAATTTCTCCTTTTAAGTATCCTGCCAGTTGCGCAGATAAGATGCGCTGCAGCGACACACGTTCATTCACTGGCATTCAAACATGCATCAAACTTTAAAATTTTGCCTTTTCCGTTGAAACCTGTATGCCTATAAATTACTGTCCAATTTGCATTACTTCTTCTCGGTAAGTCGTTCTTTTTTTGTTAAGAGTATATGCATATATATGATACAACTGAAGATCTGATGCACTGCATCTGATGATATATGCAGTGTTCTCCGGTAAGGTGTAAATTGTCTTTACACGGATCTTTTTTCTTATACACTGTAAAAGAAAATATTGTTTGAACTGCCTATAGCATTTTAAACAAAGATAACAAAGATTTCATTACAAATTTTTCCACACGATTTCCTTACACAATTCTAATGAAGGTGAGCCTGAAAATGTCATAGTTATTAATGTGTGTTTGCAATCTTAAAACAAAGCTTATTTTGTTCATCTATCTCTTTCATCTATTAATATTTAAGTACACAGTTCCAGTGGCAGTTAAAAGTTACTAAACTGTTTATTATGAGAATACATTTTGACATTAGCAGAAAATCAAAAAAATAACTTTGATTAGTATTACAGTATTATCCAAATACTGATTATATATGTTTAAGGATGTGTCTGTATGTATGCATTTCTCCTAATAATTCTAAAGGAAATAATACGAAAATTTTACTTCTGTATACAAGAAAGGAATCCCACTGGAAGGAATGATTGATGCAATCATTTCATTAAGCCATTAAAGAAATTTTTCTGTTATTCAGGGATAATTTTCTGTTATTTGGGGACATAATCTGTCGCGAAAGAAATTCTTTTAATGTATAAGATACATTAAGTTTCCATAAATTAGAAAGAAAAGCCCTTCTAAATTACGTTTCCATTTTCCTTGATTCGAAACATGGTATGCTATAATGATTTCTGATAAGCATATACGATAATACGATACTGTTGTTATACCAAAACATCCTTTTATAATTGTTCTCATTTTTGATTTCTTGCTTACTTCCATATACGGAAATCACGCTACAAAATGCGTGATCATAATAGAGGGTGCTTATGCTCACCAAATCTCCTATACATGTGTCAAATCTTGGCTACTATTCTTTGTATCAGGCATGTAGTAATTTCAAAATGTCGCCAAGATTCGCCAAACAACACATTAAAGGGACGGTAAACGTTCGAAAGATTTTTTTTTCGTGAAATATCGAGTTATGAGGATTTTGTACACACGAGTTCAAGTATAAGTGAATTATTATCATTTATAAATTTTCTGGGATTGAGATAATTTTAATTAAATTTTTAAAATTATTTTATTAACTTTTAAGATATTCATTGGGCAGTAATCTTCAACATTTTCTTCTATTTTTTTTTGTTTTATAAATATAATCTCAATATACTGGATATTATATTGCAAGTAGATTAAATAGAAAATTTATAATATATATTTTTATGTTTGTATGCTGAATTTTAATGAAAAATCTGAATTCTCTAAGTGTATAAACGGACTTTAAATATTTAACAGTTTAATGTCCGTTGAAATCATTTCTGCTCCAGCCATGTATATTGTTTTATAAAATTTATTTTATATCTATTGAAATATATATATATATATATATATATATATATGTGTGTGTACATATGTATATAATTACATACATATCAACATATACACAAGCACATTTATGCATGCATTTAGGGACAAATATATAGAAACTATATATCCTAATAAATTATGCCGAACGATGGCCGAATGGTTAGGGTGCTGGCCTTCGGAACCGGAGTTCGTGGGTTCGAATCCCACTATGGCATGGATGTTCGTAGCCGTTCGGAATCGGCTTTAAGCAGTAGGTCCCGGTCTCATTAGCTCTCGTGTTGCAAAAAGTAGACCGTAGCCCGCCAAAAAAACCAAACCTAATAAATTATATATTATGACATTTAGTTTTCTAAAAATAACACTATAATATAAAAACGAAATGCTCGATTTATATATATATGTGAAGGGCGTGTTTGTATTTTCACATGTAAATAGTCATACATATATATATATATATATATATATATATATATATATATATATATATATATATATATATGTGTGTGTCTATTATATACTATATATGCATATATATACAAAGAAAAAACTGGTATAGTCATGCGTATGCAAATAAAGAGATAAAGAACTAATCAGAATACAACGCTGCGGTCGGCAACGGCTGTATTAGACAACAAGTGCCTGGCACAGTAGTTAGATCGGTTACTGCTGCTACAATGGCAGGTTATCAATATTTAAGTGTGTCTGAACGTGGTATTATAGTCGGTGTACGAGATATAGAACATAGCATCTCCGAGGTAGCGATAAAATTTGGATTTTCCCATATGGCCATGTCAGGAGTATACCGTTAATATCGGGAATCCGGTATAACATCAAATCTCCGACATCGCTGAGGCAGAAAAAAGATCGTTCAAGAATGGGACCAACGATGACTGGGGAGCATCATTAAACGTGACAGAAGTGCAACCCTTCCACAAATTGCTGCAGATTTCAATGGTGAGCCATCAACAAATGTCAGCTTGCGAATCATTCAACGAAACATCATCGATATGGGGGTTTGGAGTAGAAGGCCCACTCATGTACCCTTGATGACTGCACGACACAAAACTTTACACCTCGTCTGAGCCCGTCAACCTCGACATTGGACTGTTAATGACTGGAAACACGTTGCCTGGTCAGACGAGTATTGTTTAAAATTGTATCGAGCGGATGGACGAGTACGGGTATGGAGAAAACCTTATGAATCCATGAACCCTGCATGTCAACAGGGTACTGTTGGAGATAGTGGAGGTTCTGTGATGTATGGGGTGAGTGCAATTATAGTGATCTGAGAACCCTGATACGTCTAGATATGACTTTGACAAGTGGCACGTACGTAAGCATCCTGTTTGATCACCTGCATCCAATTATGTTCATTGTGCATTCCGATGGACTTGGGGTATTCTAGCAAGACAATGCGATACCCCACAAGTCCAGAATTGGTACAGAGTGACTCCAGGAACACTCTTCTGACTTTAAACACTTCTGCTGGCCACCAAAATCCCCATACATGAACATTATTGACCACACCTGGAATGCTTTGCAACACACTATTTAGATGAGATATCCAGCACCTCGTACTGTTCGAGATTTATGGACGGCCCTGCAGGACTTATGGTGTCAATTACCTCCAGCACTACTTTAGACATTATTCGAGTCCATGCCATGTCTTATTGCGGCACTTCTGCGCGCTTGCGGGGAGCCTACACGATATTACACAGGTGTATCGGTCCTTTTTGTCTTTCCAATGTATACATACATTTTACCTTCTTTTAAATTTTAAAACTTAAGAGCATAAAATTATTGAATTTCTATTACTGCTAATCTCCATAAATAATATTTGGTATTAGTAACCCAACTGTAACCCTTTATCTTCTTTTAAAATTTAAAACATAAGAGTATAAAATTATTAAATCTATGTTATTGTAATTTGCTATAAATGATATTTAGTACTAGTAAACCGCTGTGCAGCTTTAGCTCTCTATCTTCTTTTAAAATTTAAAACTTAAGGGTAAAACATTATTAAATTTTTATTATCGCTATTGGCAATGAATAATATTTGGAACTAATTAATCAGTGCGTAGCTTAACCCTTTACATACCTTTAAAATTTAAAACTTAAGGGCATAACATTATTAAATTTGTATTTTTCCTGTAAAAATTAAATTTAATTTAGCACAAAATATTTTCTTAGAAGATTTTTTAAAAATCGCCTAATTTTTCGTTTACCCAGTTTTAACAGGTTCAAAAAATTTTCTCGCAGACGTCAGGGAGAAGGAAAGACAAATTTTTAATACTTTTTACTGTTAGATATTTTTACGGGAATCTGTGTTTTATTACAGATGTTATTTTACAGATATATATCTTTCCCTAAGGTAAAGATGTAATATTTCCTGAAATCATCAGACAGAAAAGATAAACTTCTTAGAGGAGAAAAGTATTAAATTAGTTCTTCAAGAAACAACTTTATAAAAAGAAAATTACAGAAGGATTTTATCAGATTTATATACGTCTAAACTGTCAATATTCTTCTTTAAAGAATAATTTTAATGATACAGATATGCCTCATTAAAATAATTCTTTAAAGAAGATTAATATGAATATAAAAAATAATAATTAAAGGGCTTTGAGAAAACCACTGTGATTATTTTTTTCACTTACAATATATTGTGGCTATTTGTATACAAGGAAGTAAAATTTCAATATCCGAATAATTTTTTCTGATGAATCCTTCTTATATCACAGCATTCTTTAAAATATTTCCGACTACTTCATTTTGTCAATTTGTTTAAATCATGGAAGTGTTTTGAATTATTCATGTTTTACATTGTAAATGGAAAATAAGCTACAATTTCCCTATTATAAATTCAGATTGCGTGTGTCATGGATTTCACAAAAGAATTACTTTCTATTAAATACCTACAAATCAGCTTTTCATGGAATAAAAACTATTCTCTATTTTTCCGTATTATATATCTCATTAAATTTGAAAATTGACATTGAGAAATGTTAAAATGAAAAATTGGTCGAAATTGAAGGGAATAATTTTATGTTTGAAAATACGTTTATGCTTCTAATCCGTTACTTTTTAACTGTTATTGAAGGAAGCAACAAGAGTTTAACAAAATTTGTTGAATTAAAGTTGAAATAAATGCTTTTTATTTTATCTTTTAAAATAGTGGGGAATACATTCCAATCACAGGTAGTTCTTTTAGGAAAATGTATTTTCTTTTACAGCATGAGATATAGTAAAATCTGCACGTAAATTTGTTGGGTATACATTTTATCACCGTTTTTAGTTAAGTCTAAACTCTAATTTTTCTTTATTTTTTTCTTTATTATGTTTTTTATTTTACTTGTGTAGATATTGATAGTCAGATTGTTATATTAACACATTGTATGCGGGACACGTACTAGTACGTTTTCTGACGATTGATACTTGAGAGAGGGTCACATACTAGTACAGGTTAGTTTAACAACATGGTTTGTTTGTGCGTACAAAAATAACGGTATATACAGGAAAACGAATCCGAATGTTCTTGTCTACTACATAGATTCTGGGAAACTTTAGACAAATAATCACTAGTTTCTACATCAGTCGATGCGGAACCACAGAGCTGGAAGGCTGACTAAAAAAAATCAATTTAGATTTAAAATTAACTTTTTATTTAACCTTGCGAAAATTATATATATATATAATATAACAAATATATATATATATATATATATATATATGTTTGTCTATTTATATATTTGTTTATATATTTCAATATAAAATACGAAAAGTTGGTTAAAAATTAAATAATTTTCGATACATTGAGATTTAACTAAATAACTAAATTTACGCGCAAAACGTCCGCTTCCGGTACAATTCCGCTGCTAAATGTACTCGCACATAATGTGTTAACATACAGATATACTGACATACTAATATACAGGTATACTGACATACAGACTTTTACGCAAAGAATAATTTTAATAGTGCAGATTATCAAAACCTTATTTAAAATTTATGCCATTTAAGATTTTCATTTAATTACAATTCATAAAGATTAACAAAGTCATTACAAAAATGAATGTCCGAATATCTTTTGTAGGCCTGAAAGGAAATAAGCTTTTTATCATCTTAAAAGTGTTAATGCATTTTAGTACTTTTTATTCATGCTTGCCACGATTAATAATGGGAGTTAGTCTTACTTAATGTCGTTTTATAAAACAGCAATTTGATACCATATGATTTATGATTTACTAGCAAAGAAATTACGTTTCACTCCCGATTCATTACAATCCTCTTCAATACTGCTTTGGATTCATTTTAAAGGGCTCATGCAGAATGCTTACCTGAAGTGTGTGAATGAACTTTCCCAAGAACTTAATACAAAAACTATTTTGATATACAGGTTTTGCAGCAGCTGGAAACGTTCCGTTTAATTACCCTGCAGTAGGATATCCTGACCAAGATTATTCCAGTCCAAATGGTATAATCATTTGCAAACGTTAAAAGTTATTATTTTAATGAACTTTTATCACGTTTAAAAAAACTGCGAAGTATCAGTTAGAGAATTCTTGTTCTCAGCTTTAAAAAATGGTTGAAATTAAGCAAACATTTACAAAAAAATGTATGATATATTGACTTTATTTGGCTATTTTTTCTTAATAATTAAATTAGCACTTTCGTCAGAAAAATACTTCTAGTCTGCTACTCACGGTGATCATCTACACCACTCGATTATCTAATGACGTCACTAGAAGTGCATTTCGGAACGTTGGGTTATGTCGAAGGTGGGAGCTTTTGCTACTCTGGAGGGGATTTTCATCATAATGACGTAACCAGTCGAAAAAAATCGACTATTCCAATCGACCCTGTGAGTGACAGCCTTAGTAAAAGCAATCTTAACCGATACTTTTCAAAGATTTCAAAGAAAACAAAAACTAGCATTGATGGTAATATAAGGTCAGTTTCTACTAGGTTAAAATTAAAATAAACTCTTATTATTTCCCGAATCACTGAATGTAATTCATTGGGTTTATATGCTGTGCGCATTGTGATTTTATAATACACTAAGGATAACAGACCGGGACATAGTTATTGAGGTCCATTTTGAATGGCTAAGGCTATCTACACCAACAGGGAAATTAGAAACAGAAGACTCTGTATACGAAAGCTAGATCCGGAAGTAAACTAAACTAAACAGCATTTAAAGAAAGAATTTTCCCTATTAAGTTCGAAAGACAAAGACCTTATAAATAAAATAATAGAATTATTGGATGAATTGTAGAATATAAAATCTATGCTATAGGTTTGAATCACCCTGAATGCTGATGTTTGCAGTCACTCTGCCTATGTTTTAAGCACTAAGTTTCAAGTTAATTAGTTACAGCAACAGAACCTTGATCAAAAAATTTATAGCCAGAACTATTTTTACTGCTCTTATTAAAAAATGAAGTGCAGATAAATATATTTAAATATACTAATTGTAATAAACTGTTAATATCCCATATTTTCCATTTCGTTCATACAATCGAGTTGCTAATATCAAAAACTTTGTTACTTAGTTGGCTTATAAAACAGTAGCAGCAGTCTTAGAATTAACAGACTGGAAATAAACTGCAAGCTTTTATACCTCGCATAACAACGTAGCCTTTAGGTTATTCTTGAAAAAACAATGTTGAGGAGGACAACATAAGTTTTAATTTGCTAGTAAAAGTTAAGCCTTATGCGATGCAAATCCATGGGCTAAGACATGTATTTATGGCAAAAGATGAGAGTATAGTTGCCTGCATTCACTTTAGTGCCCGATGGAGCACCACTTCTGACATCACCTTAACTATCCTACGGTGTGTCACATCACACACCATCTCAGTCCCAAACAATTCGATTTGGAAGACACGTTTGTCTTCAATCGATTGAACTACGGAGCTCGAGGGTGTCCATAGACACTGGTTTGGTTTGGTTTGGTTTGGAGCGCTACGGTCTACTTTTTGCAACACGAGGGCTAATGAGACCGGGACCTACTGCTTAAAGCCGATTCCGAACGGCTACGACCATCCATGCCATAGTGGGATTCGAACCCATGAACTCCGGTTCCGAAGGCCAGCACCCTAACCATTCGGCCATCGTTCGGCCCATAGACACTGGGAAATTGAGGAGGATTAGGACCACCCCCCTGACAGTGACTTGGCGGTTGCACCAACGTCGTTTCAGTGAGGTTGCAAATTAAACACAGTTCGATATGGCACAACGAGAACTGAGAATATGTGTTGTAAGACTTGCGTATCGACGTGCGTGATAGTAAATTTACCTTTGTAAATAAGATGTCGGCCCCATCTATAATAAATTAGTGATAGGTGCTATGATAGGCTTCTTGTATGGGGTAACTGGACTGTACATAGGACAAACTCACCTTATTCACCGTCACTTAACCTGGGTCCACTTGTCTTCACTGTAGAGTTGCTCTAACAGTGAAACATATTCTTGTTTAGTGTCCTCTTTGTAATAATCACATATTTTATCCCTTATAATCCCATAATATTCTATTAAAACTTTACATAACGTTACTCCTTATCATAAATATTTTTCGTTTTTTAATATATGTGAGTTTATACCGACATAGTTTTTGCATCACGTCCTTTTCTTTCTGTTGGTTATGAGAAGTAGCTTAATCGGAAAAAAGCTCCGATCTCATAACTGGGAGGTTGTGAGTTTGAGTAGGCTAAAGACCCGCCATGTTCATTAATTGTGACTGGAGAACGTAAGATAAGCTCTTGATCTCAACGTCCACAAAGTTCCCAAACAATACTTCTACACGAAGATAGCAAGCTAAGCCTGGGGAACTTTTGATTGGTCCCTGCTTCGAAATTTCGAGGTTCTATTGTATGCAAGTTACTCGCGTCCGTAGCATTACTTAAGCTACACGTGCTTCCGGGAGGTGCTAAATGAGTAACGGCTCCGCAGCCATGTATAGGACAAAGATGTCTGTATTGCCATCTGCACTGAAATGAAAAAAAAACTGTTGGTTTTATTTCTTTTTCTCTATTGACTTTTCTCTTTATGAATATTTTCACCTTGTGTTTGGCACAATCTGTCCCTTGTGTGTTCCATGCCCCACAGCAACAACCAGCCAACCATTTATCTATCATTTATGCAACCTCTTCTATATTTCTTAAGAGCATGTTTTAGAAATGAAAAGATAAAATATTATGTTTAAAAATTACTGAATAACTTGTTTTTACCCTTGTTGACTACAAGGATAAAGAAAACTCTGATGTTGAACTCAGATTCGAAATTACTCATATGTATGCAAATTTATCGTTTGCTGAGAAGCTGCAAATGTTGTGGCAAAATAAACAAATTATCCAATTATCGCACATGAAAAACACATAGTGTCCTTGAAATGACAATTTTTTTCTAATATACGAAAGGTGAAATGGACGCTTGTTTTTTTTCCAACGGATAATGATTTATGAGGAGTAAACTGAAGATCTGGCTGATCACTAAATTTCATTTATTTCTTTGCAGGTGGAAGTTCTGGACCAATGCCTGGTGGTGTGAACCCTATGGATTTTGTGAATAAGTTTATGGGAGGTTTCTTTGGAAGACGTTAAATTCATTACACAGGTAAACTAACTCTGCTATAGGTATGAGAAAAATGCAAAATCCCGATCCATTTTTGATAATATACAATTGCAATCGCCAAACGTAAAGTTTCATCGTCTAAAGCAGGGGGGAGCAAAGGGTTCTTTATTTTACACACATTTTATTTTTCAGAGGTGCACATCCAGCCACTATACCGGATAATTGGCAGTAGCCGGATATTACAATTATCTGTCAGTATGTCCAGCCGAAAGTTATACACAGATAAAGATAAATATTAGGTTGGGGAAAAAGAAATCCATTATTTTTTCGGAAGATGGCTGTAGTGGTCGATATCTCGTAAAGTATCTATCCAACAATTTCAAATTTATGCACGTTGTCAAGGTGACATTTTACACTAAAAAAAATCTTTTTACTGTTTTTTGTTTGGTCCATTCAGTTGTGAGGTCCCATTAGCTCTCGTGTGCAAAACAGTAGACCGTAGAGCTCCAAACCAAACCAAACCATTCAGTTGTGAATTACAGGGTGTTGAAAATGGAAGTCAACAAAGAGAAAATTCGGTACATTTTACAGTTTTTCTTTTATAAAAGCAAAAATTCAAGCCAGACGGCTGAAATTATGAATGGTGTTTATGGTACCGGTACTGTAACAGATAATTACGTGCAATTTTGGTTTCATCGATTCCTTTCAGGCATTTTTGATGTTAAAGATGTAACCCACACAGGCAAGGCCGTCGTCGGAAATGTCGATAAAATCGCAGAAATAATAGAAGTTGACCGGCATGTTAGTAGTCGTATCATCGCTCAGGAGCTAAAGATTGATCATAAAACAGTTTTAAACCATTTGCGCAAAGTTGCATTCAAAAAGAAGCTCGATGTTTGGGTGCAACACCAATTAACACCAAAAAACATGATAGATCAAATTTCCGTCTGCGAAGCCTTGGCCAAACGGAATAAAATCGACCCATTTCAACAGATTTTTCCAATCAACGGATAGTGACTGGGTATAAGAAATGGGTCAAATACGACGATATTGTGTGAACACGATCGTGGTCAAAACACGGTGAAGCAGCTCAAACGGTGGCCAAACCAGGACTAACGGCCAGGAATGTTCTACAGTGTATTTGGTGGGACTGGAAGGGAATCATTTATTATGAATTGCTAACGTATGGCCAAACACTAAATTCAGATCTCTACTGTCAACAACTGGACTGTTTGAAGCTAGCGATTGACCAGAAACGGCCAGAATTGGCCAACAGAAGAGGTGTTGTGTTCCATCAGGACAACGCCAGGCTAAACACGTCTGTAGTGACTCGCTAGAAATTCAGGGAGCTTTAATGCATCCACCATATAATCCGGACCTGGCACCAAGCGATTACCACCTTTTTCTCGCATTTCAAAGCTTCCTGAGTGATAAGAAATTGGGATCAAGAGAAGATTGGAAAAATCGATTACTAGAGTTTTTAGCAAATAAGGACCAAGACTTCTATGAGAGAGGCATTAGGAAGCTACTTTTAAAATGGCAACAAATTATACAACGAAAAGGTGCATATTTGACCCAAATCGGACAGTCTGAAGCATGTTAAATAAAGTCCTTAATTTCACTCAAAAATAATGAATTTTTTCCCCAACCTAATATAACAAAAACAAAATGCAAAAACAATATATTACATGAAACAATGCGTATAAGTATTTTGGAGTATTATGTAAAAAATAGGCTTTATGGAAAAAAATTAGGCTTATTTATACATAAAACATTCTTTTTTCAGTCTCAACTGCAAAATTGTGTTCTTGCATCTGAGAACAAAAAAAGGGGGAACATGTTCTTACAATTTTTTAACATACAAATATAAGAACCATTAAAGAAGGAAGGTAAAGGGCTATTAAAATGCTTTTATTCACATTTGATTTTTCTAGTTAATGTTTAATCAAAATATTGAGTACTGAAACTTAAAAAATAATTTAAAATAAATTATAGCCTAAATAGTTGACTAATAAAAAAATATAAAAATTGAGAAATTTACTACAATTAGGTTTAAAAAATGTACATAGTTGTTTTATTTCAAATAAATTTAAAAAGGAAATGTGCTAACCATACTGACATCCGGCCGGATATCTGGCTGAAACTCTGGCAAGATATCCGGTATCCCGCCAAATTGACATCCGTTACATCCCTAATATTAAGAACTAGCATATAGCCCGTCATATGGCGGGATCAGTAAAATTTTTAATTTTCCAGAATTGTAAAATACCCTATGAGGCAGATAAAAAATGATTTGATTTTTGGCTGAGCATTATCTGGTACACACTCAATAATTTGTTTACCGTCATATTCCTCTAAAGTCTCCAGATACTATGAATGTAGTTTAGAATCACGTCGAATTCATTTAGTCAAACCGTGTGGATATGTATGAAAAACAAACACACAAACGGATAAACTTTTTAATTTTCAAAGATATATAACTTAAACGCTAGATATTTATTAGTCCGTGAAATAGGTTCCTAGACTTTTATTAAACGTATTTGTTGTTAATACCTGTGATACAATTTTCATTGCAGCAAAAATAATCGATGTTTAAATTTAAAATCAATACATATGTACCTAGTATAGTATTTAATACAAATATAAAGGAAAATTATTTATGTAATATCTAAATTCAGTGATAAAAATAGGAAAATACTGCTGATGATATTTAAATAATTTAAAATAAGAAATGATTCAATGAGATGGTTAAAAGAATGACGTCATAATGCTAGAAAACATGTTATTTTCATCTACTTATAATGTGATAGATTGATAAATTTATTCACCTGCTCTTAACCGGGGAAAATACGGCTCTAAATAATGGCATTAAACGCTCGAAAAGGGGGGAAGGGGTGGATTTTGAACGTTTTAAAAACTACAGTATTTGCCGCTGGGATGTGAAGCATATTTATACCAATTTATTTTAGAATAGGATTGATAGTTTAGGAGAAAATAAACTTTGAATTTTGCTAACCCTAACTCATCAAGAAATCAATATGGATGCCTGTCCATTCCAGGTCCAACCGCTTCATAAATTTGAGGACAGGCGGACAGATAACTTAGGCTATTATTATATAGGGGATTAAAAATAATGTAACTTTTTGCTGCATCTGTGAACATACTCAACAATACTAAATGAAAGATGTTGAAGCACGCTAGTTCGAAAGTGCATTAAATATTAAAGAAAATAAAAAGGTTAAAATTAAGGATACATGTGCCAGTCGTAAAATAAACTTAATTTAATATGGAGAATAGTTACATTTTACATTGCTGTAAGGAGAAGGAATGTGGTTTACCAGCGCAGAATGAACCACAATTGTTGTACAGGAACTGAGAGTGACTCGGTGAAATTGGTGCACAGAACCTAGAGGCCTAGCCCTCTAGTCCTGACCTGCTTAGGAGATTGCACAAACAACTAATGATTACAAATTGACTATGACTGGGGCAAAGTAATAAAATAAGCAATGGATGCTTGAGTTTTGGCAAGAAAAAGTAAAAGCATAATGATGAAGTAAGAACAATTTAAAAGTAAAATATTAACATTCACGAACCCATTACCAGTTCCAGCTAGCCGAAACTAGAGTTTAATACTAGAGATTAGAGTAACACGTAGGAGCTGAGAGATAATGTGCACTACATTATATAAGCTGTATATGAACCAATAGTCTGTACGGTTACATGTTTTAGTTTATCGCCAAGTGGCGGCGCCAAAGCAGTACTGGAAAGACTTTAGTGCTGATTTGGTGCTGTGATGCCGCTGCAATGTGTTATAAATAAACACTGTCATAAATGCTATTTTTATTTTATTGCATTGGGCATTTTTCTAAAAATATTTTTGTTCCTACAGGTAACCACTGTCAAGGAGAAGAAATGACAGTTGCTGTGTTTTGCTGAAAATCAATATGGAAAATAAAATTTGCTAAAGCATTATTGGTGTTTCGCTATGATTTTTTTTTTTTTTTTTTGTGAATTAATTTATTTGTTTACCGTTTAATGTCTGATAACTCGACACATTTTTTATGCTGGTTAAAAGTTAATAGAAGAAAAAGTAGTTACTTTGGCACTTATAATTACGGTTTCTTAAATTTAAATATGGTGTATTTGGAAAGATATAGGGTGTTTATTTCTATAAACGCAATAGCTTGTCTTTCTTACATTGTAAGCTTTATTATACCATCGCCCTAATACATAGGATAGCTGATCGTTGTTGAACATTTACAAACAATACTTTTTTTTAAATACAGCTAACATAAATCTTAAGTTTAATAAGGAATATTTATTATATTTATTAGTCAAATTTTCGTAATTTTTAATTTTTAATAAATTTATGATTTTGGTTAATTTTTATTATTTTATCTGACGCGATTTCTTTTGTTGTTATACATATTTGTGCAAAATATATAGTAAAATACTATAATTATTTTAAAATTTTGTTCAAAATATATACTAACGGTCAAATATGGACAGGACTTAAATATTTTTACTCAAAATAATTTGTTGTCTCATTACTCTGTGATATTAATTATTTGTGAAAAAAAATTGATTATTTCTTAATGTGGTTAAAATGTGGGTTAACTCTACATTGCACAGTAATGCACAAATAAGAATACATATAAGAATGTAACAAAGTGAACATATAAGACACATAAGAACAGTATAACATATACAGTTATGTATGGTGTAGTTACTGCATGTGAATGTAACAATTCACATATGATGATTATAAGAATCAATTCAAGTTTCAATTTATACTACATACACGAAAAAAGAATTTGCATTTATTTCACATTGGTTTGTGTCTCAATCGTTCCATTTATCCATTTTATTCTGGTTTGAGCCCCGGTAGCTCTGTCGTCAAAAAGGCAGCGATCTTATAACTGTAAGGTTGCTGGTTTGGGGCTCAAGACGGCCTAAGATCCGTCATGTTCACTAATGGGGTACGAAAAATATATTCGGGGTTTCAATGTTCTCTAAGATTATAAACAATACCTTTGGAGATGGCAGGCAAAGCTTGTGGGGGGCTTGGTAACTGCATCTAACTTACAGGAACTCACTTAAGCTAAAAAGTACTTTCACCCTAGCGGTACTCGACAAACGAAAAGCGCATCCCTTCAACTTAATTCGGGGGGCCCATGTGCTTAACTCGTTCAAGTAGCATTGGCAACATAAACAACATTCTGGTTTTCTTCTATGCATGGAGTGATGGCGTATTATGTCTTTATATCTTTGGATGTTGCGTGTGCTCATAATTATAGATATTTATCAATATATTGTCAAACATTGATTTTATTTAAGTATCATGATAATAATATTTAAAATTCGGCTGTGCCAATATATATCTTTAGTCAGTGATACTGTTTTAGCTCAGGCAAAAGACATCCTGAATATACAGCCTATATCAAAGAAAAGCGATATTTTTCCCAGTTACTGCATTTGTTTGATGTCCTTTTAGCATATTTTTAAGCATACTTCATACAAACATAATCAGGAACAATACTGTTACGAATTTGTTAGTATAACTTAAATTTAGCATGGAACTCTATGGGTGTCTCTCCAATTTGGCGAGATATCGGCTCGTTGGCGATAGTTTTGGCAACCTATTTTTGTCGCCAAGTGTGTCTTCACGTGACAACTTCCTGTTCCGGTTTCTGGAGTGTTCCAGCAGTTTCGTCAGGCCTATATAAGGCAGACAGAGTCTCTTTGGCCCAGGAAATGCTGTAGCCAACTCTTTCTGTGATGCAGAGAGAGAGAATCTTAATGTTATTGCCAACAAAATACTCATAGATGGATGCATTACCATTGATAGCAAACTCAGTACTAGAGGGCTTAGCCCAGGGAGTACTGTTGTCAATTCTTCCTATGTGGCTCCTATGCAGACAGAGTCGTTTTGAGGATCTCTCAATCTACGGAGTGCGCACGGTGTGTTGTGCTTGATGCGGAAATTAGTACGTGAGCCGACGGCATTGTGCTCAAATTGTTCCGCGGTGATGTTGTCGGTGTATTGTATTTTTTCCAACTGATTGCGAATAAAGTAGTTGTTTTCGTGCTGCAGTCTTGCTTGCTTAAAGTCAATTCAATCCCCGAACCCAGTTTTGGAAGTTCGTAACAATACCTTTGTCAATATCACTTTTCTGTCGAGGTGTTTGGTAGTATATCTCAATACATCCCGATTTCAACACATGATGGAGTTAGGTAAAATCTGTCACTAAATTTGTATCCTGTTTATACATTTGCTAATTGCTTGTACCTATTGGATAGATCAAAGATGTTGATATTCACTGCTTGATCTCAACAGCCAGTAATATGTGCGAGTGTTGATATATCTGAATAGTTTGATCACACTAGCCAGAAACACATGCACATGTTGATATATCTCAATTGCTTGCTGTTTGCGTATTCATATCTCCTGTTAATATTGAAGAATTATGGACTTTTTGATTAATCTCTTCCTTCTGTTGTCTTTCAAATATTGGGATATCTA
This sequence comes from Pardosa pseudoannulata, assembly GCA_032207245.1. Lineage (NCBI taxonomy): Eukaryota > Metazoa > Arthropoda > Arachnida > Araneae > Lycosidae > Pardosa > Pardosa pseudoannulata. Next base: position 15,819,083 of record CM063508.1, read on the forward strand.
TTAACTCCTAATTTAAAGTAATATAATAACTCCTAATTTAATGTAATTTAATGTAAATTAATAATGTTATTATTAATTTACATTATACATTCTTAATATTTCACGTTTGAACGAAGGAATCTTTTCTTTAATTGATCAAGATATCTGGTTTTTATTAAATCATGTCTTTATCAGAGATTTTTATAGTAAATGTTGAATTCATATAAGAATTATACACGATTTTTATTAAAGAACAATAAAAAAAAATTCAACAAGAAATTTTAAATATTTGAAAGATATTGTTTGGATTTAAATATATGTGTAAAATAAAAATAGTTGTAAAAGAAATAAATCATGCAGTATAGGGTTAAAATGCTTTTTTTTTTAAGGTCAGCTTATGAGACTACTAAAAACCACTCTCCAGAAAAAAATACAATCCTCTTGTTGAAAGCTCTAATTTCTAACTCTTTACGAAATTTCATACATCCCAAATAAAATTGTACTATGTTGAAAAGTTCGTATTTTATTAATGTACGTTTCTATTTACAACATAAAATTATACAAAACACTTGGAGACAAACGTTTCAAAGTTAGATTAGGATAGTCAAGATAAGAAGAGTCAAATATGAGACTACTCAAAACCACTGTCAAAAGAATAGAATCCTTGTCTTCAAATTTTTAAATATTGATTCTTTAAAAGGTTTCCTAGCTACGTAATGACATCAGATCATGTTGAAAAATGTTAGCCTGAATGTAAGTTTCTAAATAATAATAACATAAAAATGTAAATAAAAATGATAATTAAAAAAAGTATACAAAAAATTACTATTATTAAATATTGAAGATGAAATGAAATGAAGATATTCCAGATGAAATGAACAGGGCCGAAACTATGTTCTTTGGCACCCGTTGCAGAAAACTGACATGCACCCCTATTACCAAATAGAGTGGAAAAAGTATTTTTTTTATCCCTGCAGCATATCTTCAGAATGAAATCAACTTGCAGAATAAAAAATGACCAAATTTATATCTATATTAGTCTCTTTATTATTATATTAAGAGGAAAGTTATTTATAACATCATACTCCTAGTTTTAGAGTCGACGTTATATTGTCACGAAGAGTCTAAATGTAGAACACAGTAACGCACACAGGAAGTAGAGCTAGTCTAATTTATTAACTCAACTCAACAGCGAAGTACAACTGCAAGCTCTGCACAACTCTGAACTCAGAACTCTCTGTGATCACAGGATGCAGGTTGTACAACTTATCTGGGCCAAGCCCTCATATTCTGTCGTACACGGGAAATTGGCAATCAAAACTATTGAACTTATTTGACTCGGACAGGAAAAAGTGACTGAGAGATCTTTGCCTTTTATAGCAGCAGGGAAAGTTCCAGAAATCTGTCTGGGAAGGCGAAGAAAGTTTTACTGTGCAACGTAGAGAAATGGCGAATATTCCAGAATTCTTTTCTAGCAAACTAATGAAAGAAAGCTTCAGAATCTCCTGGATCAAGAAATAAATTAGAACATAAATAAAGGTTTTAAATAAAATTTTAAGCGGTTTTTTTTAATTCTGTCATCGCTACTGGGGTTCGAATCCACGATCTCTTAATTACAAGACTAGTGTGATGACCATTCGGATATGGAGACTGTAAGGCTTATTTTCAATGTGATGATATTCCCTGCACCATCGAGAAACGTAGATAGGATTTTATCAGTTTCAGCGTGTATAGAAGAATGGTTCACATTAAACACAAACAGGTGTAGAAAATTTCCCAGTGCAGTAACTAAATTTGTGTATGCGTGTGTTCTCTAATTCTAGCTGAAATTCTAAAACTTCGAAAGAACTTTATTTTCTAAGAAGTTTTTCATTATTGAAATTTTACGCTTGTGAAATAGCTATGACTTTACGTGTATTTAAATTAGCAACATTTGAAATGGAAGGGTGACGGAAGGGGGGAAGTATGGTTATAGGGATAAGGAAAGAGAAACGAAAGGCGATGGAACAAGTTTAAGGTTGAGGGTAGGAAGAGGGCACTGGGTAGTTTAAAATATCGAAGTCAGAAAAAAAAATTCAAAGTCCTCTTTTCCTCTGTTCTGTTCTTATAATTGTAAAAATTATGAAGACAGCTCAATTTGCAATATGGTAGAGTAAATATTTTTAAAGTCTTACATTTTTAAAAAATCGAAGTCAGTAAAAATTTCAAAATAATTTTTTTCTGTTCTACTTAAAAAAAAATAAATTCGAAGAAAATTGTAAATTCCTAATGGAAGAAAACAGTAGAAGTATTCTGAAAGAAAGGGGTAGGGCTAGGTTGTAACTCAGACTTGGAAGGTTTTGGGTTGGCAACTAAGTCATTGCCGCTTTTGTCGATAGATTCACTCTACACTTTCTTTTGTTTTGTTAACATGGTCAGAGCATCTAACCTATTTTTTTTACTTTGTGGACTTCTACTTTTAATTATTAAAAAAATTATATCTATTAGTTCTTTAGTTTTGTTTTTATTTCAATTTAAAAATGGAAAAATAGGACGTGCACTTCCAACACATTTTTATTGTATTACTTTCGAAAAGGCAAGAACACATAGCAAGCACAAAAGAAGTTATGTGCCGTATATGGAGATGAAGCCTTAAAAGAAAGGCAGTGTCGAAATTGGTTTGAAAGATTTCGTTCTGGTGATATTTCATTGAAAAATGCACAACGATCTGGCCGCCCAGTCGAAGTGGATGAAACCCATATCAAGGTCATTATTAATTCAGATCGTCACAGCACAACACGAGACATTGCAGAGAAGCTCAATGTATCGCATACGTGCATTAAAAAAAAATTAAAAACCCTTGGCTATGTCAAGAAACTTGATTTATGGATCCCTCGCCAGCTAAAGGATATTCATTTGACGCAATGGATTAGCATCTGTGATTCGCTTCTGAAACGCAATGAAAATGATCCATTTATGAAAAACCTAGTTACTGGCGACGAAAAGTGGATAGTTTATAAAAATGTTGCTCGCAAGAGATCGTGGTTGAAGCAAGATCAACCAGCCTAAACAACAACAAAAGCAGAAATTCACCAAAAAAAGATTATGCTGTCAGTCTGGTGGGATTACAAAGGAATTTTGTATTTTGAATTCATGCCACAGAACCAAACGATCAATTCAAATGTGTATGTTGAACAACTCGACAAACTGAACGATGCAATTGAAGTAAAGCGGCCAGTATATTCAAATCGGAAGAGTGTTGTTTTCCGTTATGATAACGCAAGGCCCCACACATCTTTGGTCACTGGAAAAATTTTTGGAACTGGGTTGGGATGTTTTATCTATATAGCCCTGATCTTGCGCCTTCGGATTACCATTTGTTTCGTTCCATGCAAAACTCTTTAAATGGTAAAATTTTTAATAACGCGATTATGTCAGATCACACCTAATTCAGTTTTTTTAATAGCAAAGACCAGACATTTTACGAACGGGGAATTTTTACACTGCCAGAACGATAGAAAAGGGTCATCGACAAGAACGGGCAATATCCAATTTAATAAAGTTATATTTTTTAACAAAAATTCTAAATTTTCCTTCTTATTTGAAATCGGGAATGACTTAGTTGCCATCCCAGTATATCAAATTTCGTAGGTGTTTAAAAAATTACAGTTAGAAAAAAAATTCAAAATCTTATTTTTTTTTTCTGTTCTAAAAAAAAAAAAAAAAAGAAAACAAGGTCGAAGAAAGTTTTAAATTATTACATGGAAGAATATAGTAGAAGTATTCTGAAAGAAAGGAGTAGGGCAAGGTTGTAACCCAGACTTGGAGGTTTAAATATATCACAGTTTGTAGGTGTGTGAAAAATTGAAGCCAGAAAAAAATTTCAGAAGTATCGTGTTCATGTGTTCTAGTCTTAAGCATTATTTTGATAGTTCTAATTTGTCTTTTTCAGAAGCTCCTACTAATGTACAGAAAACATCACATATATTATCGTTTTAGAAAAGTTTCAATATGATTCGGAAATTTACCAAAAGTAATAATTGCAAAACAGAAAGGAAACCTGAACCTTTTTAGAGTATTTTGAAAGCGAGAATCAAAATAAAAATTATATGGCCCCACTTAATAAAATATTCTAAATTTATACTAAGTTTCAACCTAAGGATTCCACCTCATAATGCGTGTAGAAAAAAAAAATTATCTATTTAAAAAAAAAAAAATAAATAAATAAAAAATAAAAAAAGGCACGAAATCCTGCTTCCTGGATGATGGAAAATTAAAGATCTATAAATCAGTGCAAGGGAACATTTTTTTTTTAAAGGCGCGAAATCCTGCCTCCTGGATGATGGAAAATTAAAGATCTATAAATCAGTGCAATGGAACAAATTTTTTTTAAAAAAAGGCACGAAATCCTGCCTCCTGGATGATGGAAAATTCAAGATCTATAAATCATTGCAATTGAACAAAATTTTTATATATTTTCATGCTGCGGCGTTTCATGGAAAGATTCCTATCGATACTCTACTACAAGTAACTTTATAAAAAATATCATTTTTATTGCTCCTGTCCGTTTCCCTAAATGAACAAACCTAGTGCAGATTGTTCCAGTACAAGGGACGTGTTGTATATTAATTTTCAAACTATAATTTAATGCCGGGTGAACTCTCTCGCTCTAAGCGCATAAATCCCGAGTCCCTCAGGTTAGATTGTTTACTCTACGCTTGATATGTCCTGGTGGTAAGCGTAAGGAGATTAATTCGGTTTCTGCGTTTCGAGCCTGGAAAGCACACTAAACACACTACATTAAAACCCAGAAAAATTTAAGGACAAATCTGAGGGTCAGGATAACCTCTCGCTGAGAAGGTTACAAGTGCACTTAATGAACTCGATGAGTAGAATTTTTTCCTTTTTTGGATGTACAGAATTGAGGTGATTCTCCAGCGAGGTATCACGGCTAACTTATACACGTCTAGGCAAGCTCTACAGTGAGGGAAACAAACCCCTGATGTTAAAATATTGTGAGCTGAGTTTTCCTAAATTTGTCTTAGATTTTTTTTTTTTTTTTACATAATAGACTTGGACGTATGATGATACCTCCTACAATCCTATTAAAGAAAATGATCCTACTAAACAAATAGGTTGCCTTGAGGTAGCGCTGTGAATTAAAGGGAACTTTGATATTACCCCCAAATCAGAAATTTGGCGACTTTTTTTCTCGCCAAGCAAAATACCTGTTTTTGGCGCCTTTTTTCTCGCCAAGATGGATTTTCGCTAAATACAAATAATTAATACATAAAAAATACGGAATCATTAAATACAAAAAAAGAATACCTAAAAAATACAATAAATACATAAAAAAACAAATAAATGACACTGAATAACATATATGCAATTTACACAAAACTTTTAACAAATACAATTGAAAATAAGTGTTGGCAATCTAATAAAAAGAATTATTTATACAGAAATTTTGAATTCCTCCCAATTTACCCCAGCAGCAATTTCAATAAATTTATTGAAACAATCAACATAAGTCACAATTCCCTGAAACTTTTCAACAATATATACAGTAGGCATATTGAAAGCTAAAAGATAAAAATAATTAATAGAAAAAAAATTTAATTGGAAAATACAACCAGATTTGCAACAAAATACAGCAAGTCAGAAATCCGCTTGAAATGGCGGTAAAACATATATGAAATCCAAAAATTGTTGCCAGATTTGGCGCGTAATTGTTTTGGGGGGTATATCAAAGTATTCGTAAAGTACCATGGAGCATTAAGAATGATCAGGAAGGTTTTGTTCTGATATGTCTGCAACATTTGAATATGAATAGTCTCCTCTGATCACCAGACAGGAGTAGCTTTTACTTAATATTTTACATAGTATACTTTTATCTTTCTAGAATGTTTTCGAAGAATACTTTTTTAAATGATCCAAGGAATTTTAACAATTACTTATATAATTCTTATCTAATCCTTTTTTCTTCGAAATTAGCTCACAAGCTTCTGTGTGCCCATGTCAAATTTGACTCGACATCATTTTTTTAAAGTGAAGACAGTTTCTAGAGAGGCTCGAACTGATTTTAAACTAGAATACTACTGTTCACACTTGTTGAATTTAACTTAAATTGGGGACTACTTAAGAATTGGGTTCCCCTTGGCAAATTTGGCGAAAATATTGCCGATGTTTACTAAAACACAAAGGTAATCCATCCAAACATTGTATTTCTTGCTTTTTCTGGTGGCTTTCATTATTGCACAGTACGCCATCGTAACAGAATTATATACTCTTACTTAATGAAAGAAAACAACTTGAAAACAGGACATTTGTATTTATGGGCAATTAATTCCTTAACAGTTTACAAACGCTACAGTTCCAAATTATTAAAAATCAGCCATAGTGAACAATTAATGGTTTGTTATACCTAATTATTTTAAGCACTGCGCACTTTTAATCTAAGAAAAGAGTTACACAAGGAGAGTTGGATGCAAATATCATATAAATTATAGTATAGACACAGATTGTTTGGACACGGTCAAATCAAGAGAAAATGTTAGGCGGCCATACTTAAACCATTATCGCCAATTTGGCTTGGGAACCCAGTTCTTTAGAACTAAAGAATTGGGTTCCCCTTGTCAAATTTGACGAATTGGCGTGGGAACCCAGTTCTTTAGTCAAGCCTTAAATTGCTATTTAGGAAATAAATTGATATAATTTAAACAAGACAAATTAAGGAATACATTTTCGCTGAAATTGAGAATGAGATAAATATATATGGTGTGCAAAAGATAAGTAAAGGTACATATAAGTGAGTGTATCAGCATATATACATATAAGCTGATACACTCACACAAATATTACACATACAAACATTTATGTGTGCATGAAACAGAAGTAAAACACATAGGTCTATGTATAACAACAAGAATGCTTTTTAGACTGGAGTAGACGGGGTTTCTATTATTATAACAGTAAAGTTCTAACAAAGACAGTGACTAACCATTTTTAAACAGTAGATATTACAAACAATGTTAAACAAAAATGGATTATTGTTGCGAATGACGTAACAAAGTATTGCAAAAGCTGTTCTATTTTTATTTCATTTATGAATCAAACTTCAAACTTGAAGGTTGTATTAAAGCGATCCTGAGCATTTTAAAACTTTGAGATATATAATCAAAAATAGCTTTTTAATATAAGTTTAAAAAGTTAATAAGACCTAATAAGATAAAGATGTACTGCAGCAAATTAAAGTTATCGTAAGTATTTAAGTTTGTTTTATGTTTAAAAACTTTACGTAAGTTTTTGCATAGGAGTTGCAGATCATCGACACGTTTTATATGTACGAGATAAAAATATTCATGCATATGTTTTATGAAAAATATAATTTTTGTGAAATATTTCAAATGTCGTAGATAACAAATATTTAATTAATATATTACATTGGGTATATTTTGGCATGTTTGGAAGATAGTAATCTTCATAATTTATCTTTATCATATTATAATAGGTAAATGCTTTTCATAGATTTACCATAATTTTAATACGTAAATATGGGACTACTAATGAATTGGGCTCCCCTTGGCAAATTTGGCTAACATATTGGCGATATTTACTAAAACACAACGGAAATCCATCCAAACATGGTATATCTTGCTTTTTCTGGTGACTTTAATTTAACACAGTGCGCCATCGTAATAGAATTATATACTCTTATTTAATTAAAGAAAATGACTTGAAAAGACATTTATATTTATGGTCAATTAATCCCTTAACATTTTACAAACGCAACAGCTCCAAGTTATTAAAAATCAGCCATAGTGAACCATTAACGGTTTGTTATATCTATTTTTTACGCAATGCGCACTTTTATTATAAGAAAAGAGTTACACAAGGAGAGTTGGATGCAAATATCATATAAATTATAATATAGATACAGATTGTTTGGACACGGTGAGATCAGAAGAAAAAGATAGGCGACCATACTTAAACCATTATCACTAAGTTAGCGGGGGAACCCAGTTCTTTAGTCAAGCCCGTAAACATTTAAAACTACAAAATGAGAAAAGTAAAATAAATGTATAATGTAAGCTTATAGAAAGTGATGGTAAAAATGGAATGAACCTTGAATTTTGCGATATTTTTTGGTACCAATAGCATTAACATGTTATTTAAGATATCAGCGATAAACATTCATAAGATTAATGAATTTGCAATGAAAGGTATGAACTATTATTATTAAAATATTAAAAAAACACATAAGAGATGAAACTGATACAAAAATTGTAAGAAATTTGTAAATTTGTAAACGTATGGAAATATTTTTTAAATTTTCTAAATCTTACTAAAGTTGAAAAGAAAACATGGGTACTTACTTCATGAAAGCAATGAAAATGCAACAAAATAAATAAACTATAAGTATCAAAATATTCAAAATAATTTATAAAATGTTTATGTACACATGCAGTCGGAAAAGCACTTAGGACTTATTAAGCACTTATTTTGACCACATGTGAGTAAACTTGCGTATTTGGCAATGATAAATATAGTTAAAGAATCAAATTCCAATGGCACCCTAGACTGCAGTGAAGCCGAACTAACACCATAAAACGATTTCCTTACATTTAATTATGAAATGCAAATGTTTCAACAGCAGGTAGATTATGTTTAAAAATATGAATGAAGCCATATATCACTGTGAATCTGATTCCAATTATTTTTCAAACTTGAAGCACGAGATGTATTTAAAGCATTAAGGGATAAATATAGTACAACTTTTACACTGTATAAGATTAAGTTTAATAATTTAAAATACCCATGGTTTAATTTAATTTTTTATAACCTGTAAAACGTTTTTCCTTTTCTTGTCCTATAAAAATCTAATTAGATATAAATTTATTACATAATGCTAATTACCAATGTCTTAGAACATCAATTTCTCCTACGGAAACACATATGTTCAAAATATTAGTGAAATCAAAATCAGAGTGTGTGGCATTGAATCTCAAAGATTCAATGCCATTAAAGCCATAAAAGCTCGCAGCCATTTAGAATCACTTTTAAGCAATAGGTTCTCATCTAATTATACCTCGTGTCGCAAAAAGCTGGTGTTTCAAAACATAAATAAACTAATTTCAATTTTGACTGCCAAGCTTGGTTCAGAAATAAATTCGAGGAAAATAATCCCTCAAAAGATCCCAAAACCAATAGTTTCAAATTATTAGAAAAATGGCAATAGTAAACTATCGGAGAATACAGCCATAAATCTGTAAAAATCGACATCGAAAAAGAAATGTTAGAATGAGAGTTTAATCGGTTTAGAGTTTCGTTCCAATCGCTATTTTTCACCTAATTCGATCAACATAATTTCACAGAGTTAACGACAAATAAGAATTAAACACATTTGAAACGAAACCAAGCGTATTTAGTAGAAGTGTCAAATACCACAATAATAAAAATAAAATATAAAACTATATATTATAAATATATATATAACTATTTCTCATCTAACTATCCCTCGTTTTGCAAAAAACTAGTGAGTTTACAAAACATAAATAAAGTAATTTCAATTTCAGTTTTCACTGCCAAGCATAGTACAGGCATAATGAGTCAAACAATCCCTAATCATCTTGCAAATTCAACAGTTCTAAATTATTAAGGAAGAAAAATTACTATAGGAAATTATCAAAAAATGAAATCTTAAATATCAAAAAATGACATCCAAAAGGAAATGCTAGAATGAGAGAAGTTTGGAGTCTCATTGAAATCGTCATTTTTCACCCAATTCGATCAATTTAATTTCACACATTTAATGACAAATACGAATTTATCATATTTAAACTGTAAAAGAACATATTCAGAAGGAAAGACGGATAACAAAGTAATATAAATCAAATATAAATACAGATTCTTTGGTTTGGTTTGGAGCGCTACGGTCTGCTGTTTTGCTACAAGAGGGGTAATCAAGTTTTTTTTGGGCAATGAAAAATCATCAATTAACGTAAGGTTACCATGCTTAGTTTAATCGCAAAGTTGTGAATTTTCTGATGTAACACCCCCCCAAGAAAAAAATAAATAAACCTAAATGTAGTGATCAGTATCAAACTAAATCCCATTTACAAATTATTTGACTTTACTGTGGGGAACTAAGGATAAAAAACTTAACATTAATATAAATTTAAGAAAAATTTCTAAATCACCAGGATAAGTGCTTTTTACAAAAAGTATTAAGAAAAACTTATCAAGCTTAAAAAACCTATTCTCATACGAATAAAATGTATAATGATAATATTGCTCATTAATTTGTAACATAACTGTAATGAATTAAAATTTTTATATTAAGGTAATGTAAATAAAAACACGAAACTTTTATTCTAAAAAAATGTAACTACGAGCATATATATAAAATTTGATTAATATGGTATGTAAACGACAATAGTTAAATGTATTCATATGTACTACAGGTGTATATTATATACCTAAAGTACAACCTGAATATATTTTCAGTTACATGCTATTTCATCAGTTTCTAGGTGGCTAAAGAATGTTTTGCAGAAGGATTTAAACTTCACAATGAATTAACCTGAAAACTGATTTTAATTTTACTTTCAAACTGTAAAAAACAAAATTTCTAATATTTCCTTTTATTTTGTGAATAGATTTGCCTGCCATAAAGCTGAAAACAGTGATGAAAATGAAAACGTAGATGATTTGAAGCAACAGAAAAAAATTTATATGTATGTACTCGAGATATAGCATTACTTACAATTTTTACTATGCAATAAATATAAATTTATGTGTTATTTTTCCTTAAACATTTTGTATATGCAAAAGGTTCCCTCGTGTATCTAACCAATTAATTTTACTTACATTAAAACAAGTATTATTAAAGATTCCAATCAGTTGATTTTAGAAGAAGTGTTATTCAGACCGTGAATAGGAGAGTAGTGAGAATTTCATGCATTTTAATACCGCTTAATGCATATCTACTGATCATATTTTATCGAAAACAAAATGCATTACATAGATTTTTGTAATGTTAAAAATGAATTCTAAATAATGATTTCTATGAAAGTATTTTAAAGAAATTCTATGAAATTTTTAAAATAAAACTGAATAATTTATATGTAATAATGGACAGCTCTTAAAAACAATAGAGTAATGGAAAGTTATTTCAATTTATAGATTAAAATCTCTTAATTTATTAAATAGTAAAATTAAGATAAACGTTTATTTCACAGGTTCATGGAGAACTGCTTAATTTACGAATGTTCAGTAAAATCGACTTTCGACAAAATGAATCGTCCTCGTCGTACAATTGATATTGCTCACGAATGGTTTCGAACGCAGCAAAAACGTCTCCTGTCCAGATGGAAGTACCTTCTGGAAGAAGAGGAATTGCGATTCGATAGCATGCTACCTTACATCCTCAGCATAGACTGCACAGAAACGGGATTTCGTCTTCTATCTCCAGAAGCTAAACATAAAGTAGTAATGTGGCAGCTTATAGCAAATTACGCCGCTGTGAAGATGTGCTCCTATAGGCAGAAGATGTAAGTAAAATGCTTTTGCTCTGTAAATGAAATTCAAAATGAATAACATTATTTCAAATTATAATTTGTTTAATACTTTTCCATATCTAAAGTTATTTTGAAAATGTTAAATAATTAAATTACTTTAATACTTTTTAATTTGAAGAAAAGATAGCCTTCTTTAGAGTTAAACCATTTATCCTCTTCTCTTACAGGCTTCCCTTTTGGAAACGAACGAAAAATAAGTACTACTTGTATACTAAAGCTCGGCACCTCTTCCTTCGTCCTTAGCACCAGACGAACATCCACTTGCCTCAATTATGACTTTAAATCTCGATTTGGACGAAACAAATTACCTAATGGGTCAAACATCTTTAGCCCTCAGTGACATTTCTTTTAACCAATTGTGACTTTAACTACCGACTGTGACTTTAAACCACCAGAACTTGATATCACCTCTTCCTGCTTTCCTCCACCATTAAATTGCCATACCATCGGGCCGGCCCACCGAGCTACGTTTCCAACACCATCGGAAGCGTAAGGCGGTGGTGCCGCAAGGGAGACGATTTTGTAGCCTACCTCCACGTGGTGTCTCCCTGGCAACGTCCTCACCACGCTACGTGGATAGAGGGCGGCTAAAAGGCTACAACTGGAATTTAAAGATATCTTAAAGCATACTATTATGGAAATTAATGCTGATTATTTAAGAGATGGAATGCTGAAATAAACTTTTCACAATAGCGCACACACAAATCTACCAAAATAGTGGACGAACTCAAATAAGTAAAGTAAATTTAAAATTGAAACCTATGTTCAAAAACATAAAACTTCTGTAGAAACCTTTACAGTTAGCTGGAGTTCTTAAAATTGTGCAGTGACTGTTTGGAAAATGTGAATGTGTGTAATAGAACTCACTTACGTAAAGTCTATCTTACTAAACTTTAATATATAAAATTTTCTTCGATTATTACCTTTGGTGGTTTTCATGGAGTTATTTCTTGAACATTTAAATATTTGTTATAATCACATAATTTTCAAATATATATGCATTAGCCCTAATTGACATTTTTAAAGTTTCATTACAATTCTATTGTTTCTCATTTTATCTGAGTTTATATAATTTATTTATTGAATCATGAATAACGGATGGTTAAGTTTATATATTTTATTTGCATTGTGGTTTAAATAAGTATGAGGAACTGGTTTTGACTAAGAAAATTCATTGTTAACTGCAGTTTATAATTAAAAATTTTACCTATAAATATATTTTAATATACGAAGATGGGACACAAGAGAGATTAGTGAAATACGACTTCCAAATTTTTCTTTATTGACGACTGAAAATATAAAGCCGAAAATAATAATTACTTGACAATCAATTCACAAATTTATTTTAGTTTTATCATTATAGTTGCACTGTGGCAGCTCTGTGTCTTAATTAAATGGAATATGAAAATACAAATTTCTTTGATTATATATGCAGAGATGACGTAAGTAACAAGTTAAAATATATTTGCGGTTTCACAAGTAATATAACGCAGCTAATAGTAAAAAATTCTAATAGTAAATAATGATAACTTGTATCTTACTATGGAATGTAATTAAACCATAATTTTGAGTAGAATATATCTTTGAATGTTAATTACAATACAGTTGAGTACAATGTTTGTAAATTATAGTTATGCGCCGGTCTTTTTTTAACAGCAAAGTAATTGATAACTTTTTAATTGAGTTTCGATATATATTTAAACTTTTTTTATTCATTGAGAACACATATCTGGACTTGTACCTTCGGTATCTCTCTGGATGATACTGGCTATTGGACTCCTTTCGCCTTTTCTCTAGTTACATATGTCACATAAAATATTACTATATAAACCATTTATTAGGCGGATAATGAACTGCAGTTTAAGGTATGGTTGAAGATTTGTATGGATTCTCTATGCTTAATATTTTTAATTATACCTCCCCTGTTTTAAGGTTATAAGACGTTTATTTAAGGATTTAGTTAAAATACCTAGCCCAATCAAAGCATGTTAGAGCTTTAAGTTACGACACTTTTGCAGACCAGATGTGCAATTCCTTCTTTAAATAGAAAACTATTCAAGACAAGGTTGGTTATTTGCTGCAAATGGCTCTTTAATTAGTTTTGTTCCTAATGAATGAACCCTATGTTCAGCCCAACCCATAATGTGTCCATTTTTCTTCCTTCCCGGTCAATTTCGGCTTTGCGGAGTGTCCAGTTTTTGTATGTCTTTCCTATATAAATCTGTATTGCTGGTAGAATATACTATTTGTCCCTCCCCAAATCTTCATTCTGCTATAAATCGTTACTCCCATTGATCAATGTCAAATTCCATTTAACAAGGAATTTGCACAGTTATTATTCCATTTTTTAGAGATGTCAAACCACTGGGACCAACACGGATTTAGAGCAGTAAGGGGAAAAATCTACTTTACTATAGAATTTCAAATCTATCTTGAAGTTTTGTTTGATACTTGATATAGTCCAAAAATTTTCAGAATTGTATATGACCATGAATGTAGGACAAAGTTATTGTTGTAGCAAACAGCAATAGTGAATGTGGAGAATAACAATCTTTTCTATTTTGGATACCCAGCTAGATGTTCTAAAATTGTACATTGTGAAGCTCTTAGAAGAACTAAATTTATAAATCAATTTAACAATTAAGTTTCAAACCTATCTTGAGATTTTGTTTGATACTTTGTACAGTGCGAAATTTTTCAGAATTGTATATGATCATGAATGTAGCAAACAGCAATAGTGAATGTGGAGAATAACAATCTTTTCTATTTTGGATACCCAGCTAGATGTTCTAAAATTGTACATTGTGAAGCTCTTAGAAGAACTAAATTTATAAATCAATTTAACAATTAAGTTTCAAACCTATCTTGAGATTTTGTTTGATACTTTGTACAGTGCGAAATTTTTCAGAATTGTATATGATCATGAATGTAGGACGAAATCATAATGTAGCAACATAAAACAATAACATAAAAAACTACATAAAAATTAACATTTGACAAATCAATTGAACAATAAAAATTCAAACCCAATTTGAGATTTTGTTTGATACTTTGTATAGTCCAACTTTTTTTCAGAATTGTATAGGGCCAGGAATGTAGGATGAAATTTTATACATCTCGAATTAATAATTTAGTTTTTTAATGATTTGGAATAATTTTTTCGGTTTAAAAAGAAGCTTAAACTCCACGCCCATTACAACAAAAAGCTCTATGTTATATGGGTAATAAGAAGTCCTTTGGTCTTTGTAGACAGTTTCTGCAATAAATGTGCACAGTTGACAGTATCATGATGTCAAAATCCTCCTACTGAAGAAGATGGTGAAGGTAGTTTAAAAAATGACTACATTCTCATGTATTTTAATATTTTTGCTCTAAAATAACATTTTCTCCTTTAGGCAAGATATATCATCTTGTAATCTCAGAAAACAAAAGAATTGCCTACTGTTATATTCATTAGATATATATTTATAAGAATAATGATGAAAAATATTTACTAAGCAGAAATAAATTCAGTTTTCTAGACTTTTTAGGCAAGCATTGCCAAGAAAAGATAAGATATGGTTTTCCTTTCTTTTATTTATATACCAAGAGATATATTTCAACAGTGTCCCTCATTATGGCCATTTTGAAGCATTTTGCACTTTCTACCACATGACTCTATTCTGTGAGGAAATGGAAGCTCGGTAAATTCTCCTTGAAAAACAAATTGTACAGTTATGTTTTTAACAGGACGAGGAGCGTTGAGTTTTTGGTTTGGTTTGGAGAGCTACGGTCTACTGTTTTGCACATGAGGGCCAATGAGACCGGGATCTACAGCTTAAAGCTGACTTTGAACGGCTACAAACTTCCATGCCCGTAGCGGGATTCGAACCCGCGAACTCCGGTCCCGAAGAGTAGCGCTCTACCATTCGGCCATCGTTCGGAGTTGAGTTTTTGAATTTTGGAACATGCATGAGGAAATGGAAATTATTTTTAAATGGAAACGCAGGAAATTCTCCATAAAGAGTAAATTGCACAGTTTTGTTTATATGGGGACGAGAAACGTTGAGTTTCAATTTTTTGAATTTTCAGTTTTTGAAAATGGAAGAGGAAATTCAAAAATTGACGAAATGGGAGAAAAGTACTATTATTCTCTATAAAGAATAAATTGCACAGTTATGTTTATAAGGGACAAGAAATGTTTCAACTTTTCGTATTTTGAAAATGGAAAAATGGATGAAATGGAATGACTAAATTCTGCATAAACAATAAATTGCACAATTATGGATAAGGACTAGAAATGTTGAATTAGTTTCAATTTTTTTAATTTTTAATTTGTAAAAATGGAAAATCTAACAAAAATGATGCTTAGTAAATTCTTCATGAAAAATAAACTGCACAGTTCTGTTTTAAAGAGTAAAAATTAATGAAAGTTAAGCATTTGAATAAAGCTTTTATATTTATCAGAATTTCGTATTCAGCTATGCTTTTCTCTCATTTTTCTTTTGACCTAATAATGAATGTTTGAATTATCCATATTTTAATTTGTGTCATTGTACACACACATGCAGACATACGTGTGTTTATGTGTGTGTGTATGTGTAACTGACAAAAATTACTGTTTACCGATCACATGGAAAATATCCTATATTTTTGATTTGCTAGAGATGTAAGTTAATGAATCTAGGCAGTGGAAGGCACTGACTGGAAAACGAGACCATGTGAAATATTTAGTCGAAATAATTTCGTTCTAGTTTTGGGTTTTATTTATATACACGAGTATCACATGACCTGGAGTAAATGCAAATAAAATAGCTAAATTTGGCGCATATTTGGGGAAAAATTTAGACGCCAAATTCATTTTTCTGTTGGTAAAATAACTGTTCGGTCCATATGATTTCACTAATAATCACAAAATAAAAAAGACATAAAACATAATCATACACACTGTGGGCAACAAAATCAAACCGAAGGAAAACTTTCGTTCAACACTAAAGAGGACATTAACGATGATGTTGAATAAACTGATCAACATGGAGATAAACATGATGAATGATGAAAGCAATGTTACGTCGAGAAATTGAGTTTGAAAGTAAAATAAAAGGGGAGGATTTTTTATGCTTGCTGCCATACTACAGTTATAAGCATAAGGAGGCTATCAGCATTAGCGACTCCATGGACACAGGAGGAAGGACGATAGAGAAAACGAGAAAAATAACTTGTGAAAACAGCCATAATTTTTTATTAGAAAATGATTTCACCAATTTCTACTCGTCGAAACTTTAGGGACTAGCTGGAACCGATCCTTCAGATTTCAGTAGAGTTCCACTGTGACGCCACACTAGAACGGCAAGGAGAATTCTTACACTGGCCCATCCGAAGACATACAGCCACTGAATGAACAAGTTGCCACGACAGCAACCACAAACATTATAAAGCTGCTGCTGACCTACAAGTCTTGGCTCGAGAATTAATGTGGTCAACCCCAGTAAGAAACAAGCTCTACAGAGGCAAGTTCTGGACTACCAGGGAAGATGAAGAATAAAGATCACTCGGGTGAACCCCGGGCTCGTGAGGTATAAACCTGAGGTTGTCTCTCATTTAGCACTACCCGGAGGGCACGTACGGCTTGAAGCTCGTGACCGCGGACGCAAGAGACTTTGCCCCCCCCCCCTACTAGAATGTCAAAGCTTAGTAGCCGGCATCAAGACCTACAGCTGGTCATACCAACCCTAACCTTAACAACATTTTTCTTGGTCGGATCATTATGTCGGCAAAATAAATACAGTAAAACCTCAATTATCCGAACCTCGATTAATCGAAACTTTCCGTTAACCTAAGTCGGTTTCTTCTTCATTTTTTTTCACTTTCTACTATCATCCTAAATTTTCTCATTACAAACATATTTTTAAAATTTTCTTTTTTCCCATACTCCTTTTGTATGGAAGCCGTCCTTTCCAAACTACGTATGCAGATAAATATTTTGGAATTCCCTTTTTTAGAATTCTTTCTCGCAAGCACAATTCTCGGTATGATTGTACTCTTCCCTACTTTCAAACATCCCTGTTCTAATCAAAAACACACCCCATTTCGAAATTTGGAAGGTCCGGTTTTGTTTTGTTTTGTTGTGGAATACTACTGTCTACTTTTTGCAACACAAGGGCTAATGAGACCTGGACCTACTGCTTACAGCCGATTCCGAACGGCTACGAACATCCATGCCATAGTGGGATTCAAACCCACGAACTCCGGTTCCGAAGACCAGCATCCTAACCATTCGGCTATCGTTCGGCCTGTCGAGTCCGAGAACAATCGAATGGTATTGCCCTAGTTAGGATACTACATTTTAAACTAGTTGATTATTGTTAAATTTGCGATTACCCGAAAAATTTGATTATCCGAAGTAGGTTCAGTCTCAATTACTTCGAATAATCGAGGTTCTACTGTATAATATAAAGGAAAAAGAGTGATAATTAAAAATTCATTTTTATGTACGGATGCTTTTATTTTTTTAGTTCACTTTATTTGATACCTGCCTACTGTGAAAGATTTAAAGCATTCGTGATGTTACATTGGAGAAATCCTACAATTTTTATCACCCCAAGGGGAGATTTTTGCCCCTGACTCCGTACCTTTCTCCCACTCGCCAACTTCTCAGTGAGAGGACATACAGACCCACAGTTTTTTTCCACGTGTTTTTCGGTACAATACTTAGTGGGCTTTTCAGACTCGATCCCAATACAACAGGATTCTAAACCTGTACGTTGGCCACTACGCCATTGCAACCCCTAGTTCACTTTATTTAAAATGACGCAGTCGATTAAAACTTTCTTTTCTAAACATAGTATAGAAAAAAGATCTTGGGCACAGAGGAGATTGATCTGCTCTGAGACACTCAACAACGAGTTTACATATATATTTGTGCCTCGATATGGGCACATCAAAGCAGTCTTCAAGTTGTAGTATATACTCCACACGTTCACGATACTCAAAATCATTTAAAAACATTCTTGTAGTGGAAGTTACTATCCCACCACGATCTGTTTGGTACCAAGTAGTTGGTACCTATCCTGTCAGATGTAATTTATAATGGAGACTTCTCTCTTTTTTTATTATTCTCAGGCAAGAAAGAGAATGTTTGCTTCTGATTCCATACCTTTCTTACATTTGCTGACCTCCTAAGAATGAGATACCAGAACCTACAGATATAATATACAGAACATACACAGATTCTACATTCGTTTTATAAATTTGAATTATGTAGTAAAATTTATAAATTCTTTTAAATGAAACGTTTTTTACTGTAAGAAGAAAATTTGGCAAGGTGATTCTACAATTAAAGTTAATAACGATGCAATATTTAAGTTAATAACGATGCAATATTTGTAAAATATGGTATTCAAAATTAGCAAGCATATGGCAAACATTGATTTGTAAAATATGCCACTTGAATTTGTACACGTGAGAGTTAATCGAACATAAAAGTGAGGTTTGGATTATTCAAAGTTAATTTTAAAGCATATCATGTATACAAAAAATAGCATCTTCTTTGAATTACGAAACTTTTTTATACTTTAAAATGGGTTCATACCTTTTAAATTACATAAAAGTTATATTGCATATTGCAATATAACTTCTCTATATAGTTATATATATATATATAT
>CM063508.1:15843262-15863262 GCA_032207245.1 Pardosa pseudoannulata
TATACATTATATATATAAATATATATATATATATACAATATATAATTTATATATATAAATATATATATATATATATATATACATATAAACATATATATATATATATAAATATAAAAAAATATATACATATAATATATACATATATAATATAAAAATATTATAAATATATACATAATAAAAAATATACATATATATATAATATTAATATATAATATATATATATATATAAGCATATATATACATATATATATATATATATATATATATTATATACATATATATACATATATATACATATATATATATAAAATATATATATACATATATAGACATATATATATATAAATATATATATATATACAATATATATATATATATATATATATAATCTCAGCAAAAATTTATCTTGTATTATTTTCACTTGCCCCGGCTTGCTGAGAAAGGAGAAAATTAATTAATAATCCTAATATTGAAGATGCAGTTGGGTCATTCCATAAAAATACACAATGAGTCCGTCGTTTAACTTAACTTTTATTTAAGATCTAAGAAAACGACATGTTACTCTGGCAAGTACAGAAAAGGGGAATGATACATGAAAACATTTATTGGGCCCCACAGTAAAATGACGCAGAGTATATTTCCAAGAAACCGGCAGCTTAGTCAGAATTTAATAGTCCGTAAGAAACTTAGATCAGTGGAAAAAGTGAACTATTAGCCAAGGAGAGCTAGAAAATGTTGCGATTGGACAGAAAATTTGGAGAGCACTCACTAGAAGGAAACTTTGATTTGAATTAACCGGCAACCAGGTGTCATTTTAAACATCATAGGATAAGATGTGTATGAAAAGGAGAGCTTGATAGGAGATGTAAAATAAGGGATGTGAGAGTGTTTCACATGTAAGTTCAATATCTTGCTATACGGACAAGTATCTTTATGCAAAACAAGGCTGCAAATCTGTTACTGACCTGCACACCGGATGAGCATGTGTAGCTTATGAAATGCTACGAAAGTGAGTAACATCACTCCCACTGAGTTCTCGTAATTTAAAAACATGGACCAGGCACGAGACCCCCTACTTGGCCTGCCACTTTCATAGGTATCGCTGATACATGGGCGATACTGCGACCACGGACTTATTTTACAAGTCCTAGCCTCCATTAATAAATATGGCAGATCTTTGATTTGCTCTAGTCTCGAACTCATAATCCTCCCGACTGATCCTTTGTAGACTGTGCAGCTACTACCGCAGCTTTAGTGCTTTAAACTGAACCTGCACAATATATACAGCTATTCTTCATGATTTCTTTCGATACTCCTGCCGAAAAAAAAGTAAATTTACGTGCTCAAAAAGGCATAAAATGTTCATTAAAATGACAAAAATATAAATAATAGCAGGTGTTCGAAAATTTATTCGGAAGATTTCCATTTACTTTACGTGAAAAGGAAAATACGATCCCCATAAACGTGAAAATTCCACGATCTATGTTTTGGCCATCCCTAAAAAGGGACGCTGGGCAATAATGATAAATTCAAATGGAATATCAAATAATTCTTCTAAGGAAAAGAAATAAAATTTTCCTGCACGGGATTATTGTAATAGCTGTTTTGTTCGAAAACTTTCAATTATCTCATTAAATTAAAATAATTTAAAAAAAATACCCAATCTAAATTAGGCATATTAGGCATGAATGGTAAATACAATTCTATTATCTGCATTTAATATAAACGTTCATTTATCCGGAAGCCTTTCATGACCATGGTAAATTACCAATGATGTTAAGCAGATTCTATTTCGTGATTGCAATTTTCGATTGTATTAGCCATTTCCTGATAGGAACAAAGTAGTTTCACCATATACAAGAAAAATTATACAGCTCTATGGCTACATTATTTAGTCTGAGCGGTGGATGGAACTTAAAATTCCACGTTTTACCGTATATCTTAACCAACAATAAGACATGAGATAACGGATGAATAAATCAAAAAGTAAACAATATGAAGATTTTTAGTTTATCGTTGAGCACAGATAGTTTTGACTGAATTACAAATTTATGTAAAATGATCTTTTGTCGCAATCTGAGACATAAAGAAAAAACTGTAGAATTCTTTGTTTGTATTTTGCGTTTGTGCATTGTTCCGGATTTGGTTGTTTATACGAATGCTTGTGATAGGTGGAAATAGATGAATCAATGATATGTACAGAAAAAATGTTGGTGATACAAATATTAAATAAACAAGCGTTTGAAAAAAAATAAATTATAAAATTCTTCATGAATATCGATATTTTTCCTTACCTTTTTCGAATTCGTAATAATTGTGCTCTTTCACTGTTTGTAAGCGAATATACCATTAGATAAAAATATTTTACGATTATTTAAAATTACAGATTAGAATTTCATTTGTAACCATAAATTTCCCATTATCTTTCGGACTAGACTCATCTCTTACTTTTAAGGTGTCATATGATTCTTAAAAATAGAAAAAACGTGAAAAATTTATCATTTTTGACTTCTTATACCTTGAAAGCTACCAGTTTTACAAACATAATGTTTTTTAATCTTGAACAAATTATTATCATTATTCACATATCTCATTTTTGAAAGCATAAAAAATACTTTGATTAGTAAATTTTATATAAGAGACATTTTATTGTCATCAAAAATTATATCAAGGCTAACGCGCATGATTACTAAAAATATAATTAATTTACAGACAAACTTATTGTTTTAAGTACATATTACAATATCTCAAAATAACTTTGAACATAAATTTGTATATAAATTAATATATATATATATATATATATATATATATATATATATATATATATATTTAAACTATTTGAAAAAAGTTAATTTTTTCCTTAAAAATTAAAAACTTATCATTTCAAAATATATATATATATATATATATATATATATATATATATACATTTTGGGAAATATACAAGAAAATTTCGGTTCAATCAAATGAAAATTATATTGCATACAATCTGTAAAAATTTCATGAAAAAATATTAAAAACTTTTTGATATAGCATGAGCTTTAGATAAAAACAAAACACAATTTCAGAAAAATCAAGTTAAAGCTTTGTAAATTTAAATTTGTTTACAGTAAACAGCTAATATGTTTTTATTCCTAACTCCTCTCAATATTCTAATTTTTTTTAAGTAGATCGTTTTAAAATGTTCAGAACTAAATTTCTTTTCACATATAACATTTTTCAGAAAAAAAATCCAATTTTTTTGTTGACTTTTTAGTCTAAAAGTATAGTTGCTAAGAATTCATGATACCGTTTTTTGGAAACAACATGAGTATATCAATATACGGAAACTTATAATATAGATAGATGGGGGGCCAATCAGACGTACCGATCAGAGCGGCTCTACTTTCGAAGTTTTAATGTCAATAGAATAAAGATTTTATAAAATCTATTCACCGGATGCATCATTTTTGCTGAGCCTAGCTTCAGAAAACAAAATTTGGGATAGTTTCTTTAAATATTAAGGTAATTTTGATTGGGCATCGAAATTTCGACTTGCCGTCACATATTTATACACACACATATATGTGTGTCTATATATATTTTATATACATATATGAGTATATATGTTTGTGTATGTGTGTGTAAACATTTACATATATATATACTGCTTAAAAAATTAGGAAAGCAAGCAAAGAAGTTAAGAAATCCGTAAGAGACAGCCTCGTATTGGCATAAAATGAATAGTAACAGCGTATCAATGCGCAATACAGAAACAAAGACGTAAAAAAAATGTAATTAAGCTTTAATTCTTTGAAAACAGAAAAAAAACATGAAAAGATGAATTAGGGGAACAATTTGGTTATATGTAAACGATTAAAAAAATTATTGTTTAGAAATGAGGCAAGATTCTTTATAAGGCATGAGGTCTTCTTGAACAGCTAAGACTTCTGGTACACCTGTTTTGCATGGATGGGATGTTGTTATCGATAAGATTTTGGGAATACTGTTCCACTTCTCAAGAAGTGCAATCCTCAAGTCTCAGAGAGCCTTCCTCGGAGGTCCATGCCTTCAGCAGAATTCGAACCCGCGAACTCCGGCACCGAAGATCAGCACTCTACCATTCGGCCATTGTTCGGCGAATCACTGAAATGCATTTTATAATAAGAATAAGCATCTTGGATTCAGATCTCTCTTGTCATTTTATCTATTATACAGTATTTATAGGTATTACGCATGATTACGCAAGTTGCTATTGTTCTAGAAATAGCCTTTAATATGTTTGTAACTACGGTTTGCAACACATAAACTAAATTCTTTTCCAAACTGATCAGCATTAGCGATTCAATTTAAACTTTCTCAAAATGTGTTTACCAGACACTGTACAATTTTCTTGAAAGTTAGACAGAAAGCTTCTATTATTATCATTATTAATTTCGGAAAGTTTATCTGCTCTAGAGTCATTTATACATATTTTCTGCGAAATCACATAACCTATGAAATATTTTATATTAACCTCAAAACAAAAGGATCTATATTAATATAAACATAAAATAAGCATAGTTTTTATATAGAGCTCCAAAATTCTCTATTTTCAAATAATTCAAAAGAAGGACTATCTGCATTGCGGCTGTGCAGAATATGCATTGAATAAGCCATCTAAATTGTTGGACAAACTTGCCTCTTTTCGTAAAAAAATATAAAAGGAAAAGACAAAATGAGGAAAAATCTTCTAATGTAAAATTGTTGTCAGGCATTAGAACTGCGTGACAACCTTAACTCTTTGTAAAAAGATAATGAACAAGGAAGGATATCTTAAATCCTAGATGAAACAAGATCTCTCGTCATTAAAGACACATTAAGCTATTTTAAATGCTCTCTTGGCTAAGATAAAATGTCATATTGGATAAGATCGATGTTTTCAAATTCCACAATCAGGAATTACGTGATTGTCTTGTAAAAAACTTTTAACCAAGAATACTTAATCGATTATTATGCCGATAGAAAAACAATAAGATGCACTGATACATGTTCAGGACTTTTTAACTCATAATTTTCAATCAATTTATACCAATGCTGTTTTTAACTATTTATTCTATTCTTCACAGTACCGGACAAAGATGAAAACTCTTTTCGTTTTCCTTATTTCTACTCTGGTGATGGTGGGATACGTTTGTGCGTACTCCAGCTCGATGTCGTGCACTTACATCAACGGCCAACGAGTTTGCAGGGAACAAAACAACCCAAATAGCAACTACGCTTCCTCTGGAGCTTACACCGATGGTGTGAATGGACAGAGGTTCGTCAGCAGCAATCCTAGCTACGGGTATCCCATTCCTATGTATGCGTACCCGTTCGGTATGGAACTTTTTTTATCTCTTAGTTCTAAATTCTATTTGAAATATTCGTATGCTCACCAGTAGCAAAATTTGAAATGACTATCGACTGAATTTAGGCATTTGGGTTATACGACAATCCCAATTACTTTAGGATCAAAACTCGTGGGTTATTTTTGTTTCTTTCCAATACAGCTGTCAATGCAGATAGATATCTTTATGCCAAACACGTCTGCGAAGCTGTTACAGATTTAGTACATCCAGGGGAACAAGGGGAGCTTATGGTATGCTACAGATATGAGTAACATTGCCCCTACTGGGTTTTTGCAATCTAGAAGCAGGTACCTAGCATATTTTCAATAAGCTTAACGTGCCATCTCCAGAGTTATCCTTTGAACTTGGACATTGCGACCCCCAATTTGTTTTACGTGCCCCTGCCACCATTAATGAATAGGGCCATTCTTTTACCGGATGAAGCCTCAAACTCACAACTCTCTGGTTATAAGATCGACACCTTTGCCGACTGAGCTACCGCGGGTCACTCGTAGTTTGCAGAATGAAGACTATTTAAAATCTTAATTTTGCGCACGATTTAAATTGTATTTATCCTATACTATAACACGAGGAATGGTTGTCAAGTCGAAAATCGCCCCAGATTTAATAAACTCCGGTAAACTTGGGGATCTGGGGGTTTTGGTCACGAGGAATCGATTGGCGCCGGTTTTGAAGCGCTACGGTCGAGCAGTTTGGAGTTACAGATAGGGCCATTTTTGGCTTACGGCCCTTATATACGGCCAAAGGAACATGATGTCAGAATATGCGAATTTCGTGTGAAAATTGGTATCCGGGGGTTTTCGGCCATGAGGAATCGATTGGCGCCGGTTTTGACGCGCTAAGGTCACGTAGTTCGGCGCTACAGATAGGGCCGGGTTCGAACCCCGGTGCGGGCAAACTTTTTTCTCATGCGTCCAAACCAAGTGAAAATTGGTACCCGGGGGTTTTCGACCACGAGGAATCGATTGGCTGTAGTTCTGACGAATTAATAATAATAATAATAATAAAAGTCTTTATTGATTTGTCTTTATTCCTTGATATCGGTTTCCATTTTTATTTTAATAGTAGTAATAATATTCTCCTGGCTGTGGGTTTGTTTACTAACCGTAGTTGGAGGTTCCGTTGATGGTTTGCAGAGTTGTCAGTCCCGCGCTGTCTCTCAGTTGGTAAACAGCAAGACGTCACCGCGTCTCCCCTCCACTCCGTCGCCGGTACGGTTTCCTTGGGTCCAACCTACGATCTCTTCTCAGAAACGCAAATGAAAACTACGAAAACTTTACATTCTTCTTATCGTTCTGACGAATTATGGTCACACAGTACTCACATTGATTCGGCTTGACATCGACATCAGGCGAGCCAGCCTACAAGGCCCCAGTCTGTCCCCGCACGGTATCTAGCTTCACCGACCGGTTCCGCCCATCTTAGCCAAGCTGTGACTCCGGGCAGTTCCAATCAGATCCTCCAGATCCGGGGGTCGTTCCAAGACCCATAAGCCGGCTCTCTCAGCTCCCTTCAGAAGGCAACCACCATCAAATACGATCGGAATTGACGTTGCTGTATCTTGATTCATATACAGAAAGATGTTTGTTGGAAAATGCTTATCATACAGTTGAACTATGTTGATGGTGAATTGAATTCGAAATCATGTCCTTAAATAATGTTTTGAGCGATAGGCAAGACAAAAGTACAAATTTTCTTATGGCATGTATTGTTTTGATAAATCACAATTGAAAATTTAAATCTTCGAGTTAGCTTCGATACCTGTTTTCTCTGAGCGGAGCTCGGTCACCCGGTACTAGACACCTAAAACGAAATTAAGGGTTTTTGTCAATTTTGTACCTAACTTTTCCTTACCCTAAATAAGCTACTTATTTATATGGGTCTCTTTTATAATTTGAAATATTCTTTATCTTTCAGCATTTACCCCGTATTATATCTCAAACAAGTTGGACATTTTAATAAAGAATTGTCAGTTAGGCGACAACTTTGTTCCTCGGATTATATCGAAAGAACACGATATTAAACCTTTATCAAAATCTCTTTCTTTTCTCTAAACCAAAGTTTTAAGTTTTTCCTCTTCTTTTTCATTAGTAAATCGAATTTTACTTTTGCAACCTGTTAATTAATCCCGAGCCTGCAATAGTATATTTTCATCTTTCAGTTACCAAATAATTTTCATAAAACAATCTTCACATAGTCTTACGTTGAGACACATGTTTCAGAGTTCGCCGGTGAATATGTTTTTTTGCTTTCATTAGCTTCAAATCAGATTTTATAATTTTATTCACTGTTCCTAGAGAGACATTTAAAGACTTTGCTACAGCTCTTGGGACACTTGGATTGTTTTAAACATTGTTTGAGGGTATGCATTGTTTGCTTTTTCCTATTGAAATGTAAAATTTGACGGTTCTTTCAATTGTGTCACTTGTTTTATGTGTAAAAATATTAAAACCATACTTAATTAATTATTAAAAGAGATTTTTTTCTTCGGAAAGAGCTAAAATACATCTTTTAATCTCTTGTTTCTTATCCAGCAAAATTCCAAAGCACAGAATATTTTTAATGCTACACACCATATTTAAACACTATTTTGATTTGATGCCAGTCACGTTTTTATTGTAACATGTAAATTTAAATTAATGGCGAAAATATAGTACATTGATATAGAAAATCTAATTTAGGCTAGTTTATGAAATCTATTCCAAGTAATGGAAACAAGTGCGTTAATTCATTGGTAAATATAAATTGTTTTATTTCATTTTATTTTCCTCCTTTTTTTAACAAGCCACTTTCAAAAGGTACTTACTGTATATAAATGTATAAGTAGAAACATAAAATAATTTCGTTTTTAAAAGATCGTATTTATACATATAGTTATATGAGGAAATATAGTTATATTAGGAATAGAATATATAGTTATATTAGGAATAGAATATGTAGTTATAATAGGAATGGAATATATAGTTATATTAGGAAATTGTTAGTAAATGATTTGCTAAAAGTTTACAAAAATTAATCCCTACTAAATCGCAGTAAAAACTAGTATTCATTTTTAATAAGGGAAAAATTCGGACTATTAGATAGTCTATTAAATAGGAAAAGTAATTCTTACTATTGAATAAAAAGAATAATCCGACGATTAAAAATTTGTTATTGATTTTTACAGTTTGTAAAAGTGTATTTTTGCATTTACTTCTTAAATTAATAATATTTATTTTCTATTTTATGGCAGAAGATGTTAATATATTACTTTTCACTAAGAACATACTACTTTGTTTTGCAGGTTTCTAGGGTTGCTTGACTGAAAGATCACTGGCACTGGAATTTGGCTTCTAGGATTTTGCTAAAGATGATTATCCATCTACAGCAAATGTATGTTTAATAAATTGGTCTCAGTACGACTTACAATAAACTACGTTGCCTTACCTTCTATTTGTCTTTCCTTCGAACTCTTTTCATATTTGAAATAATCTATACAAAGCCAGTTATTAGACATATTATTTCAAAAATCTATATTATCTAAAAAGACTAGTTAACTATGCTAAAGATAAAGACTAAGAGAGCCTAGCTTCCACCATCACAAGTTTTCGTGGTCTCATTATCCCTCGTGGTGCAAAAAAAGTAGACCACTCCAAACAAAACAAACGTACTTCTGTTGTAATATTTTGTCTTCTTTCTAGACACGACTGCCATTTACGCCATTGATTAATACGTTGTTACGATATTGTTGCCATTTGTTTGAGGTGCGACTTATTGACTCTCCTAACATTAGTTTAAGTAATTCTGGACAACTGAAGAACTGAGACACTTAGAAACCTGAACTGCATGGTATAATTTTACTTTTGTTGTTCAAAAATGTTGGCAAGGTAAGAAGATTATGTTTTAGTGGTCAAATACCTGGAATTTTTATATAATAACAAGAATACAGTAAAAATTTAATCCATGTAATCCGAGTGGTGCATCATGAAATTTACAAAGTAAATATAGAAAACTACGAAAATCACGAAACACCTTACAGCTGCACAAAATATTTATTTACAAAGTATGCTCCAAAGAGCTGTCGAACATTAATGTTCGACAGCTCTTTGGAGCATCTCCTTCCAACTCTCTCAACCGACTGACCCTCTCTCTCCCCCCCCCTCTCTCATCAGCTGATCCATATTCGTTGTTTCATTTCCGGTTTCGATTCTTATAAATACTATGAAAAAAGTTTATGCATCGGTATAACTATTTATATATCAATCTCAAATAATCTTTTTTTTTTTTTTTTTTCATGCAAAATCATAATCCTCTTCTTTAAGTACATACATAAGTTTTAATAAACAACAAAAAAAAAGTTCAGGCAGGACGAAATGTTTTCAGATAATTAAAGAACTGAATGGGATTAGAAAACACAAATTATAAACACAAGTTAATGGGATTAAAAACACATGTTAAAATAGGAGATATGTTTTAAAAGAAACTTTTTCTCTGTTAAGGTATGTCTCTACTCGCAACAACTTCGATTTTGATTATTTACCTCTATCTATCGCCACGTAGGCAAGTTTTCCTACAAATGGCAACCCGATGTTTTTCCGACTGCTACTGTGTGTAAAACTTTTGTATAATACAGTTTTATGTATTTGAATACTCATAATTTATACTTTTTGTTTCATTTTCATTGCTTTTATAAAGAATGTACCCATATTTTCTATTAAATTACCGTACGATTTAGAAAATTTTAAAAATGGTTCTCCATGCGTTCACGAATTTAAAAATTTGGTACAATCTGTGAATAAATTTTATTTGAACTGTGTTTACTATTTTAATAATTATAATTTACATTCCATTTTGTATTGCTTTTATGGATGTTTATCACCGCTGTCTTTTATTGTATGTTGGCCTTATTGGCGTCAAAAATGTCGCCAATAAAACAAGGAGGCACCCTGAACTACATTTTTACCCTTTTCTGCAAATGTTCTGCGTCCGCCTTTCGGAATCACAACACACGTCCAAGCCTTAAATGAACTCATTTCGAGCAATCTGTACCGCTATCTTGTCAAATGGTAATCACTACAACATCGATCTCTTCCCTGAATTTCTAATCTTTTTTTATAGATGCAGCTCATAAACAAAGTTCCCAAGACGAGAAAAAACAAATTCGGCTAAAAAAAGAATTCATTGAAAAAAAAACCTATGAAAACTGAATGTTACAAATTCCTAAC
Source organism: Pardosa pseudoannulata (assembly GCA_032207245.1). NCBI lineage: Eukaryota > Metazoa > Arthropoda > Arachnida > Araneae > Lycosidae > Pardosa > Pardosa pseudoannulata. The sequence continues at coordinate 15,853,839 of CM063508.1, forward strand.
AAAAATATTCCAAAAATACAAATTAAAACAGAAGTTACTGTTGAAGGTAACGTTGAAGCATTTTCTCTCAAAATCGTAATTTTTCACATTCTATGCCCTCTAATTTAAAATCGAATTATTATGAATGACTTAAAATTCCCCCTCTCCGTCACCAGTAGTAATTATGAAGCTGTCGTTGTGAAGTCAATACCATGCACTGGCCTGCAATGATGCTCTACTTAATATTAAATAAAATAATTTCTTTTCATATTAAACTTTAACCGTCTGACAAATAGACCATATTTTCTCTCAAAGCCTGGGTTAGTGTATAGCAATGTGTAAAAGTCTTAAAGACGAGCAAGAACGCATGATTCATAAAAAAGTGGTAAAAATAAATCTTTAAAGTTATTTGGTTCAAACTTTTCAAATTTGGGAAAACTATGATTTCTAGAACAGAGATGGCGAAATTTATGCTTCTTTCACACTATAGCCAATTGTTCACCACAGCAGTACTGGCTCTAATGGATGCCGTTTTACGCAACCACATATTGGGTCACTTAATTCGCCCAATCACCACACATTAGGCCACACATGTGCAACCACACATTGGGCCATTCAATGCGAGCGCGTGGATGCCTCCATAGTCTACTGCACACTTTACTGGCGTATCTCGCTTCCTTTGATGTCTGAAGATAAACCAGTTCTGAAGCAATCCTCTGCCAAGGCCATTTTATCGATGAGCCATACACCATCTACTCAGTGGTAATGGGTTGCAGTGAACCAGTGTGTGGAGGGGCCTTCAGATTAGTGTGCCTGTTAAAGCTTATTACTTTCAGATATTCAGTGTACCACTTGTTTTTTTTCTTTTAAAAATTAGCACAAATTTGATTGGTTTAAATGAATCCCCTATATAATAATGGCCTAAGTTATTTATCCGTCTGTCCTCGAATTTATGAAGCGGTTGGACCTGGATTGGATAGAGGCATCCATATTGTATTCTTGATGAGTTACGGTTAGCAAAATTCAAATCGAGTAAAGTCCATCTTCTCCTAAACTATCGTTCCGATTCTAAAATAAATTGGTATAAATATGCTTCATATCACAGCAAAAATACTGTCGTCTTTAGAAAGTTTGAAATCCACCCCTACCCCCCTCTTCAGTAGTTTAATGCCATTATTTCAAGTCAAGAGCAGGTGATTAAATTGATCAATTTATCACACAATAAATAAGTAAAAATAACTTTTTCTAGGATTATCACGTCATTCCTTTAACCATCTCATTTAATTATTTCTTAATTTAAATTATTTAAATATCGTCTGCATTATTTTCATACGTTTTATCACAGAACTTAGATATTATGTAAATAATTTTCTTTTATATTTCGCTTAAATAATAGATTAGGTACATATGTGATAATTTTAAATTTAACCATCGGTTATTTTTTGTTGCAATGAAAATTTCATCAGCGGTATTAACAAAAAATTCTTTTGATTATAGTCTAGGAGTCTATTTCAAGGACTAATATATATCTAGCGTTTAAGTTATATATCTTTGAAAATTAATTAGTGTGTTTGTGTGTTTGTTTTTTATACATAACCACGCGATTTGCAATAGATTAGCTAAATTTGGGACATCATTCATTATTCAAAATCCAAATAATCCATGTTAATATTAAAAGCTCTGCTGTCCATCCTATGACGAAACATGACAAGATAAATTAAAGCTGGCAACTAACATACGGTTAGTAAAGATAAACAAATTGAGCATGTACCTAATAATTCTCAGCCAAAAAACAATCCATTTTTTCATGCCTCATAGGGTAGGTACTTTACAATTCTGAAAAATTTTAAATTTTAATGATCCTGTCATATGGCAGACTATATGCTAGTATGTAAATATTTTGTCTAACTAAAGATTATTGTTCAATTGCTATCATCGTTAAATTGCTTTTCTGAAAATCAAACTTTAAAAAATACAAGTAAATCAGCTTCTTCAAATAGGGTATATACAAATTTGTGTATCTTAGTACAACAACATTAATACGGAATATTAGAGTAGAAATTCAATGCGCATGTGCAATTTCAGAGCTCATCGCATTTGTTTCAAGCAGTTAAACGTATCATTGATTTTTATATCTAAAAGCATAAAAATCTTTTAGTTACTGAAACATTATTATCCTTGAGAATGCGTGATGTACACTTGCTTAATATTGAAAACTACACTTTGAAGGAGTTGCCCAGTTTAAGTACTTGGTCATGCTTATAACCAGTAGAAATGAGATGGAGACTGAAACTAGGAACAGAATTTTGATGGCAAATAGATGCTACTGTGGTTTAAAAGAGCCAATTAAATTCTAAATTCCTCTCCATTAATACAAAAATAAATTTATACAGAATCCTTATGAGACCGATCATCTTATATGGTTGTACGACATGGCAATCAACAAAACAGAGGTGGCTACTCATTTTTGAAAGAAAGATCCTTTGATCAATTTTCGGGGTTGTAAAAGAAAAGGATACATGGAGAATTTGATATAACCATGAAATATATACTAAATACAGACAACCTAACACTTTGAGAGTTATTAAATCCAACAAAATCAGATGGCTGGATACGTTTCTAGACGTACAGATTTGGACCCAGTTGAAAAAACTAACTTTCAGAGATTGAAGGCACAAGAAGAGAGAGATCATTAACAAGATGGTTGAACAGTACAGAGAGAGATTTTGGAGGTCTCGGAAATAAATAAATGAGAAACATGGCTAAAAGTCGTGTCGTCTGGCAGAAGGCAAAGACTTGAACTGCCCCAGTTTGTAGTACTGTTGAAGTTATTGAGTTTATTTAAAGCGATAGAAATATAAATGATTTAAATCTAGAATAACTCAATAAAAAAGGATTTTTGTTGTTGAAATTCAAAGTTATCTCATGGGGTCTAAAGAGACATTTTAGAGGGGGGGAGTTAATGACAAATCAAATATCTTTTTTGGTTTATGTTCCTAAAATGGTACATATTGTACAGTAGCTTAAGTAAAAGTTACCTAACTTTTTTTTTGTTTAAAAACACTAACGAAAGGTGCTATCATATTTTAAAAAATAAAAATTTCTATATAAAGTTTTGGAACTCACCTGACAAGAGATATTACCATTATATAAATTTAAATATCTACAAAAAAGCTTCTGAAAGCCAGTAGAATGTGTGCAACAAGATATATTTTATCATAATATTCCTATAACGCCTAAGCTTGTAAGGTCACAAAAACTGAAATGTTCCATTAAGCCTGCATAAACATACGTTGCAAAAAATTCCCCTTATTACTCACATGTTAAATGCTCCCAATTTACCCAACTCTTAGACAGTTTGACATTTCGGCACGTTTATTTACAGCAGTTTTACAGAGTATGTCAAATTTCATTATTTTCTTGTAATATTTTTTTCACAAAATTTGAATTTTCTTTAACTGCTTTCTCTGCCTCCTCTTCTAAGTTCTGTTGTTTCTTTAATGCTTCTCTTTTAATGTTATAGTGTATCAGAAAAGTTTTTAATTTCTCAAACAAGAACTCACTAAATCCGGGGTAGCTCAGTCGACAAAGGCAACGCTGCCGTAACTGGAGGGTTGTTGGTTCGGAGCCCGAGCTGGCCTAAGGTCCGCCGTGTTCCTTAAAGGTGACTGGGGACTTAAAATAGGTTCGTGTTCACAAAGTTCTCCAAGTTCTTACTCAATACCTCTGGGGATGGCAGGCCAATCCTATGGACTTTCTGCTTGGTCCCTGCTTTAAAACTAAGACAACTCTCTTGAGATTAAGTGGTACTTTCACCCTTCAGGTGCTCGTCAAAACAAAAGGCGAACCCTCTTGCCTTAATACGAGTAGCCTCCGGCAAAAACGGGCTTGGTTAGACCAAGTGGCACAATAAAAGACGGACAGATAACTTAAGCTATTATTATATAGGGGATTGTGTCAGAAACAAAGTAAATACAACAAAATTACTTAAATAAGTATAAATCCATATTATTTATATCGATATGTTCACATGACGAATGAATATCAATTATATCGATATTTATCTACCTATTTGAATTTACATTAATCTTACCAAGATAGCATTGCGTACAAGCGGCCAAATATCTAGAACTAATCTTGAATTAGATAATCCGCACAACATATCTGTAAAAAGGCAATTGATACTTTTAAACCGATCAAAGTACGCGAATATGCTAGAAACAATTCAGAATACGGGAAAGTGAGTAATCGAATTTAGCAAAAATAATAAATATGTATTGTATCGAAATATCAACGATATGGAGATATACTAAGTGACGGAAAATATACCGTAAAATAATTCAGAATTGTCGTCTTTAAAGATCAAACAGTGACTTATAATAAGTACCATTTTATTGGATTTCATTAGCAATTTTATGAAGAATATTAAACAGCTTTTTAAACATCAGTGATCTGTGTGTTATTCAAATATTACAAAACTATCTAAACATGTAATTTATTTGTAATGGCATAATTTTTCATCCTCTATTTGGAAAATTTTCAAAGTGTTCTAAAATAGATATTTTGCTAAGATACATTTTATGATTCTTACTCAACTACAAAGAAAGAAAAGCTATCTAATTATGTTTCCTAATTTAAGAAGATTTGTATCTTAAGAGCGGATCTTAGCATCATAAAGAAACATTATTTTAATGATGATAAAGTATGATAAAAAGAAGTAATGAGCTATTATTTGCTATTATCCATGTAAAGCATTTTCTTCGAAACAATAAGTCTCATATAATTATAGCCATCCATTTACCAAATGCTATTAGATTAAACGAAAAATAATGTCCTCTCAGCTGTATTGTTACAAATTTCAAGGTCAAAGTTTATCCCCCGCAAAAGGCAGAGGAACTGTTTTCTATATATGTAATAAGAAAAAGTAAGTTCTGGTACAATTTCTTTAACACCTGATTAAAAATTCGAAGGCATTTCTTTATTATAGACGTAGTGGTGCAAGTGAAATGGTGGATACTGTAACTTCCAAGTAATTCTTTCATTTAGAACTTGGCTCTTGGATTATTATTCATTTTATAGCTACTTGCAGTGCATAGAAAATCACTGTTGTGAGTCCCAGAATAGTTGTGTGTAAATCACTTCGGGATGTATTAAGACATAGTTCGGGGGGGGGGGGAGCAGAAGAAAACATAAAGACGCATCAACTTATGATAAAATTACATATGTATGAATACTAAATTTATTTATTAATAATCTTACAAACTGTAATATTTTTCAAAACAGCTTGCTTAAATAAGTATAAATCCATATTATTTATATCGATATGTTCACATGACGAATGAATATCAATTATATCGATATTTATCTACCTATTTGAATTTATATTAATCTTACCAAGATAGCATTGCGTACAAGCGGCCAAATATCTAGAACTAATCTTGAATTAGATAATCCGCACAACATATCTGTAAAAAGGCAATTGATACTTTTAAACAGTTCAAAGTACGCGAATATGCTAGAAACAATTCAGATAACGGGAAAGTGAGTAATCGAATTTAGCAAAAATAATAAATATGTATTGTATCGAAATATCAACGATATGGAGATATACTAAGTGACGGAAAATATACCGTAAAATAATTCAGAATTGTCGACTTTAAAGATCAAACAGTGACTTAAAATAAGTACCATTTTATTGGATTTCATCAGCAATTTTATGAAGAATATTAAACAGCTTTTAAAACATCAGTGATCTGTGTGTTATTCAAATATTACAAAACTATCTAAAGATGTAATTTATTTGTAATGGCATAATTTTTCATCCTCTTTTTGGAAACTTTTCAACGTGTTCTAAAATAGATATTTTGCTAAGATACATTTTATGATTCTTACTCAACTACAAAGAAAGAAAAGCTATCTAATTATGTTTTCTAATTTAAGAAGATTTGTATCTTAAGAGCGGATCTTAGCATCATAAAAAAACATTATTTTAATGATGATAAAGTATGATAAAAAGAAGTAATGAGCTATTATTTGCTATTATCCATGTAAAGCATTTTCTTCGAAACAATGTCTCATATAATTATAGCCATCCATTTACCAAATGCTATTAGATTAAACGAAAAATAATGTCCTCTCAGCTGTATTGTTACAAATTTCAAGGTCAAAGTTTATCCCCCGCAAAAAGCAGAGGAACTGTTTTCTATATATGTAATAAGAAAAAGTAAGTTCTGGTACAATTTCTTTAACACCTGATTAAAAATTCGAAGGCATTTCTTTATTATAGACGTAGTGGTGCAAGTGAAATGGTGGGTACTGTAACTTCCAAGTAATTCTTTCATTTAGAACTTAGGTCTTGGATTATTATTCATTTTATAGCTACTTGCAGTGCATAGAAATTCACTGTTGTGAGTCCCAGAATAGTTGTGTGTAAATCACTTCGGGATGTATTAAGACATAGTTCGGGGGGGGGGGGAGCAGAAGAAAACATAAAGACGCATCAACTTATGATAAAATTACATACGTATGAATACTAAATTTATTTATTAATAATCTTACAAACTGTAATATTTTTCAAAACAGCTTGGAAGTGTAACGCTACAAGACATTTTTTTTCACTCCCACGTATTTTCACTCCTTTTTTTTACATTTAGAGTACACAACCCACCTCTGATGTGGATTTTTCTTTCTGGTGATTGTAGGCAGTATATTTCTTGAGTGATGTTCCCATTGCTTCACTTGTAAGTGATTCGCAGCGTTTCCAGCAGATATACAGTCAAAAAGACATACAGTTCCTTAAACTTGTTCGATCGAAACTTCGAATAAGAATACTTTTTAAATTTTGATATTCACATAGTTTTTTGCAATATGAAATATAAGAATTAAGAAGTACCATGTCTGCTATGAAAAGAAAAATATTTTATAATTTTTAACATATTTCTCATCTATTAAATTGACGATAATTAACTGTCTTGCAGATCGACTCCACGATGTGAAATTCGTGTTAGGGCTATTATTATTTTTCCCCCTTTTTTTTCCATTTCAAGTTTATCAAATTTTATGTGTTTCATGTACATTACACATACGTCTTTCTTTCCTTTTCCTTTTGTAACTAAAATTCCATTACAGCGCGACATCACATGGTCTTGTCTTCTCTTTTTATTTGTGCAAATAATATCACTAATTTCACTATCACCTTCCATTTTATAGTCTGGAGTCAATATTGATAACTTTACACGATGAAGTGCAAGCAGTAACTGTGCCTCGGTTAAGAATTTCATTAATTGCTGACATGGCATGCACGTCATTTTCCTTCTGCAACAATCACCTGACTACGTGTTGTACACGTCGCTGGCAGCGTAACAGAAGCATCACCAAGTACGTGGTACGGCTTTCCACCAAAAGTGGTTAAAATGAAACACAATTTGGTTTATTTTGCTTTAGGAGTTCAACCGTCCATGTTTTATCTACTCGAAGTATAAACAGATCTGCTATAAGAGTATTGTAGCCGATTCCAAACGGCTACGCAGCAGTGGGATTCGAAATCACGATACCCTGAGCAGAGAACGACCCGTTCGCAGGGCCTAGCAAACGGGGCGAGCACCTGGGCCCCAATCAAAAGAGGCCTCAAAATTAACTGCCATTTCAAGTTAAAAATATGAAGCGTATATGTAAAATTCACTTTAAATTATCGACAATTTCTTCTTTTAGTCTTTGACTTATTCAGTGCTGGTAAAAAATGTAGAACACTCAGCTACATTCTGTTTTAGGCAGGAAAATTCTTCGGGTAACGACTTACAAAATTCTAATATAAGCTTTACCTTCCAGGATTTCTTGTAACTTTTTTATAATTTTACTTATTTCATAATTTTTCCTTTTATTTTAAACTAATCTTATTTTACTAACTACACTGGTGAGTCAACTTTGAAGGTTCTGAGGGTCATAGTTTAAGCATCATTATAACAATCACCTGTAGCCACCACCTATGTACAGCAGAGTGAGGGGGTCCCGGATGAATGGGTTTGCCCTGGACCCACCTTTCTGTAAGTCGGGCCCTGACCATTCAATCATCGTTCAGCCCACAATAACTTCAAGCATATTACTTCTGTAGGAAATTCATAGCCTACTAGCACAATACTAGATGGCGCTACTGAGTGTGTTTTGTAACCCCCCTTGGACGGAGAGATCGAATGGAAGCTTCGTAGCGAGGGGATGGGCGATAGCCTCTCCCCCTGTACCAAAGCATGCAAATAGTCTGCGCATGTAAATAAAAGAAGCAAAGCGAACCCGTTGGATATTCATTGTGTAATTAAGGTGAAAACAACCACGAGACACAGAAGAAAATACCACTGAACCATCGGATCGGAAGAATATGCACAACTTCTACTAAAAGCAATAAATAGGTGCATGAATAATGCAATGTACGAAACTATCTTTATGAAGGCACGAAGAATATATATATATATATATATATATATATATATATATATATATATATGCATATACATATATATACATATATGTATATATATATATATATATATATATATACACGTACACATATACATATATACATATGCACATGTATATAAAAATTTTACATATATATAAGGTATATACATATATATACATATATATGTGTGTGTGTATAATTATGTGTGTATGTATATATATATATATATGTATATATATATATATATATATGTATATATATGTATATATCGTGATCCAGTGTTAAGGCGAATAGAAAACAGTCTTCATTGTTAATAATAAGTTTATTAAATCATAGTTTTATTTAAAATCAACACTTGCGCCAATTCCATTTGTTCGTGTGGAGCTAAGCGTGGAATGTGTTGACAGCTCCGTGTCCACGAGTTAAGTGATTCTTATCGCTTGATTAGTCATCAACTTCCTGTGAAATATCTCTGCGGCTGACTGCATTACTCCAAAAGGTTACGCAAGCGTGGGTCTTTTTCATTTATTTTATTATTTTAAAAGAGTTTCCTTTTAAAATCGTTTATAATTCACGTAATTTCCAACTACTCCCTTTTTAGAAACCTGACACACACATATATATATATATATATATATATATATATATATATATATATATATGTATGTGTGTGTGTGTGTGTGTGTGTGTGTGTGTGTGCTTAAGACGGAGAAATTAATCCGCCGGTTACACGTAACTTTAAGCCCCTATTATTTTTACTTGCCTGGGTTTACTGGGAAAAAATAATCCTAGGGAAATCTAATTAAGAGTACACAGTAAATGGCAGTCGTAAAAGATGAAAAGAAAGGTGAGTCCTCAGTTAAACTTTTATTTAAGGTCTAAGTAACAGACATCTTTCTCTGCCGAGGTCAAAATAATGAATGACACATGAAAACACTTGTATTTACAAATGTTGGCCCCACAGCTTGAGACGCAGAGATTATTCCAAAATAA
>CM063508.1:15868262-15880762 GCA_032207245.1 Pardosa pseudoannulata
GTGTAGCTAAAAAGTAGATCGTAGTGCTCCTAACCGACCAACTAGTTCAGTCCATTTTTATTTGGATCATACTTAAGCACTACTTAAGCATGAATATTTCCCTTGTATATACATATACATACATACACATATATATATATATATATATATATATATGTGTGTGTGTGTGTGTGTGTGTGTGTGTGTGTGTGTAAGGGAAACTAAACAAGATTGGGAAACTAATGTAGGCATTTCGTATAAAATCCCAAAGACGTCCTAAAAAAAATCTGAGGGGTTTTCAAATCTTAAATCAAGGGTAAAAATTTCCCGCGTCCTTTTGCTTTCCCCTTTTTAACCCCTAACCGAAATTGACCTCTGGGGCTATAGTTTACGCCCTCAGAGAAGGGGGTCTAACCAATTATAATTTCACATTGCCCAAGTGGACAATTTTGGAAATTTCTAAACAAAACGTAGATGCACTCTACCGGGGGTAGATTTTCTCACAGATTTCAAATGTTGACCTATGTGTTAAGGGCCTTTTACTTATAACTTCATAATAGCTGACCCCTCAGTTTGTCCTGTCCCTATAATGAAGTGGGAACCCGTCCTTCAACATTCTGTTAATAAAGGTTATTGACTGAAGCGGTTCATTTTAATGGGCCATGACTGCAACCACTCATAGTGAAGTCTGTCTTACTACATATAGATATATGTGTGTAATATATATATATATATATATATATATATATATATATATATATATATATATATCTACGACGGGTGGTAGCAGTCATAACCATAACAAAACACTGTCTTTGTCAAAGACCTTTATTTGTAGAATGTTGGGAGGACGGGTTCCCACTTCATTATAGGGACGGAACAAACTAGGAGATCGGCTAACACTAGGAATCTATGTAAAAATCTATGTAAAGAATCTATATAAGAATCTGGATAAAAAATCTAAGAAGAAATCTGCCTCCGGTAACTTGCATCTTCTTTTTGTTCTAGAATTCCCTAAAATGGCCTCTAAAGCACTATAAAATTTTAATCGGCTAGACCCATTTCCCGAGGGCATAATTCCCCAGTGATCAGTTTACATTAAGAGTTGAAAAGTAGAAAGCAAAGAGACTCAGGGTTTTTTCGTTTGACTTTAGATTTGAAAATCCTATGAATTTTTTCGGGCCTTAATGAGGACTTTCGACTACAAATTTGCCTCAATATTTAACTATCAAATAATGAGAACTTTGACGGTATATTCCTTAAGGGACCGTCTTTTATACAAAATCTCTACATTAATTTACTGATTTAGTTTACTTTTCTCTTATATGTTTGTATGTATTATATATATATATATATATATATATATATATATATATATATATATATATATATATATATATACATGTAATGAGACGGACTTCTCGATGGGTGGTTGCAGTCATGGCCGTAAAAATGATACCGTTTTAGCTAAAGACCTTTATTAAGATAACTTTGGAAGACGGGCTCCCACTTCATCATAGAGACAGGACAAACTAAAGGGTCATTTAGCATGAAGTTCTATGTACAAGACCCGTAACACCTGGGTCAACATCTGTGGAAAAATATCTCTAGAAAAATCTGTCTCCGACAGCATGTATCTCCTTTTTATTGTGAAATTTCCTAAATTGTCCGCTAGGGCCATGTAGGTTTATAATTGGTCAGGCCCCTTCTCTGAGGGCGTAAACTGTAGGCCTAGTGGTCAATTTAGGTTAGGGGTTAAAAAAGGGAATGCAAAATAACGCCGGAATTTTTAGCCCTTGATTTAATTTTTGAAAACCCCTGAGAATTTTCCTTACACACACACACACACACACACACACACATATATCTGTGTTGTGTGTGTGTGTGTGTGTGTGTAAAATTCTTTTTATTTGACTGTCAGAAAATATTATTTTATGACTGAGCATGAATATTTAATGAAACATCAATATTTTGTAAAATATTATTAGTTAATTTTTACGTTTTCCATTTATATTTAAATGTCTTGATATTCGAACATTGGAAAACGAAATTAATCAAAAGAGTTCAGAATTTTTCATTAAGCTGCAAAATAGACGGATATCTTTATGTCAAACATGGTTGTGTAGCTTTTACTCATATAGAACCACCCGGAAAGCATTTGTAGCTTAAGGAATGCTAAGAATGATATTATCTTTTATACCTTAAGAATGATATTACTTAACAACATTACCTTCTCAGGGTCCTCTTAATTTAGAAACAAAAACTAAGTTGAAAATCTCAGGCTTGACCTGCCACCTCTGGTATTATTTGGGAGCACGGAGGATATCCTCGTTTGAGTGTCCCAACCGCCTTTAATGAACACGGTGGATCTTTTGCAAGCTAGAATTGACAACCTTCTATTTATGAAATCGTCATCTTTGCCGAATGAGCTACTACAGTTAAAAAAAGCGGAGAATGGGAAACAGAAAACGAAAAAAGAAATTAAACTGTAATAAATATAAAATACGATATTTTAAAGGTTTCGTAAATATTTGAAGAAAAAAAGATCACTAGATTTTTAATAACGAAAAGCTAAAAAACAAACCGATGTAAGTTTTGCTTAAAAGGATGAATTTTGAATAAGTGACAAAACTCTGTACTAGATTTGAAAAATGCTCGAGCTTTATTAACCTTTTATAAGCCGAATTCAGATCCAGATATATTTTTACATATCTTGCCTTCAAATGCTTCAGTTAAGGTATGTTAGTCATTTAATTGTGGAAAAAAAATTTCTTTTACGTATTTCATGATGTTCGCAATTGGAAACATTGGCCACTTGTGACTATACACTGGATTCACAAATTGAGTAGAATTATGTATATATTAAATATTAAATAGTAAAAAAAATAATTAGAATGAATTTAAAATTTATTTTTAAATTTAAGCACAGATATCAATAAAATTTAAAACTTATAAATTTAAATGAACACAACATTTTCTTAAACAAATATCAAAAACATGACTTTATACCTTTATTCCATGATATATTGGAAAGCAATGGAGATGCAATTTTTCTTGCACACATTGCAAGCTAATCTTGCACTTAATGTGCACTGTGCACATCTACCTTGTTTTGTTTGTACAAGAAAAACGAGGGAAAATTATTTCATCGCAGTATATCGGCAACAGTCCATTGTTCTCAATTGGGAACATCAATAATTAATAAATTATTATAGGTAAGTTTCAATCAGAAACTTAATGCCGAATTATTAATGCCAATTCCGGTAAGAATTTCATATTTTTTAAATAAATTAAAGTTTTTTTAAGTATACCAATTGGATTTTAAAAGCATTAGATTTTTTTTTTTTTACATTTATGTGAATTTTTAATTTCTGCTCTATAGAAAATGATGTAAAGGGTCCTTTATATGATTTTTTATACATTTTTCTATTAATAATTGAAATATAGATTCCATTTTAAAAAATCGAGTAGACTTTTTACTACATTTGCTAATTTTTTTGTATCAATATTGATGAAATTTAATTTCAAATAATTTTATGAATATTCTGTTCCTTATTGGGAACAATGGACTGTAAAAGGTTAATTATCCCGACTCAGAGCTGTCATTTTTCGAAAAGTAAATTTTTTTCTCGTTCACTGAACTTGAAAATTAACGCTAAACGGATAAATAACCGGAAGCACTGGTTCCTGAATTTCTTTATTACAGCTTTCAGCTTCTACTCAGCTTCTTGATAAACAAGTAGACAATTAACAATGTCTAGTTACACTCTCTTTATCTGGTTAATTGCAGCTTCCAGTCAAGATGAAAACTTTCGCAGTTGTTACCCTTTTCGCTGTCCTCCTGGTCAGTTGCTGTTATGCTGGATCTTCATCCCAGTCTTGTTCCATGGTCAATGGTCAGTGGAAATGTGTTCAGAGTGATGACCCTTATGGGAACATGGCAGGTGCTTCGTCTATTAGCAACGGGCGATCTGGACAGATGGCTGCTGGTTCTGGTGTACCAGGAGATTTTAACGTCAACAGAGGCTACAATTACGGTGAGTCAAAAACAGATTAGAACTTTGAACAAAAGAAGAAACCATGAAGTGAACACACCATTATTGCAATCAAAAAGCGAGGGGCATACCGAAACGTTACAACAATCTTACAAATATAGGTTCAAAATTACCCTGCTAATCGCTTTTTGTTTTTTCAAGATACGCACATTCAGGCATCAGGAAGAGACTAATCAAAACCAGTATTTAAAGTTTCAAAAGATTCCTTGTGCATGCGTAGAGACATAAAGCCGAAGCTAGTCAAAATGTATTCAAAAGTGGGCAAAAAATGGAATTTCCTTTGAAATATGAACACAGAATTATTTCGCGATCACAAAAATTCTTTTCCTATGGACAAGGAAATAGTGTTTGTCGAACGAAGATTGATAGGGTAAGGCTTTTTGTACAAAAATAAGTTGGTTTGAACCTCACTACTGGCATGGATGTTCGTAGATGTTAGGAATAACCCCTTGAGGACCAGCATGTAAATGCTATACGAGTCGACCGTTGTGAAAATCGTTGCCGTTTAATGCCATCTAGTAGTTAAATCTAGCATTTAAAAATGAAAATAAAAAGTTCAAATCTAAAATAAAATTTTAAATCTTGATTACTTCCCTTCTTGAGTCTGCTGTAAATAATATTTATAAATTACCGTAGAGAATTAAGCCCCAAAAGATCATCACGTAAATGCTATACTACTCGACCGTTTCATTTTACGCCATCTATTAATTAAACTTAGTATTTAAAAATTAAAATAAAATGTTCATATCCCGTATTACGCATACGCGAAGCTGGTCTCTCGATATGAACTGGAAATCATAGCCTGGAAGCGATGCTAGGATGATAAGAGTGAAATCGCTGCGTCACGTATACGAGACGTTGGTCGCTAACGGGTTAAAAAGAACGTCCCAGTCTCATTAGCACTTGTGATCAAAACAGTAGACCGTAGAGTTTCAAATCAACCAACCCACCACTGATTAGTATTTGGCAACAGTCTACAATGCCGTTGTTAACTGCAATTATGAAGCATCCTCTTAAGCAAAATACGATTATTTCTGTTATTTTATCAAAATGGCAGCTATGGGCTGTAGTAACTAAAAGAAATGTGTACCCTAATTTTGTGGTTCTGAAACTTTTTCAATTTCTGGCATCCTGGCTAATCCAATGTGACTTAATATTCCAATAGATCATTTTTGGGAAATAATTAATTTTGATGTATTTGATGTACAGCGGAACCTTACTTAACGATAAATTATTGTTCTTCATTCGAATTTTCTGTTTTAACACAAGGGTAGTAGGGAGGTTACCCTTTACCAATTTTATATAAAAAATGGATTATTTTTTTTGTGACAAAGCAGTTTAGTTTAGGATTTGAAAATTATACCTCGAATGCAGGCGCAGGACAAATAGTATAAACGATGAGCTTTGCTCATCGTTTCTCAAATTATAATCAAGTCTAAACTCAGCTGAGTTTCTAAAGACAATTTTTTTTTAAGAAAAGCGAAATTTTTAAGCTATATTAAGCAATTTCTAAATTTATGATAGCATTTGCCAATCAGTCAGACAATTCGTTTCCTACGTCGCCTAGGTTATGAACCTAGGAGAAGAAAATACCTTGTAACCATTTTTACATTATTCGAGTAGTTGACTAATTTATTATGTCTACAATAGGTGAAGGTTTCTAATTGAAAAACTGTGTTGTAGTTTTGAATTTTCAACTTTTGTGTATAAATTGTAGATTTGAAAGGCTGTAAAAGCATATCCAGTTCCATCATCATTTTTGTTTTCATTTATTAAAGCTGATAAATATTTTCATTTATAAACGGTGCTTGCTAGCAAAAAAAATCGAAAAGCATAAATTGTAGATAAGGACTAAGGTCATTATTAAATTTGCCATTAATACATTCAATATCTGTTGAAATAAATCTGAAAAAGAAAAACAAATTTACTGTAGAGTGTATAGTAAGATTTACAGGTGGAAGGCCAACCAGACAAAAAGGATCAGAGCTCCTTGTAAGAAACAGCTACCACTGGCCTTCCATCTCATTCCATGTGCATATAAACAAATATTAAATCTTCTCAAAAAAAGGAGGAAAACTGTCACCGGATTCTTATCTACCATAATCAGCATACTAAAGAAGGAGTTACATAACTTCAAACAATTATAAGTGCTACCTTTTGAATACCTTTGAGTTAGACAGATCTACAGAAAAATACTGATTAAATCACAATTGCTGTATTTTTACCATTTATACAGTTATTTTGAAAGTACAAGGACGATCTTAGATAATCCAACAAAAAAATTACTTACAATAATGTTAGAATTCTTATTACATCTTTCTGGATATTTTTCGATTTCAATGTCATGCAACCAAAGGAAGTATTAAAAGTTGGAGTTGCAGGAAACAATAACATTTACCCATGAATTTATTTAATTATTTCTGACAGATCTTTTTTAGTTAATCTTAAAAAAACATACTATATTTCAGTATATTGTATTTCTTTTATTGTAATAATCAAACGAAAATCGTATTTTATTTTTAATTTTATTTATTTTTCAGGGTACTGAAAACGATGGATGTCCTAAGTGAAAAACAATCTTTGATTATCATTAATTTTTAAATGTGATTATTGTAAAAACGTCTTTGGAATTTAAATAAAGTTTGATTCTGCAACAAGAGGCTCATTTTTTTATACTAAATTGCTTCAGCTATACACAGACTTGTAACATGTGTTAACCATTTGTCTGTCCTGTGGTATCATATAAACATAACGTACATCAACGTGATACAGAATATACTATATTTTAAGTGGAAAATAATTCAGTGTAGAGTATTATACTTAGATATATATTTCAGTTAAACGTATGAAATTTAAAGCTTTATATCTAACGTACATAATAAGAAAATAGCATAGCCAAATGGTTAAATTTGCATCAGTAGTAAACTTTCTATTGAATGATTTTGTGAATACTAGATACAAGAATAGAGAGAATGTGATGCATATCGTAATCTCAACAACATTTCAGATGGATTGCAATGAATTAGTATTGTATTCTGGAAGATGTTCGCAATGATTTCTTTAAATTCTATCCAATTACTCACGGCAAAGTTGTAATAGAGATCAGTATTCAGCCTGTAATGTGGTTCTAAGTAATACTTATATTGACTGATCTAAAATTCGATACAAACTTGAAATAGAATGATTAGAGGTCGAATAAAGATTTTACAAACTGTGGTTTGCACCAATTGAATGAAAAGAAACCGTGGTATCCATCTAGCCAAGAGATCTTGAGTAATCAGTCACGAATAGAGGCAAAAACTCTTCCTCACAAAAAAGTATTCTTATAGAATGACCAGAGTTTTCGTTTTACTTCAGAATCTCTGGAATGCCATGAAATTTATTCCATATTTATTAGAATCTGTTACATTTAATATGCTATCATTATTTCTTTCCTAACTTGCAGAAGTGTTTCTTTTGGCTTTGTAACCCATTGATTATTTTATGGTTTCGGGTATCACATTAAAAAAGTAAAATTCTTTTCAATTACATTTTACACAGGGCAAATTATTACACCGAAGCAAATACCCACGTGATTTTTACCTTTGTATTACAGCTAAAATTATTTTTACTAAAGAAATTACTGACGGTGAAGAACAGAGCAGAGAAAATTTGCTGGTATAAACATAGATTCTATTTCACGTTACTTTTACTCTACTTTTATGCATAGCTGGAACTGTTAGGCAGATGGTTAAACAGTAAGTAGACTATTTCAAAGCACTAAATTAGATGTAACTATGAAATACTAGCATATAGCCCGTCATATCACGGGATCAATAAAATTTTTAATTTTCCAGAATTGTAAAGTACAAGTAAAAAATGGTTTGTTTCCTTCAGAATTATCTGGTACACGCTCAATAATTTTTTAATTTTCATATTCCTCTAAAGTTTCCCGATACTGTGAATGCAGTTTAGAATCCCGTTGAATTCATTTAGAAAGATCATTCAAAGTTTTCTTAGCTACGTCGAAATTATCTTTAAGTTCTTCCCAATTTTTTTCCTCACTAATTAATGGAAGTAAAAGAATAAACTATCATTACCACTACACCCTAGAGGTAGATAGAATTCGTTGCTAATACCGGTGATAAAATTTTTACTGCAACCAAAAAACAATCGACGATTAAATTTAAAATTATTTAAGCCAAATATAAAAGAAAATTATTTACGCAATATCTAATTTCAGTGGTAAAACGCATAAAAATAATGCAGACAATATTTAAATAGTTTAAAATAATAAATGATTAAATGAGATGGTTAAGGGAATGACGTCATAATGCTAGAAAAAATGTTACTTTTGCCTATTTATTGTGAGATAATTTGATAAATTTAATCGCCTGCTCTTAACCGGGAAAAATAGGGCTTGAAATAATGGCATTAAACGATCGAAAAGGGAGGAAGGGTTGGATTTCGAATGTTTTAAAGACGACAGTATTTTTCGCTGTTATACGAAGCATATTTATACCAAGTTATTTTCGAATCAGAACGATAGTTAAGGAGAAGATAAAATTTACTCGTTTTGGATTTTGCAAACCCTAACTCGTCGAACGATGGCCGAATGGCTAGGATGCTGGCCTTTGGAACCGGAGTTCGTGGACTCGAATCCCACAATGGCATAGATGTTCGTAGCCGTTCGGAATCGGCTTTAAGCAGTAGGTCCCGGTCTCATTAGCTATCGTGTTGCAAAAAGTAGACCGTAGTACTCCAAATGAAACCAAACCAAACCAAGCCAACCCTAATTCCTCAAGAATCCAATATGTTTGCCTCTATCCATTCCAGGTCCATCCGCTTCATAATTTCGAGGACAGACAGACAGATAACTTAGTCTATTATTATATAGAGGATGTTTACTAGGTTAAACAAACATTTTTAAATAAATTTATTAGCCCTAGATATCCTACTTAATCTGTATCTACTATGGATATGTTTTGAGAAACTATCTCCAGATGTTTGTTTCAGTCACTTTCGAACTGCTTACTACTTACTATAACCCCAAACTTGAGATACTAGAGATCCATCACTAATTTATGTCAGTTGTTTGAAATAAAGAAATTAAATCAAATTCCTAAATATAGGAAGATTTTAAGCTAGCTATTTGCAGTATTAATGCAATTAATACAATATTAATACAATATTACTAAAGTATATTGGAAAATAAAGAGATCAGAGCTAGCGAAAATAATTTTAAGAGTTAACCAAACTTGAAGGGATATCCTACATTTGGGAAAGTTAATTTGGATTCCAGTATGAGGTACTGGACAAGTTTCTCTTTACATAGTTTTATTTGACAGGTCCTCAAGCATGAATCCGGCTCTTGTAGTGATATGAATTAATGGGGATTGATGGGAAATATATTTAAAAGGAGAAAAGAAACTGTTATTAGATACTGAAAATCATTACAAAAATATTGAACTCTTTGAATTTAGAGATAAAAGTGACAGGTCGCATCGTAGAGAATTTGTTATTCTATCACATGTAGAATTTAATTAAGGAATTTTTAAAATGAGAGGTGGAAAGATTGATTTTTATTTTTGCCATAGGTTTGGATTTCAGTACTACGGTCTACTCTTTTTTACACTAAGACTTATGACCAGGACCTACTGCTTAATGCTGATATTTCTAAAAGTTACGCCGATGGCCAAATGGTAGAGGACTGCTCTTCGATATTGGAGTTTGCGGGTTCGAAGCCTGTTGCTGGCATGGATGTTCGTAGCCGTTTGGAACTGGCTTTTGGTAGGTCAAACCAAACCAAATCGAAAGCTACGCACATCCATGCAAGCAGAGGAATTCGAACCCGCCGTCTCCGGTACCGAAGAGCAGCTCCCTACCATTCATCCCCGTCCGGCAATTTCCCAAAATTTCCCAAAAGGGAATTTACCATAGCATGTACATATCCATCTTAACCTTCAAATATTGTTGTGCAGTGTCATAGATTTCATCCGTAAGCATTTCCACCCCACTGAATCATAATTGATCTATGTCTTTCTTAGTATCTACCTGAAGTATGCTATCAAGATCACTTACAAAATTGCAAAACAGTTAAAAATTAATTGAGGTAAGCAATTGGAGCTTATTTTACCTCACAAATTAAGCTTATGTTATCTAAAGGTGAAGTATGACAAGTGTAATGAATTTATCCCATTCAATCACTTTATTTCTCAATTTTTTTATAGTTTTGTCGAAATCTTCAATAATTCTACACAATATAATTCAGAGAAAAAATTCTCAAAAGAATTTCTGAAAATAAAGTTTAGCTTTCGTATTTGGAGGTTAATATACTACATAATTCCTATAATAGTATAAGCTTGTCCATACAATTAGAATCAAATAATTCGTAAAGTATAATGTTTTCATAATATTTTTCAGTTTACGATTCTTAAAATTTTTTCATTTTCAATCTAATTTCAATATTCCTCCATGATTTTATATATTCACCACAAGTCAGAGATCAATAATTTATGCAGCGCGTAAACAATACAGAAATGTTTCATAGAGCTTTAACTCCGTTTGAAACGTCATCACTTACATAGTGGTAGCCTATTGCGTGACAATCGCAGGCTTATAGTCACCAAAATATGAATACCCATTCATCCAGGAATATGTGAGTCTTAAAACTTTATTTTACAGCTAGTTTGTAATAAATTAAATGCTTATCATCGGTTTTTGTCAGTTACTGCGTGACCCACGTCCTATCCATGCAATCCTAAACAGCTTAACAACTTATCTTTGTCTACAACATGACTATGATCAAGCGTATTACAGCTAAAATTATTTTTACTAAAAAAATTACTGTCGGTGAGGAACAGAGACGGGAAAATTGGCTGCTATAAACATAGGTTCCATTTCTCGTTACTTTTACTCTGATTTTATGCATGACTGGAACTTTTAGACAGATTGTTAAACAGTAAGTAGAATTTTCAAGAGCACTAAGTTAGATGTATTTATGAGATATGTTTACTAGATTAATCGTAATTTTTTTTATAAATTCCTAGGCTTTGTAAGAAATACTAGTTAATCTGTATCTATTGTGAACTTATTTTGTGAGTCAAACTATCACCAGCTGTTCGTTTCAGTCACATTTGACATCACAAGTGTCAACTCAGTATGTGATTTTGAAAGCGCGCTACAGGAAGATACTGAGAAAATCACTGATCATTTATGATTTAGAGAGGTGACTATGCTTAGAAAAGAAATCTGTGAGACCACACAGAAACTGTAAAGTGTTTCTTTATGTTTTTTAGCGGTTTTGTGTTGAGGTTTACAAAATTCAATAGTGATGTTACAATTATCTTTTGAAATATATATATTTATAAGCACCAATTAAATTATCTAATTTAATTGGTGCATATAAATTTATATATTTCAAAACATAAACTTTGTTTTGATCCAAAAATCTCATGAGCATCGCCTTCTCAATTTGGGCAGTCATTCGGTTCTGAACATAGAGGAAAAAAATTAAATTTCTAAGAATAGATTTTGTAAAATCTTAGAAATTAAATTTTTTTTAATTTCCATTATTCCCTTAATGCACAGTTTTTTTAAAAGGCCAGCCAAAAAATATATTTTTTTTATTTAAAACCGTTTCAGCTATAGACCTTTATTAAGATAACTTTGAAGGACGGGTTCCCACTTCATCATAGGGACAAACTGAAGGGTCAGCTAGCATGTAGTTCTACGTACAAGACACGTAACACCTGGGTCAACATCTGTGTGAAAATATCTCTAGAAAAATCTGTCTCCGCTGGCGTGTATCTCCTTTTTATTTGGAAATTTCCTAAATTGTCCGCTAGGGCCATGTAGGTTTATAATTGGCCAGGCCCCTTCTCTGAGGGCGTAACCTGTAGCCCCAGTGGTCAATTTAGGTTAGGGGTTAAAAAGGGGAATGGAAAATGACGCGGGAATTTTTACCCTTGATTTAAGTTTTGAAAACCCCTGAGAATTTTCCTTACAATATCCTCTCCGGGCAAAATGAAAGGGGTGAACGAAGTGAGAACCTTTCCATTAACATAAAATTTTACAAAAATTTTAAGTAACAAAATAAGTAACTGATGATTTCATACATAATTATACACAAAATAAAAATACATAGTATACGTTACATAGAACTACATGCTAGATGACCCTTCAGTTTATCCCTATGATGAAGTGGGAACCCGTCCTTCAAAGTTATCTTAATAAAGGTCTATATCTGAAACGGTATCATTTTTATGGCCATGACTACAACCCCCCCATCTCGAAGTCAGTCTCATTACACACACACACACACACACACACACACACATATATATATATATATATATATATATATATATATATATATATGTACGCAATATTGTAGGAAATTCATAGCCCACTAGTACTATACTAGATGGCGCTACTAACTAAGTATATTTTGTAACCCAGCTTGGACGGAGAGATCGAATGTAAGCT
>CM063508.1:15885762-15890762 GCA_032207245.1 Pardosa pseudoannulata
ATATTCAACAATTCTATTAGAAAACTTTGACTTGATTATGAGTGTGAGATTTGTAAATGGAAAAAAAATACTGTATTTGGATCAAAAGCAGCAATTTTGAAGATACTATATTTCCTTAACTTGAGAATTCCTCTATTTTGCTATCCTGATCATACCTAACTATTTTATGCAAGTTTCTCAAACGCTGCCACCAGTCAGCATTAACACTAGATTTACGGATGTTGATCATATACCTATTTTTACTGCATTGAGCCAATTTGACTCATACAAGAAAATTGAAGTTTTTTCCAAAGAAAATAGTTCCACATTAATTTAAATGAAATATTTATTATAAAAAAATTCATGGAAAAAATTATTTACACATATCTGTTTTTGAAGCACATTTTCCCCAAACATTTCTATTACATTCAGCACCGTGGTTTCTACATCTATTTCTTTTGCATGATTGTTGAACTTGGCAATTAGTAGCATGAATTTCTGTCATTGGAATGGAAGTGTTCTCGACTTCTTCTCTATATTTACTTCTCAGCTCTTCAGCCAATTGGAACATATCCCAGGCCTGATAGGACCAATAAATTTCATGTTATGCGATTAACTGTTAAACCATTCTATGAGTCAAACTGGCTCACAAACGTGAAGATAGGTATACCACATTTGATAATGCGAAATGAAGTGGTCTACGGAGAAGAGGAATGAAAGTTTACATATATTTTATTACTTAACTGAAAACCAACATATGTTTTTGAAAAAGGATATTAACGTTATATATATATATATATATATATATATATATATATATATATATATATATATATATATATATATATATATATATATATATAGTGATCTTTAATTTAATTTTTTAATCGAATTTTTAATGAGTCAAATTGGCTCGGTCCGTAAATCTAGTGTTAAAACTTATTGCCATTTGTGTGTAGACCAAAGATTCCCAATCTTTTGTGGATTACCGCCTCCTTTACAAGAAAAAAATTCGAACCCGCCCTATTCCCTAATAGTTATACCAAATATTAAAATATTGTTACATATTATTAGTATCAGTTTTATCTGCCACTGTTTTTATAATCACTTAGAAGGAATTAATTACATCAAATGTAATAAAAATTGTTTATTGAAATTATATATTGAATGTATTTATTACAAGAAGGAAATCGATAAAAAAAATTTGTGAACAATAATGAGTTTATTGAGATTAATAGAGTTTCAACAATATGTTAATGTAAAAAAATGTCGCATTTTTCGCGTTAAATACAGTATTATTCGATTGATTTACTGATTATTTATAGAAATATCATGTATATTTTCATAGATATTATATCTACCTGCCGACCCCTTGATATTGGTTTAACGCCCCCCCCCCATTTATCTCTGAACCCGCTACCGCCCCCGTTAGAAACTTATGACGTACGCGTATAAGTTGGTCGTGCAGAATCCATCAATGGCATTCAAACGGAGTCAGATATTCTCAAGACATATACAGTCTGACATATTTGCTTCGGCAGTACGTATACTTAATATAAATGATACAGAGTAGTTAAGCATGGCTTCTGCATAAGAATGATACTTAAAATCGTGAAGCGTTCCTCAGTTTTAAAATTTTTATCATTGATAATTTTTACCTTGTCTATTTTTTACCTGTAATATTCTCTTTGACTTCTCCCACTATTTCTTTATGCACTGTCGTTTGGATCTCTTACTCTTCTGTTTGGCGTAGCATATCGTTACTTGGATCTTGCGCCATCAAACTTAAAACAACCAATTTATACAATTCGACTACGGTTTGGAGATACTCAGTCCAGTCTTCTCATGAAATTTTGTTTAAAACCCAACATTTTTTGCAAAACGATAGCTAATTAGACCTTTTCTACTGCTCAAAGCCGATTCTGAATAACTGGAAACAACCAAGTCCTGGGTTCAAATCTGTGGACTTTTGGGTCTTTCCAAAAGGTGAGCAGGGAGAAAGGAGTACACCAAAAGTGTTGTATATGTAAACAATGTAGGAATTACTACACCTGTTATAAAATTCAAGTAAATGTCAAGAAACCTCTGGAAAGTCCAGAGAATAGAAAATAAAACTGTATATAATAAATTTACGTTTGCTTCTGTGTTTATGATGTCTGAACATCATAGGTTTGGACTTAATCCAAACTTCGCAATTTAAGACAACTGTTAACAGTGCATTTTTTTTTCAAGAATATTTTGTCTTTTTGACAAATATTATACAGAGAATCTAGAGTTTATGCAGTTTTCTTTTTTCCTTGAAGAAAAAACTAATGAGAGAAATTAATAAGAGTGGAAGTTTACTTTTAGAAATTGTTCCATCTACGTCAGATTGAACAATTAACAATGAGGAATAAAATGCTTATCCTTATCGTATGCATTTTATCGTTCGAACTAGACAGGGAATCGAGCATTGTTTTCAAATATAAATCAAGGGTTTTTAAGGAATCAAGACATTGTGATCAGATTATAGCTTAGCTTTTTATTCGGATTACTGTTTTCAACGAAGCATTAATGTCAGACCTTTTCATTGCTTCAGAATTTACAATAAGTCCAGTTTACAGCTGTTTTTACCATATAAAATGTAATATAATGTTAATCCTACTTTTAAGGAGACAAAGGCTAATAAATCTCCATGTTTAAAATGTTTAACTTTTAACTGTATTCTTAATATGGGCATAAACAATGTTATTACAGAATATCTATATCACAATTAATTTTACAACAAAAGAGCTTTTGATTAAAATGGAAAAAGTATTCATAAAAGTTGAGTCATACAACAGCTTTCTTTAATCAGTTCTTGTTTGTAATCACATTTTATACGATTGGCTTTGAATATCATAAGTTGAAATTTTGCATCGTTGATTGTAATTTTGTCGAGTTGACATACACTCTTAGACAAAAGAAAATTACTCATCGAGAAGATGTAATACAAATTGGACACTAATTGATATGCAAACAGGTTTTGGCGGAAAATGCGACCAGTAAATAAACTGTGTCGCTACAGCGCATCTTATCTGCACAACAGGCAGGATATTTAATAGGAGAGGTTTCGATTCCAGGTCATAAATTCTTTGCAAATTTCATTCCGTGTACTCAGGTAGACAGTAACTATGCCTCGCATGCAGGTGGGCGAATGATAAGCGCAGATGTCAGCATTTGAGAGAGGACGTGTGGTTCGGCTCAAAGATGGCGGTTGGTCTAATTGGCTAATCAATCAACATTTGGGCAGATCTATACCACTGTTAGGCAGTACCACTATATTAGCAGAAATGGGTGAATCATGGCCGAACGCAGAGTCATGGAGGAAACGGTGGGCCTAGAAAAACGACAGTACTTGAGAACCGAGCAATCGTCAGAGTGACACTCACAGCCCCAAATGCATCATTTTCATAGATTTTAAGTGCAACTAGTGCTTCAGTGATATTCAAGGACCATTCAGAGGCTTATCACAGAAAGGAGGCCGATGAGGTCAAGACGAGCCTTGCGCCGACTACTATTGACCTCTGTACAACGATAAGCCAGTCAGAAGTGGTGTCCGGCTCATTCGAACTGAAATGTCACTAACTGGAGTAGAATGGTCTTCGGTGATGAGACCCGCTTTGAACTTAGCCCCGATGACCAACGAAGATGGGAAGACGCTCCGGACAGAGGTCGGATTCCAACCTGACTGTCTTCTTACATACAGGCAGTCAACCACGAGTGATGGTCTGGAGTGCCATTTCATTTCTTAGTAGGACCCTTTTGGTTATCATCCTTACATCACAGCGGTACGTCGACTAAGTTCTACACTCCGCTGTGCTGCCCTTCATGTCACGCCATCATGGTCTTACATTTCAGCAAGATAATGCCATGCCCCACACTGTACGTGTTTCTACTGCTTGTCTTAGAGCTTGCTCAATGCCACTTTGTCTAGCAAGGTCCACGAATCTCTCTCCTATTGAGCACGTTTAGAGCATTATGAGCAGGACCCTCCAGCCAGCTCGTGATTTTGACGATCTAACGTACCACTTGGATAGAATTTGGCACGATATTTCTCAGTAGGACAACCGACAACTCTATCAATCAATGCCAATCCGAAAAACTGCTTGCATAAGTGTCAGTGGTGGACAAATACATTATTGAGTTTTTCACTTTGTGAAGCTTTATCATTTAAATAAATCATCCAATTTTTCTCAAATTTTGATCATTTGTTTTTCTATACATGTATATCACACCTACACATTTTCGTCTTATTTTTCGAACTCCTTCTTGGTGCGTTTTTTCTCCTTTTTTTTTAGAAATGTACATGTTAACGTGTAATACGGCCTTTAATAAAGCTATTTTTCAGTTGAGCCATTTTTGGTGAAAAACTATTCAAACATTTCTAAGTAATAGGGAAGACATAGTATCTTTTACCATATGAAGATAGTATAAATAAGAAGTTTTATGTTCAAATGGGGTCTTGACCTCGAAACCATATTGGTTTGTCTTGCTTTTACCAATCTCCTATATCTTTTAAGTTTAGTTTGGGAGCTATGGTCTACTATTTTCCTACACGAGAACTAGTGAAACAGGGACCTACTGTTTAAAACGGATTCTAAATGGCTTCGAGCATTCATGCCGGTGGGATTCGAAATTGCGAGTTCTGGTACCAAAGAGCAGCGCCCTATCTGTTTGGCTCATGAGTTTTAGGAAATGGAGATTTTTCTTTATCACATATAAAACGATGAAAAATCATACACGAATGTTCAAAAATCTCAGTTTTAAAAAAAGTTGACATAGTTCTCTACATTTCCCATATACAGAAATGTCTAATGATAGTTACAACTTTCGTAAATTTACATGTATTTTGGATTTATGCTGTGTAATTCAATAGAAGTCATCAAATTGGAGAGATATTGGCTCCTTAGCGATGTTTTTAGGCCACTAATTTTTAGCTCCAATTTGGTGATATATCGCCAAATTTGGTGACTTGGCGACATGTTTGCGACCGTTTGTCA